>JAWNPI010000109.1:14890000-15252500 GCA_035047625.1 Drosophila mettleri
CTGGTACTATGCTGGGTCAGCGCGGAGTTAGGAAACTAGAAGGCAGCAGGAATATGAGAGGCGCAGCAACGAAACAGAAAATCCCAAACAAAAAACAAATATTTAAATAAACAATTTTTAAATAAAAAAAAATCCTCGTTTCTCTCCTCGGCCTTTAGATCAGGTCAGGCAAATCGGGCGGAACACAAATATTGCCAATATCGACTGTGCCGCACGGTTCCTTTGCAGCAGCAGCCGCAACAGGAGCACTATAAGTGGGAAGTGGAAGAGTCTCTGTAATGTCAACTGGTAACAGGAGCTGCTATTGACTCACCTTCTCTTTGGCGTGTGCGAGGATTTAATGACGAGCAGCTCGTTAGCCTTGAGCTTCTTGAGCGTAATCTGCAGATGGCCCGTGATTTGGGAACGCTGCACCACCGACTCATCCGGCTTGACCTCCTCGCTGTAGGCCATTTGAAAGATCTTCCCTTTGACCGTGACGCGCACATAGTTTGTCTGTACGTCCACATCGATGAGAGACGTGTCCAGATGCCTGCAATTGGTGTGGCATAATGAGAGCAATGCATTTCAATCTCAGAGATGCATACAAACTTGTAGACTTCCAATAGCAGACTGTAGTGATCGGCCTCATCCTGAAAATTAAACGGCAATTTAGGCTGGTTGATGTTGTAGGGTCGCCCACAGGGCGCAAACAGATTCGGCGTTCGCTTTAGCTTAGTGGTCAGAGGATTTGGTGCCGGTTCATGCTTCTCGCGTCCAAGCTTGTGCTGACGCGCTATCTCGGTGCGTATTTCCGGGCAGTGTTCACTCTTGGCATTCCAGAAGGCGCGTCTACGCTCATCCTCGTCATCAATGTCGGCGCACTGCTTGGCCAGTGCCTGCTGCTGCTCGGCCACCCGGATTCGTTGCTCATCCCGCTCAATGGCCTGGGCCGCCTGACACTGGACGATAACTGCTCGATGCTGCTGCACGAGACGTTGCGCCTGCAGGCGCTCTGTGGGTAAAATCTCTTTGCAGTCGAGGCTGTGCAGCTGCAGCAAGGTGCCCACCACATAGTCACGATAATGGGGATAGTCGGCACACGGATTACCAATGAGGATCAACTCGCGTAAGTTGTAATTGCCAATTAGCGACTCCACGCTGGTTAGCTCGCCGATAAAGTTAAGCGTCAGATCGATCTTGTTGAGCGACTCAAGACTCTCCAAATTCTCAATGCGCTCAATATTGTTGACCGCCACATTGAGGTACTCGAGACGCTTCAACTTGAATAGATTCTCAAGCCGAGCTATGAGATTGGACTGCAGCAGCAGTATCTTGAGATCGCGACACCAGTTCTGTATGTGTTCAATGCGTTCGATATCCTCTTGGTGCAGCGACAGCTCCTCCAGCGTGCTAATTAAACGCTCATTATGCTCCGACTTTTTACGCACCAGCTCCTCGGTAACTGCGGACGTTGACCAATTCGGGTTACAAGAACAAGAGCTCAAATGTTGTTGTTGTTGTTGTAGTTGCCACTTACTGCGCACCATAATTACTAAAATGGTATAAATATTAATGAGGCTTATGTATACGACTAGATTCAACTAATTCAAACTATAAACAAACAAAGGCCACTGCGTTGCTAGGTTCAGCCCGTTTCCTGTGTTATTTTATATGATTAGCCTTCGGAATTGAATTTAAGTTTTGTGTCATCGGCGGGCGAACGAGCGAGCGAGCGAGCGAACGAACGAACGAACGACCGACCGATTGAACCAATCGAAATTAACATATCGATTTGCATTTAGGCAACGTCATCGATGTCTCGCCCTGATTATATGTATTGCGGGAAATCTAATCAGTTGAATTAGTTAGTTTAGCGACTTTAGCGCTTGATTGCAGGGCCGCATCGCGGTAAATACATTCAAAATAAATAATATTTCGAAACATGTATTTAGTTATTCGATTTATGTTGAATAATTTCAAAAAATAAATCAAATCAAACTGAGCCGTTAGATTGAAGATGAAACAAAGAATTTTAACACAATTAAAATTAAATGCATTTAGATATTAAAATACGCTGTGGAAAATGTATTCGGATTCAGTAGAGTCTCATAGAATTTTGCATATTTCATTTATCTATTGCCTGCTCTGCCTAACTGTAAATCCGCACCTGTGTAAATTTGCTTGTGGTTTGGTTGCTGAATTAAGCTACGCCAACGCGAGCCAAAGCCAGACAATTTTTAACTTTGTAAGCGTAATCAGCAGCGGTCATCGGGCAACATGGGCGATAAGGATTTGGATATACTGCGTCCACTCAGCGATATCGAAGTGGATGAGCTGATGGCCCTGTATAGATCGAAATATGGACCACTCAACTTCCATTATCTATTGATGTACAATCAGCGTAAGTGGGATCGCCAGCTGGAGGCAGCGGGCATTTCGCGAGACGATCTGGCCTACATATCGCTGCGCAAGCGTTTCTATACGCATCGCGCTGGCGATTTCCGGCAGTACGGAACTTACGTGAGCCTGCACGAGGATGTGGTGCAGAGTGTCTCGTTCTATAGCTGGCAAACGAGTCTGGAGCAGGTCTTTGCCTGCCTGGAGCAGACGAGACTCATTCAGTGGGCCGACGGAGCGCTGCTGACCAACGTCGCTCCGGAATTCTGCGTGCACGTCAAAGCGCTGGCCATTAAGAAGGGCGCATCGGGCATACAGGCACGCCAGTGCTACGGCATGGTGCTGCCACATGCTGAGGCAAAGGAGATCACGGTGCCCGAATTGCTAACGGACTTCGAGCTGCGCCAGCTAACCGACGAGGATGCCGAAGCGGTGCATGCCATTTGGCCCAACAAGGGCGAAGGATCGCTGGCCTACATCCGTGCGCTGATCAAGTTCAATAGGACTGTGGGCGCCTGTCGCAGCGACACCGGCGAACTGATTGCTTGGATATTTCAGAACGATTTCTCTGGCCTGGGGTAAGTTGCGCGACTCCGTCAATTGAGCACTCAGCACAATTCTTGATTTTCCTGGGGGTGGGAAAGTATGCTACAGGTGCTGCCCAAGGTGGAACGTCGTGGCCTTGGCGGCCTGTTGGCTGCCATCATGACCAAATTGATTGCCAAAAAGGAGGAGGTGACACTCACCGCATGGATTGTGTCCAACAATTGGCGCTCGAAGGCGCTGCTCAATCGCATTGGCTACCAGAAGGCGCTCGTAAACGAGTGGATAAAGCTCCTGCCCGCAAAGTCATAGTGCGGATGATCGAAATCGATTTGGACTTGGATTGGTATGGGGACTGGACATGAGGGGGAATGGATAAGCGTGAAAGCCAAACGACTACTGGTTTACATATATATATATATATATGTAGCAGATAAATATGTTTATTGCCTATGTACACGGTCAACAATTTTTAGAACGTCTCGATCCGTCTCGATGCGTTTGCTTATTGTAAATAGATACAGTTTTAAGGCATAATCAAAATTCAAAATAATTAATTCTGTTTTGGCGGCAATTGAGGCGAGTCCTCGTCTCGAACATATACTTATTTACACTCCGCCTTTTTTTTTTTTTTTTTTTTTTTTTTGTACAATACAACTGAAAGGGCTCTCGAAGGTAGCCAACTAAAGAGGAAAAAAAGAAAAGAAGAGAAAATCAAGATGAAAAAGGAGGGAAACTACAAACAACGTGCGATATACGAGCAGAGAGCACATAGATATTGTTTGTGTGGTTTTCGGGAATACGGGAATACTAGTCAGATAGCGAGCTCCGTCTGATAAGAGATGTTATCACCATTGAATGTGCGTCTGCGCAACAACAAATTGGAGACGAGACGAAAACGGCCTGTGGCTGTTCCAATGCAATTTCACTAATTAATTAAAACTAAACGAATAGCAGGCGCGTGGTGCTCCCGCTTGGCATCCCACTGCCGTTGGCCAGCAAGCTGTTGCTGTTAAGCGGCATTGTCATTGGCATTTGTACGGTCGTCGTCTTGGTCGTTTGCATCTTGTGCAGTCCATTTCCTATATTGCCATTGACAGAGCCGCGATAGTTGTTGTAGCTGTCGCTGAGCGGCGAATACTTGATATGACTGCTTGGCGTCTGTGTCGGCAGCTCTCTGCCTTTTGAGATTTGTTTGGCACGATTGTAGCACAGCACACCGATGATGGCCAGCGTCATGCCGAGACAATTCACCCACGTAACCGGATTGCCCAATATCAGCAGCGAGACGGCAATCACGAATATGCGCTTCGATGCGCTGGCAACGGCATATGTCAGCGGCGTTACCAGCGACAGCACACTGAACGCAATTATATTTTGCATCCAATTGAGAACGCCGTCGGTGAAGAGCAGCGCAATCAGTCGATAGTCCAGATTTTTCTGCACGCCAAGCAAGCAAACAAATTAATATATATGCGGAACCGCAACAATTGGCATCGATAGATGACTTACGATGACCGAATGCCGAAAGACGGCCAAGCTGTCCATGTAGAGCCAGAGTGGCAGGAAAATGAACAGCGATAGCTTTCCAAGTAGATGCAGCAGACGCAAGTGATGGATGCCTGTGTCCTTGAGCACCTGCAATGGGAAGGGAATTATTAATAAAGATCAACAGAGTTAACGGAGCCAACGCAGAGAGCGCATACCTTTTTGGAGAATATGTTTTGAAGGGAGAAACCCATTGTCGAGATAAGTGCGCTGATCAGGCCTAGCATGTCAAATGAGATTTCCGTTACGGTCGCAATTGCCACGCCAGTTATGATGGGCAAGAGGCTCAGGTACACTAGTGTGGGCTGCTTCTCGCCAAAGAAGACGCGTGTCAGAACCACGGTAAACAGCGGCATTGTCGCTTTAACTGATGGGGCAAGAAACGATTATGAATCATTTGGTGACGTGTGCGGGATTTCATTGATGTGCTCAACTCACCCGTGTGCGCATAGGAGACGGGCACCTTCCACAGCGATATGTGCGATGTGACCGAGGCAAGTAGCTTGCCAATGGCGAGGGGCACAATTAGTCGCATGTAGTAGGCGCGCGGTATGTCCTGGTATTTGCGTATGCGCCATAAATTGAAGAATGGTCCGCTGTATAGGGTGATGCTGCATAGCTGTATGAGGGTAACTGTCATTGGGAATGGGAACTCGTTGAGCACCATTTTGCCAATGACATTATTGCTAGACGAGATCACGTACCAGAAGAGGCACATCAGCAGCACGACGGCAACATGACGGGAGCTTGTGCGTTTGCCACCCAACATATTTTGAAATATATGTCGTCTATGTATATATGTTAACGTAGTTGCTCAATTAAGTAGCCGTTGTCAGTGCCAGCGCTAGGGAGTCACTTCCGCTGCGCCTGCCAGTCCGCTGGTCCTTTCTATTGATCTTTGTTTATTGCATCTCGCTGTATGTTTAAATCTTAAATAAATATATGCACGTCGACAATGTCGTCCGTTTGTTTTCTACGTGGACGTAACGGTGTGACCAGACAATGCCGGACACATTGCAAGTGTTGACAAGTGCTGCCACATTATGTTATCGATAAATATTTGAAATAATATTGACCGCTTCCAATCATAACTAGCAACTTCATGAACCTTTTGATTTTATGAACAAATTTTAATCATTTTCTTTTATTTTATCAAAATAATTTAATTGATTATGGAGAGCAAATGGTTTCTATTTTAATTTTATTTCTAATGCACTTTGTATTTTTTAGAATTATTTAATCCTAAATTAATCAATTTTGATCGTGTTTTTTTAATCATTATTTTTTTTTTTATTTTAATTCACGTTTCTTTGGCTTGGGGACACGTGTATTTGCACTTTAATTATGTTATTAAGCAAATGAATAATAATTATTATTTTATCTATTTTTTAATGATATTAGTTTCGAAATCAATTTGCTAATTCCCATAGCAGAATTTTTGGTATAATATTCACTTTCAGTGATTGTGCTTTGGCACTTGTTCGGTTTATTCCCGATTCAGTTGCTTAACCTCAGCGCGCTTGATTGCGAGGGCATGGCGTAGTTCGCGAAATAGTCGATCGGCCCAGGAGGATGAGCTGGGACCCGACGCGCTGAGCTCCTTAAGCGCCAGCAGAACGTTTGTTTCCTGCTGCGTGAGGTGCGTATCATTGAAATGAGGATTTAGCCAATAGACGCCCTGATACGATGCCGGCGTGGCCTGAACACCAACATCGCGGCTATGGCTGGTGATTCGTGCGTCCGTTTGGGTTGACGCACTCTTGTATAGGCCTGTCACTAGCGAGTCATCTTCTGCCCTGTCGTCGCTTTTCTCGATCTCTGTCTGCTTTTGTAGGGACATCTTTCTGTTCCGTTGCAGCTCCATCAAACGCGTCACATCTATACCGGTTAGACGCATCAGCGCTCTTGAAGCATCTGGCAGCGCCTCCAGGCCCCATCGTTTCAAATTGATGTGCGTTGCCGACGTCGAGTTGAACTTGTATTGGACATTGAAATTGTTGCACAGCGGCGAGGGATTCAGAAATCCATCACTCTTCATATATTCCGCACGCTTGGGCAGTTTCCTTATGGTATTGACCACCACGAACTCGGTCTCCGGTGCTTTCGACGCCTTGAGGCGCATTAGGTTCAGTACACTCTGCGCCCGCTTCAAGCAGAGTCGACGCTTCTCCTCAATTGTACGCTGAGTCGTTGGCTCTCTCACAGTCTGCATTAGTTTGTTTATGTTGATCACTTTGAGGCTCTTCTCCTCGGCACGCACTGGCACGAGTTCTAGCTCCTCGGGCTCCGTTTTTATAGCCGACCTGCAACTAATTCTTGATCCGCTGGGTCGATCATCCGCCAGCAAGTGTCGCTTCTTACGGCTTTTCTGTGCGTTGGGGCTAGTGCTGCGGCTGCGGCTGCGTTGTCGCTTTTTATGGCTCCTTTCTTTCTTATGTTTTTTCCTCTTCTTCTCTTTGGTCATCTTTTCCAGTTGCTCCAGCTCCCTTTGCCGCTGCTCGAGGTGAGACTGCAATTCGCGCTCTTCCTCGCTGTGAGCATTGTTTGGCGGCTCCAGATCCATTTGATCCAGTTGATCTATATGGCTATATGACGCATTTGCGACGCCTTCAAAGTCTTGCTCCGAAAGCACATCAAGAAAACTCAATTGCAATTCTTTGCGTTCTTCCTTCAGAACAATCGAATCCTTAAAATCCTCCATGTCATCGTTGGTGGGTGACTGAGAATAATCATTTTCTGGACTGCGCTTAATATACATCTCACATCCAAGTGACGGTGGTGGCGGCGCTGTTGGCAGCTCATCCTGGTCATCAGCTTCGCTTTCCCAACCGCCATTACCAGAAAATGCTTCCTGGTCGGGGGGCGAGCGACCGCTCTCTTCGCGCAGCGGAGTGCATGCGTCCTCATCATCCTTAAATGGAGATTGTTTGCATTTTAAATTAGTAAAAGCCGCGTCGTTCCTATTTTTAGCACAAATGGCATCTTCCATATTTCAGAACTGTATAGACCGAATTTTAAGAGTAAGCTGCTATGTGATTGCTTCAAATCATTCTATAAATCGCGAGAATAGCAGTTTCTTGGTAAGCTCTACTTAAGAAATAAGACGCAGTCCTAGAGGTCGACCGATCGGCGATTCCGATAATTCGCTTTAAGCCGATGCCACGGTTCAAAAACAAATCAACCAATCGAATGAGTTTTATCATCGATAAGCATTTTGCTACAAAAGTATTATGATAAATATAAACTTATAATTAACAGATTAAACCGATATTAAGGAAGCACAAAAGATTTGACACGCATTTTAATATTCTCATAAATCAAATTGCTCATCGATATCAGTGCAAAAGATGGCAATAGTGCACGCTCGTATTGTTGCACTTATCAGCTACCACGAATTATCGAGATATCGATATGTGTGTCGACTCAATAGTCACACAGCTGTTTGCTGGCAGATTACGCGACCGATGGTGCTTTAAGTTTCTTTTTTTATTGCTATAAATCATTTGACACCATTTATTAAACAAACCTGAAGCACCATGCACAAAGTGATAAGGCAAATGGCGCAGCTAACGGTGCAGACGCCGCTGCTTGCAGCTGCCCCCGCAACCAAATTGTTAACCATGCTATCTGCGATCACGCAAAACGTTGACAACTGCGGCGTGCACACTTCAGCATCCGGAGGTCTTTGCACCAAATGGAATAAACACAATTACGGACCTCGCAAGTGGCTGGAATACAATAAAACTGTGCATCCGCCACAGGAAGTGGACGAGGAGCCACGCAAGGCGGTAAACATCATTAATTTGATATTTGGCCAACTTCAACAGTGAAAAGTAATTGCTAAATAATTGATTTATAGTATGTGTGCCATATGCGCACCAACATTAAATATAGTCCGGACAAGATGTGGTATATCGCGGCGTTTGTGCGAGGCATGTCGGTGGATGAGGCGCTCAAGCAACTGAATTTTGTGCTCAAAAAAGGCGCCACAGATGTCAAGGAGACGATACTGGAGGCGCAGCAAATGGCCGTTGAGCGGCACAATGTTGAGTACAAAAGCAATTTGTGGATTGGTAAATTAATTGGTTAATTTAACATTGATCTTAACTAATTTATGCTTATTCATGCTACAGCTGAATCGTTTGTGGGCAAAGGACGTGTATTCAAGGGACTGCGTCGACATGCGCGCGGTCGCTTTGGACGCGTCGAGTACAAGCACTGTCACTACTTTCTGCGGCTGGAAGAGGGACAGCCACCGCAGCATTATTACCTACCCGAGCCGCAAACACCCCAGCAGCAATTGGAGCACTGGTTGGAGCAGATGCGCAGTCGAAAGATTATCAATTCGTTGTAGATACTCCCATCCACTGCATACGCCCTTATACACAGCCTCATCCACATAAAGCGCATTTGAAGTTGTTTTCAAAAACGTTATTTTATTAATAAAAATGAAAGTGAAACTGACTTCAACTACTATGTACTTAGCAAGATCTGATTCTGATTTTGTATTTAGAGCAAACGATCTATTAATCAGTTAATATTTATAGCAAAATGTAATTTGAATTATGTAGGCTTTATTGGAACTTTCCCACTAAACTATGTTGACTGATGAATAAATATCTTCCATTGCATAGATCTATAAAGTTAATTTATTGGCTAATCTATATCTAGATAAACCCACGTGGATGTCATTATATCCTACATCTCGACTAGAACACACTTGTTATAAATAGAAGTTGCCAAGCCAATGAATGTGCCAAGCATAAAAGGAATTGTGCTTAAATATAAATACTTAAAAATTTTGACATATACTATATTCAAGTTGATGAAATTTGCTATCAGTCGCTGTCCTGCAGCGCTTGTGCCAGCAGCTCCCCAACTTCCATATGGTCATCTTGTTGCTTCTCTGTTTCCAGTTGCTGTTCCTGTGCCCTCAACTCTGCGGCCACGCTTGTTAGGGCCAATGGCTGGCGCAGGCGCACCTCCTTATCAACATTTTTGTCCAGCACCAGGCAGGCCATCTTGGAGAGTTGAGATCGGGCGGGTTTGCCAGCATCGCGCCGACGTTTCCGCGACGTTACTGAGGATTTTGTGTTTGCAGTTTCCTTCTTTTTAGCTGACTGTCGCTCCTTAGCTGTGTGATCACGAATCAAATGTTTGCTGAGATTCTGTGCGCTGCTGAAACAACGCTGACAATCAACGGCCAAACACTCAAAGCGCCTGCCCGTGTGGCTGGTGAGCACATGCTGTCGCAAGTTGCGCTCATACGAATAGCTCCGATTGCAACCAGGCTCGGTGCATGAAAAAGTTGATTCCGCATCTGCTGGATGCTTGGCAGCAATATGTGTGCTCAGATCGCTACGCTTCTCGTAGCTCTTCTCGCAATGCTCGCACTTGAGACGCTCACGTCCGTGCATCGTTTCACGGCAATGTTTTGTGTAGAGCGTCCATTTGTCAAATTGCTGTTCGCATTGGGGGCAAGAATACAGCTTGCAGCTACGCTGGTGACTCTCCTGCTGCCACTGCTGATAGAAGCCGCGCGTACATTTCTCACAACGAAACGGATACGCATGTGTGTGCTGTGTAATCTCGTGGCGGCGTAGCTTCATCTTTTGCCTGAACTTAGCCGAGCAATAGCTGCATTCGTACTCACGCGGGCATTCGTGCGCTTCGCGTACATGTCGGGTCATGTTGCTCGTCGATGTAAACATCTTGCTGCACTCTGGCAGGCTGCATTTTATTGTTTTTTGTAGAGCCGCAGGGCGCTCGTGTGTGCTACGAAGATGTCGCTTCAAGTGGGTGACTATTGAATAAATCTTATCACATCCCTCGTAACTACAAGCGTGCCTTTTCTACATTAAAACAGTGCACAGTTATAAACTGAAGAAGTATTCGGGAACTTTTCTACTTACAATGCCGGTATGATGGTATTCATGGCGATCTAATTGATCCAGACGCTTAAAACTCGCGTCACATCCGCTTATGCTGCAGCTGTATTTAGGTCCTGTGCTATCACGACGCTGCTGCCTGACCTTAAACTCCTCCAATACAACATCCAAGTCGCTGTCGCTTGTTATTTGCAGTCCCGGTGGCATTTTTACAAATTTGCACAAGCAGCGTGCTCTCGAATAATGTCGATATTAATTACCGATAATGCGAAACCTTCGATTGCTACACCGATATTTTGGGATGAAATTTACTTATAAGTATAAATTATCGATATTAAGCAGTATATCTGAAAACCATTTGCTTTCGAACTATTATTGCTTATAAATATTTACTTTAAACTAAAAATATTATTACATGTTTACATTGATTAGAATTAAGCAAGAAACGTAAGCAAATGTATTTCCGTAATGAACTAAAGTGGTAAAAAAAAAGAAATGCGCCAATATAGCAAGTCAACAATAAAATACATGTTATATCGATTGTGCATAGCTGTTATTGCTTATCTTCAATAGTTAGCGATGGGCTACACCAATACAAATTCAAGTGATATCGATTCTTCACGACTTATGTATTGTATATTTCTGACATAATAAAATAAAATGAGACTGAAACTCCAGAAAATTTAATAAGAAACAAGATAAGAATTCATTATTTTTTTCCCCCACATTTTGTAAATAAAAGAAACCCTAACATTTAACTGCGCTATTGTATCGATATTTTACGAATAATTGTCATCGTGTTCATTTAATAAAATACTTAATTAGTTCACTCCACGGCAATAATACGACAAGAAAATTAAATAAGTCACACTTATTTACACTTATGGTCACTAAATAATATACAAGCCGATTTAATATTAACACATATTTTTGTGGAGGTCGTCCGACTATCCACATCATCGATATTTGCCATCGATTGTCTTTGAGCTCCGCAGTATATGTAGTTGTAAGCTTAAAGTTATAAACGGAACTCGTAGACAAGATAATAAACAATAGTATTAATTCAAATAAACATGGAATATGAAAGTGTGCTGATTGTAAAGCCCGAGGTATTTATATACAAAATACCGCCTCGCGCCAGCAATAGAGGATACAGGTGAGATTTCGTCTGCAATACAACTGTGCTAAAAAAAAAAACACCAAATTTTGCCTAGTTTTTGTTGCTGTTTTATGGTGCAATTGAAAGTTTCGTGATTTCATGCAGAGACGCCCCCACATACCACACACGCACGCATACTGTGTGTGGATGTGTGCGCTCGTGAGAAATGCATAAATTATGTTAATAATGCGCAAGGCACGGAAATGAGACTGATATATGTGGCAAAGAGCCACAGCAAAATAGCAGCAATAGCCAAGGTTAAGAAAAAACCATGACTGTTGTTATTCACTTGCCTCCTCTGAAGTTCAATTCCAATTGATTTTTTTTTTTATTTTTATTTTTTTTTTTGGTATTTTGTTTTTATTGTATTTTTATGCAGTTGTGTGAGTGTGTGTGTTTCTAAACGCTCGCTTTGCAGTTTCTCTTAATTGCTGTACATTTCACTTGCAAGCGAAATGTTTGTATGTATATGCATTTGCGTGCGCGCTCGGCTATCTATATATGCGTGCGCGTGTGTGTGTGTGTTTGTGTATGTGGCCAAAGCTTTTGTACAAGTGTAATTGTTGTTGTTGTTGTTGCTACGTTTGTTGACTTTCTTTGTTTTCGCTTAAAGCGCTTATACGGCAGAAAATACAAAATGCACACAGAGCTAATGAGCTCGAACACACACACACACACACACGCATATATATGTATATGGATGCACATCATGTAAACAATGTTTATTAACTGAATTCGAAAAAAAAAAAAAATTATTTTAAAACACGCAGAGCAGCGGACTGGAACCTCAAAGAGCCCACATGGACGGGACGTATGCGCTTGGTGGCCAAGGGCACCGCCTGCATACTGAAGCTGGAGGATAAGACGAGCGGTGCTCTATTTGCCAATTGCCCCATCGATACATATCCCGGCGTGGCCATCGAAGCGGTTTCCGACAGCTCACGATACTTTGTCATACGCGTCCAGGACGACAATGGACGATCGGCGTTCTTGGGCCTGGGCTTTGGCGATCGCTCCGACTCGTTCGATTTGAATGTGGCGTTACAGGATCACTTCAAGTGGGTCAAAAATCAGGAGCAAATCGAAAAGGAGAAAACCGAACCCAAACAGGAGCTCGATCTGGGCTTCAAAGAAGGCGAAACCATTAAAATAAATATGCGCATAACGGTAAGTATCTGGAGCAATCAAATGAACACACACAATAACAGTGCTCTGACTCCAGTGTAGCCGACTAGAAGATACCATGTGCGGGTGTTAAGGTCCTTAGTTTTTGCTCTTGTCTTGTTGCTTGTCCGAATGAATTATGGAAACATTGAGGAGAGGATGATTATCTGAATAAGAATATATAGACAGACAGAATCGAGCATTTCGCTGACTCTAATTTTCAATGATCCAATCCAAATTCAATTGTAATTGAAGCTCATTGGAATTTGTAGACGAAGCATTTCTAATCTCAAAGCCCAAAAACCAATCGGAAATGAATTGTTGACTCAAGTGCTCGCCAGCTGCATTTGTTGATATAAAACAGATTTTTAATTGATATATATATATATAACGATTTCCTTGTATAATCTTAGACGCACTTCTATTATTACGTTTATGTTTGTTGCTTACAGAAAAAGGATGGCTCGGAGGGCACCTCGCGCACTGGCAAGGGCAAAAGTACTGGCGGCGTGCTACCGCCGCCGCCTGGTGGCTTAGCCAAGATCGCACCGCCACCGGCTGCGCCGGCCGCAGCGACACTGCGTCAAAGTCCGGCCGCGTCGCCAGCACACAGGACAAGCGGCGGTGGCACCGGCACGGAATGGACCGATTACGCATCCGCTGGGTAAGCGGCCATAGCAATGCGCCCAGTGCAAATCGTTTTAACTCATTTTCGACTCTAATTTCTTTTTAGCGGCAATCAAGGTCAACAGAATTCGGCAAATGCCAATTGGGTTCAGTTTTAGGCTGGGACCAGCGCAATGCGTCACGCACCGGTTTTGTGTAAAGGCTCTTAAATGCTTCTTCTTTTTTTTTTTGTACACCCATACACACACGCACACCCATACACACAAACACATACTCAACTTAAACTCGCTATTGAAATGGACGACAAACACACACACGCGCATATATATACATATTTATATATATTACATTTGCATAAACAAAAAGAAGTCCGTTAACGTTAAATTTATATATATATTTTTTTTCTTTGACACATATACATATATGTATTTATATATGTATATATATATATGCTTACATATGTAAAATGAACTGTTCTCACGTACAATTTTCAAAGAAATAATAACTTGAGCGTTTCTTTTGAGAAATGTACGGCCTGAATGGTGAGTGGATGGAAACAGAAAGAAGGCTAGAGAGAGAGAGAGAAGGAGAAGGAGAAGGAACAAGTTCTGTTCGAGTTAAAAATGTAGCACTAAAACATTCCGTTTAGGGCAAGGCATTGTAATTAGTTCAAAAAGTATCGTTATTGTTATCGTTAAACAGTCGATTATCAATTTCTAAACAAATTTTATTTTTCACTTCACATTGTTTTACACACACACACACAGATATGCACACACAAACACTTGTCTAAATGAAATGAGAAATAGAATTAAAATGAAAATTACAACTATAAAAAAAATGTATTTAATTATGCTAGAAATTGCAACAAACAAAATGCAGAAAATCCCTTTGTTGATATCTCTAGTTAAAAGCAAAAAAAAACAAAACAAATATAAAATTGTGTTTTGCTGCGCAGCATTTCAAACTGTTGCTGCGTTCACTTTGTTGCTGTTGTTAAAATACTAGTTGCGATTTAACAAATTCTGTTCAAATAATATTTATATATAGCTGTAACTGGCACAGTTGTACTATATGCGAAATGCATAGCTTATATTCGGTTACCCGTAAAGAGAAACGAAACAAAAACAACACACAAAAATTAAGCTTGCAGTTCTGTTACAGTTAGACAGCCACTGCTTGCGGGGCCACACAAGCCCGCTGCACAGTTTGACAGCCTCGCTACATTGCAATCACCTTGTTTTGTATTAGTTAATTAATTCCCCCCGAATTAATGTATATGTAATTAATTGCCAGCTGTGCAGTTATACAAAATAATATAATATATGTACACATCTATTAATATAAATATACAAAACTAAAAAAAAAAAAATATATATATATATATATAAAAATAATATAAATTAATATGAAAATAAAAAATAGCAATGAATTTCAATGTAAAAGTCTTGAGTTTTCATTTAAAACAAATTTTTCTCTCAGGCGCATAGGAATTTGCCACGCTACGAGCGAAATGTGCAAAAGGACTTTCCAATTGGAAAGTCCAATTGGCATTAGCATTTACCATTGAGCAATCATGCTGTCTCTTGCTTACACACTGTATAGGCATGTAATTAAAATTCATTTAAAAATTTCGAGAAATAAAAATATAAAAAATAATATTTCAATTAGATTACGATTTTAATTTATAGTCATTTCTAAGCTCTAGGCATAAACTATTTTATTTGTTAAACAAAAACAAAAATATATAAAAAAATTTCATTAAATCATTTTCTTTTTTTTTTTTTAAGTTTTAATGTTTTTATTTAACTTATAGTTTTCTTCATCTTCTTGATCTTGAATCATAATTTGTTTTTTTTTTTCTTTTAATTGCTTGTTTTTAATTTTATATTTCTTTTTGTTTCAAATGTATATTTGTTAAGCATATTTGTTAAATTTATTACAACTCAAATATTTCATAGGATTTCGTTTTTTTCTTCTTTTTTGCTTTAATACATGTAATTTAATTTTTTTTTTTTTTTTTTTTTTTTGCTGTTTATTTATTTTTTACACTTTCAGTTTGGATCATCGTTTGCTATTCATATACATAGATGGGGCGGGTTCGCTATGAATAAATAGATGTATTTTATCTGGCTAACTACAAAATGCGCAAAATTCGCGGCCAAGATGAAAAATCGCTTGCAAACGTGCCGCGGTTCACATCAGCTGCTCTCTCCCTATATATATATATATATATATATATATATACATATATATATATATATATATATATACATATATATATACATATATATATATATATACTATAGACTTTAATAAATTTTTTTTCAATTTTGTTGCATGTTTCACTTCGCTTTTATTCATTTTAGTATGTTTGTCTTTGTGTGTGTGGGTGTGAGTTGGTGTATGTGTGTGTGTCAAGAGTTTAGGAAGAAGTGTCTCAACTCTATATATATATATATATATATATATATATATATCTAAGATCTCAGTACGTACTTTCAAAACGTTTCGGCGAGTTCTGCGCTGCTCTTTATGGCTGCTTCTGTTCATGTCCGCCTTATACACATTATATACATAACAACTTTTGGCTGTTAACAATAACTGTAAATACAACAATTTTGAAAGTTTGTGTGTGTGTGTATGTGTGTATGTGTATGTGTGTTATAATACGCTCATAACTTGCGTATGCTAACACCCAATTTGTTTTGCAGCACTTCTTGTGTCCAAAACTTACAACGAAAGCGGCTCATGCTTAAACGCTAACTAAACTTAACTTATGTGTATGTAAATGTATGTGTGTGTGTGTGTGTGTATGTATGTGTGTGCGTGCGTGCATATGCATGGGAGTGTGTGGCAGCTAATTGCAGTAACAAGAACTTCACGGCATAAATATTCAACAAAATTCAACATTTTAATAGTAGTGAAACTATTTATACTATTTCGCGCTTAACCGCCACGCAGCCGCATCCATAGGCACCCACAGTTGTCTCATGCTCCCCCTGAATGCTGCTGACATAATAGATGTACGAGTGTGGGCATGCGTGTCTGTGTGAGTATATATATATATATATATATATATATATATATATGTGTGTGTGCACATGCATGCACGTGGCAGCGTATTGCAGTAACAAGCACTTTACGGCATAAATGTAAACAAAATTCAACATTCTCAAAATAGAGAAACTATTTATACTATTTCGCGCCAAACTGCCACACACTTGCATGCACACATACACACGCACACGCACACGCACGCACACACTCCAACTCACACACACCATGTGTTGTGGTAGCTGCTAGGCTTAACAGTTATTTGTTCCTGCTGCTCCCCCTGAATTGTATTGTTGCATTCATCTCTACGAGTGGTCGCCATGTGTATGTATGAGTGTGTGTGTGTGTGTGTGTGAGTGTGTATGTGTGTGTATTATACATTCTACTGATTGCTGCAGAATGCCGTTTACATAAAGCGCTGACGTTTACTGCTGTAGTGGCAAATGTCCATCTTGTCATCGATGGGACTGCCGGGACGCTTGCAATGGCGTGCGATTTCGTTGGCAACAAATGCAAATAGTTCCGGTCCGCTGTCATGAAAGAAAAGACAATAGCAATTAGTATGTGCTTAAATAGATATTAAAATATTAAAATACATATATAAAATTTAAGCCAAGCTGCAGCTCCTCCTATTGATTGTTACACAGGCAACTAAAAAATCTCAGACTGAACTCAATACATGATCTAGCGGCTTGGCGTTCGATATTCATTTAAAATATATATATAAATGTTATTACTATATTTAAAGGTAACTTTACTACATATTAAATGAAATCTAATATTCAAATTTAAATGACAAATATAAATGTTGTCCAAATATTATTTATGAAATCATTTCTTGGATCTACTTTAGCTCTCCCTTGACTCTACAAGTTATTCAAATATAGAAGAGTTAATATAAATGCTTAATGCATTCTGTGCATACTGAATCCAAGCATTATCAGAAATGTTTCTAAATATGAAATACTTTCTTTGGCCATGCAACATAGAATAGTTTTAACTAGCTGACAGAGACAAGGCTTATTTAATGAGCAATGCTCTCTTGACTATATCGAAGAGCTACATTTTGTTGCATTCTAATTTTCAATTACCGTGGACGCAAAACTAAGGCCTCCTTGAAAGTGTGCAGATCATCGCCGATGACGCCGCCCGTGTCGCCTGTGGCATCCACTGTGGCCGTTTGACCGCCGGTGGCGTTAAGCAAATGCGTTGACTGTCCGCCGGCCGTGTTGGGTGGCATCATGCTCAGTCCGTTGCTGGCAAAGCCTATCGCCGAGCCAGTGATGTTGTTGGGGCTGCCGTTCACTTGATGAGGATGCACGCCGCCGCACTGATGATGCTCCGGCTTTGGCGAACTGTTTAGTCGCAGAATGACCGAAAGAGAGCGAACGATAGAGAGAGTAGGATTAGTTCGAAGGATATGCTCGGCAGCCCAAGAAGGCGGACTCACCGACGATTGGCATGTGGATTCGTTGATTGAGCTGGCAGCGGCTTTCCGGCTAAATACGCCAGCAAATCCTCGCGACGTATCATGCGGCGTTTTTTGCTACGTGCCCAATCGGCCAATTCGCGTGTGCGTCTTTGGTAGCCGCATTGTATGGCAGCGTCGTTGGTGCGTTTGAGACCATCACATGATTCTGAAATATATCAATCATATTAATAATCATTGCATCAATAATATATTTAAATAAATTTGCCAACTGCAATTGAGTCAGCTTTGCTCACCTTTGTAGAGTGTTGTCACAGTGCCAGCTGCGGTCTGGAAGGGCAGCCAAAGTGCCCCAGTCTCTGATGAAAATGTATTGGAAGAACGCTCTAAAAAAAAAAAAAAAAAAAAAAATGAAACATTAATGTTATGAATTAATTATAATTATTTTTTAAATTTTAATTTTTAAATTGATTTGTCAAATATATTAATTAATTTATGCAGGAAAAGAATTTATTATTAAGCCATATTTAATTTCTTTGGTATTTTTTAGTATTAATTCACACAGAGTTGAACAAAATACCAAAAAAATATATATATATATATATAATTAATACATTATTTATATCTCATTTATATACATACATACACATATATACATATTATGTATATTATTATGAATGAATATCAATATGTTTACATTTATATATATATATATGTGTGTGTATATATATGTTATTAGCTTATAAATTTGAATGCTAGAAGCATTTTCCATTATTTTTTCAGCTCATCATATTTCGTTTACTGAATATCGAATGACCATGAAAATAACCAAAAAGCCAGACTCAACGATCGCCCTGGGAAATTGCTCTCTTCTTTTTGCTTTCGTTCTTTCGCTCAATGCAATGAACAGCACCTGCTGCTGCTGCTGCTGTGGTGGTGGTGGTGGTGCTGCTGCACAAAAGGCACAGATGAAAAGGACCAAAAAGCAACTTGCCATTATTGATCCGAACTGCACACGGGAAAAGCAAATGACGACAATGCGGAAGGCAAGTGAGCGCAAGTGCAAGCGAGATAGCAGCAGTAACCAGAAAATAAATTGCAATCAAAAGAAACGGAAATAAGGAGCATTAGAAACGTTTGGGTTTGGCTAGGCAGCAACAACAATAAAACTGAGCAAGCAGAGAAGAGGAAGAATACATATACGTCGCTAGGGCGGCGGCGGCGGCGGCGACTGCGACGTTAGCAGTAGCAGCAGCATTAGCATCAACTTCCACTCTCAACTGTCGAAACAGCTGTTTGTCAAATGATGTTTTTTTTTTTTCATTAATGACGCACTATAATTAAACAAACACAAATATTTATATTGCCAATATAAAGATTGCAGTTAGATGATATAAAACATAAAACGAAATAATATTTATAACTCGAAAATCTACTAAGGATAATGAAATGCTGCGCTGCGCTGCGCAGTGTAAATGTTATTACGTTTTGCTTTCCCCTCGTTCGTTTTTTCCACCGTTCAAAGAGGAACACCAAAAACCGAACACACGACAGAGACACATCAACATGCATGGGCTCTATAACATTACAGGCCCTAGTGGCTGCAGTTTGATAATGCGTAGATTGCAAACGAATATGTAGAGAATAGAAAATGTGGGGAATTTTAAGGCGTGTGAATGATGCCTGCGAGAGCAGCAGCAAACTTTCACACACACATATGCATGTATATACATATATATAGCTTAAAAGCCGGGCCTGTTGTATACATGCACTTGTTGTTGTTGTTGTTGCTGTTGTTGTTGTTGCTGCTGCTACTGCCCTACCGCTGCATGACAGGCAAGCAGGCTGCACGGTCGCTATTAATATGCTCATCCAAACTATTTTTATGCATATACATACATATATATATATATATATATATATATATATATATACATACACACACACACTTGCGTTAGACGTGTACATGCATGTATATATGTAAGCGATATAAAAAGTCAAATACAAATGTAGCGCAATACGATAAACAAAATTGATTTGGAGAAGCGAAAGAGGAGAACAGCGACGTTTCAAAAAGGATGGAGTGGGGGTAGTGTAGTGTAGTGGCACTTACCACGATAGAGCTGTGCAACTGCAGTGGCCGAGTCCTGGAATGCGCCCCAGACGGTGCTTAAATTGTTGTCGCGCTGACGAACAAACTCGCGTTCATATTCATCGTTTTGACCGTTGATTTCGCGATGGCATTGCTCCTCCAGCCAGCTCTCCTCGCCCCCGGATTCTTGTTGCTGCATTGTGTGTGTGAGTGGATTGTGGGATGGAGGGAACGGCATCACAGGCAACCCTTTTGCTATGCGCTTATTATTATTATTGTTGTTGTTATTGTTATTAATATTAGTATTCAGCTGAATTTATTTGACGGTTTGCCACTGCAACGTTCCGGCAACGGTTTTTTTTTACCGTTCCCTACGGTTTCTCGTGCTCCTGAATCCCTTTTTCGTGTCCGCCGTTCGCCTCTGGCTGCTGCTGCTTCCTCTTTGCAACGACAACGACGACGACAGCAGCACGCACTGACACACACACACACACACCAGCACGCACGCTTATACGTGTGTGTGTGGGCCTTTGTATGTAGCGTTGGTTAATGTGTGCGCCGAGTCCGTCTTTCTTGGCGTTGCAGTGTTCCGGCAAGACAATTAAGATATGATCTTGTTACTTTATAGTCTCAAAGGTTCTGGGACGACTTAGATATTTATTGCGAATATGCTTGAAACAAGTTAAATAGCAGCACGCAGCACACTTATATATTAACTACCACACAAAATGAAATAAGCTAGAGATGTGGTAACTTCTCGACATATGTCACCATTATCGATAATTATTAAAAATACAAAATACTAATAGTGCGAATGGTAATAGTGACTACATTCCTTAGGCTACTGTAATAATACAATATATATCGATTGCTCACATGTATCGATAATACAATTTGAATAAGACGATGACTTAAAAAAGCCGCGCATTCAATTTTATGCAACGACTCAGAATGGCCGTGGTCTTGCTTTTGAGACTAAGATTTCTGTATTCTATTCCAATAATAATAAAATACATGTTTCATGTTTTAAAATAAAATTCTCATGTATATTTTCTACTAAGATCCATTATTATTATTAATTACTACCCGATTTAAACGCGAAGTGCTTTCAATTTGTAAACGAAATGAAAAACATTTTTCTTTTTATTGCCACGCACACTTGTTTGACCCTTGCAGATGACAATTAACGTTTAACCAATCTTGTTTATAAGTATTTACCAAATAGTCAGGCAGTTTTAAGGCTCTTAGGGAACAACAGCCGAAGAGATCGAACTACGTCTATAATCATCTATAACTATAGCTGATTTATTGGTAGAATATATGTATATAACAATTCTGCAAGGGTTTTGCGAGCGAACGAACGAGCATATTTGATCAGCCGAAGACGGCATATTTTGATCAAATTTCAAAAATGTTTTTGTTTTGTTTTGTTTTTTTTTTTTCAGTTTAGCTTTTTACATTAGAAATAAGTTCTTAAAATTCATTATGTTAAAAATTACATGTACATTTTAATTATAATTAATTTAATAAGTGTATATTATTAAACATTTTTTCTGTTCTTTATTTTTTATTCGTTTTCCTTTTCGGTAATTTCTTTTTACGATTTGTAACTCTTACGTAGAATGTTATGAAGTTCTTGATTGTTGTTCTTATTATTCATTTGCATTTCACGTTGGCAGATTTAGAATTTTATTTGATTGCTTTTGGCTAAATTGTTGACAAACAGCATTTAATGAAAGGCTTAGGTAAATGTGTTAGTTTCTTCGTCTACTTCTTCTTGATTTTGGCCCCAAAACTGGGTCATCCTTCATATGCATACATAGCATTAATAACTATGTAAAATTTGTATATTTTTCTTTTCTTTTTTTTTTTTTTTTTTGTTTTTCTTTTTTCGTTTCTTTTGTATAAAGAGCTATTAACAACGAACGCTACTATTACTATTTAAACTTTCTGTTCTGTTTCTTCCATTGCAACATTTTCGTTTATACTATTTTGGGAGCACCAGTAGTGTTTTGTTGTTCCTGTGTGTGTGTTTGTTAGTGGATGTGTGAGGGGGGGAGGGTGTAATATTTGGGCCGTTCGGTAAATAGACAGTGCGGCTATGCCAATGAAGTACAGTGAAGCTGAATAGCCGCAGTTCTGTTACTATTTCATAACTAACAAATTCTCATTAAATATTTAGATATAAACAATTTTGATTAAATATTTGAATATTGTAAAACTTGTAAAATTGTCTAAATAAAACTTTTACTCTTAGTCAATGATAATGACAAAATTTGAACTACTCAATACCCAGGGCCGGCCCTGCGGCATGTGCCTCATGCATCATTTGTGTATATTGACTTGAAATTAAATTATAAATATCAATCGCAAAAACAAAATTGTAATATTAAAAATAAATAATAATATTAATAAATTTTAAACCTTGTAAATGTAAATTTTGTTTAGATTTCAATTGCGGCTAGTTCAATTTCACTGTACGCATAGTTTGTGTGACTGTGTGTGGGTGTGAGTGGGATAGCTAGCGCTGTTATTCAGCAGCCGGCATTAATAACGATAGCGATAACGATAACGAGGGCGATAGCGATACCGCGGCAGCTGACAGAGTTGCGTTCAAGTGGTATCATTGCCAATGCCGTTCTTCTGGTCCAATTTATTGGATCCCATTTTGACCATATACACAAAATACGTTATGATATCCGACTCCTCTTTGATGGGTATTGTCTTAAAGTGCTTCATAATGGTCTGAAAGGAGATAGGGATTATATATATAGGTATATATGCATACATTTTTTCATCTCGATTTGGCTCGATCACTTACATCCGCTAATTGGGCTCGCTTCATGCCCTGCCGCGTCTGCACCTTAAAGTGACGCTTGTATCGACGCAGCGTGGACACATGCAACTGATAAAGGTCGGGAAAGTTTGGCAAATCGGTGTCCGTCTCGTTGCTGTCGTCTTCGCTGTCCTTGCGTCGACGCTTCGTTCGCACCGACTGAATGCGCTCCTTGTGATAATCGCAGATATAAATGTGCTGCGCACTTGGATCGCTGCTCAGCTTGAGGCGCTTCTGGGCGACCGTCTTCTGTATCCGTTTACTGTAGCTGGCGTAGCCAGCCTGGTTGCGGCATCTCTCCATATCGTCGATCAGGCAGCATGTTTGGTCCGTGTGGTCGCCGCGCGAGTCCTCCTCGCCGGTGCTGAATCCGTTGTTCATGGTCAATTTGTCGTTGTTGTTGTTGCCGCTGTTGCTGTTGCTAGTGCTATTGCTATAGCTGATATTGTTTTTGTTGCTTTGCGTGCGTTTGGGGAGGGGTATTCAGCGGGCGTGCATACGATTTATAATATTTTCACTAAATTTGAACTGTGCGTTGCGAAAGCGATAAGCTACTAAGTTTTAACACATACGCGAATATATTTTGTTTTAAATACGAATTTTAACTTTGTAATTTTGTTACCTTCTCCCACTCTGCTTTTTGCTCTGACTTTGTGCGTTTTTCTCACCCCCCATTTACCGCAAACATCGTCACTTTGCCACTGTGTCGCTCTGTTGTGAACGAGTTCGACTTAACATTACGTATGCCGATAGCACTTTACATTCGTTCACTTGCGTTACTCACTTTTGCACACATGTTGCTCGCATTTGCGCTTACGTCTCAACAATCTGCATTACGTTGTCTCCTTTCGTTATGAATTAACCCCTAGCCTTATCGTTTTGGACGCACTGCATGACAATGGCTGTTAATGTTAACATAATTTATTATTCCACTGTTTGTTTGTGAAGATAGGCAATGGAATATGAATCTGCTAGTTCCTAATGTTAACTTGCATTAGAGTTGAGCTTTAAGAAATCGATTAGTTATCGGTGCGGCGCTCTATCGAAATACAATCGACCCCATCGACAATATCGATAGTGGCTTTGACTGTTTCTGCAGCACTACTTTTGCGTTGAAACTTCAGCCGGACGTGTATGCGGAGCGCGTTAGAAATTTGCTTCGAATCAATTTATCGTGCGTCTGCGTCGTTGTGTGAACAAAAAGTGTAGCAATAATATTGAAAAGGTAAATTGCAAGCAAAATGTTTTTTTTTGTTGTTTTTTTTTTTTCTTCTGAAATTGTGCGTTATTAATAAAGCCCACACACAAACACATATGTACATAGAGGGGGCGACGCCAAACTGCTGCTGCGACGGCTCAGCAAGCACCAAATTCTCAGCAGCCTCAAAGCTGAGCAACGGACTAGCAACAAACGCCAATTGGAAACACACACACACACACTCACTTATATGCATACATACTGCGAAGTACATATGTATAATTCCAATATGACTGAACTAAGACGTGCTCTGCTGTGCGTGTGTGTATAAAAACGTATTTTTTGTTGTTTTTTTTTGCTCGCACATAAGTACATGTATGTAAATGAGGAACATACTCGTCGTATTTATTATACATCTAAAAGAAAATCATAACAAAAAATAAAAATAAATAAATAAATAAAATAATCGGCTCAATGACCGCGGTGCTAGTTTATTGCATTCTTTTTTCATTTCGATTTTCCAATTGGCCAAATGGCAGAACATAAAAACTGAAAGATACACGCGCCCCCGCCCACCACATACGCCAAAAAGTGCAACGAGTGAGAAATAACAGTGTGCCCATTTCATACATACATATTTACATATAAATATATATATTAGTATATATAGAAATTATATATAATATATATTAATATATGTACATATGTATGTGTGCATGTACACATAAATATGTATGTATGCATTTAAAGTTAACATACCTTTACATATAAATATGTACTATGTATTTAATTATTCAACATTTCTGCAAATAAATCATGCAAAATTTAGTTAATTCTTCCGTGTGAGTGTGTGTGTGTGTGTGTGTTAAAATCAAAATAAAATAACAAATGTAACAAAAACGAAAATTAACTGTAGATGCTGTATACATCAAAGGCGATAGGCAAGAGAGATTCCAGAATAACAGTAAAATTCATAAAGACGAAAAGCTTATGTATTTGTGCACGAGTATATACTCGTGCATGTGTGTGCAAACAAGCAAGAGATTTTCAGTGAAAGAGAGCAGAGCCGCACGTAAATTACGGTGCTTGCGACTGCGACGTTATGTATGCGTGTGTGTGTGTGTGTGTGTGTGTGTGTGTGTGTGTGTGTGTGTGTGTGTGTGTGTGTTTGTGTGTCTGCGAGTATGTGTGCGGCACAGGACACCAAGCAAAGCAACAACGAAAATTTTCATGCCATAGAAGTTGGGGAGGATAGCTGACTGGGTGGCCTTTCTGGCGGGAGGCTGATGGGGCGAAACTTTTTTTTAGCTGACGCTGTTATCGCTGTTGCTGCGCAGTCGCTAACGCTGCCAGCGTCGCAGCGTGTGCACTAGTTTTGTTTTTCTCTTCATTCCTTTTTTTGTTCTATTCGTTTTTTCGTTGCTGTCAAGCATAACTCAAAACATTCGGAAAAAAGAGTGGAGGAAGAAAAAATGAAAACAAAAAAGAAATTGATGCAAGCTGCATGGAGTCATCTCGCTGGCTGTCCTTGAGCGGTACAGCCTCGACTCCAAACTCCATCCAGGGTCGCGCGCGCACGCCTCTGTGTGTGTGTGTGTGCTTTTTTTTTTTTTTTTGCATGGACATCTCTTCAAGGTTTTCTTTATATATTTTTTTTAATGTTTTTCTCGGGGAAAATGCATTTGATGTGCTGCATTTTTATTATTCCCACTGGCTTTAATCGCTAATGCGACACACAATCGCTGGCCCCCATCAACGCAAGCTGATGACCCGGTTAGCTAAATGGATTTTTTTTTATTTTTTATTTATTTATTTTTTTTTTGTTTTTAATTGCGCGTAATTCAAACGTACATAAATACATACATATGCACATATGCATACATATGTATGTGCATGGATTCCGTGGCTTGCAATCAACTTTCAAATGGTCAAAATTAAAACTAAAATCTGAAATTCAATTCGATTGGAATTAGAATTGCCGTTTGCATTGAACGCATTCGCGTTGAAAAATTATTGCAAGTTACAGGGTATCTCACAGCTGTTTCACGATCTGTCAGGTATTTGTTGCTTAATGTTGAATTAGGTTTATCGTTGGCATAAATCGATAAATATCGACTTTTAATATTTCAACATATTGTTATTTTTTCCTTATTCAAAAACATTACAAATTGAATCTCTGGTATTAGATAATTGAAGATTGTAAACATTTATCAAAATTTAAGGTGTTTTTATAGTTGAAAACACAGAATGGTCTATGGAAGGAGATACGTTCGCTCTCTCGCTCTCGCTCTCGCTCTCTCTCACATAACTAAACCTTCTAGCTATACCCTCTATTCTTACAATAATTAGGTTATAATTTCTTTAAACATTATTTTTAATTTAATATAAATATAATACTTATTTATATGTATATAAAACTCATTAAAGTATCGTAAATTAATTAATAAATATTTGAGTACTAAAAATTAAATAATTAGGTTGAAAAATTGTCACACATATACACCATATATAATGGTTTTGTCTATCGTGTGTGGATTATAGATTAGAATGTAATCCAAAGTATTCTAGAGATTTTTTCTAATATTATTTATACCTTATTTATTTATGCACATTTGAAATGATTACGATTTCTTTAAATAAGTTCAGCTTATAACTCAAATATATAAAATTGAAAATTCAAATTTCATTTTGTTCAAAGAGGAATAAATCAAATGAGTATATTTAATGTATTATTCATTTTTTTATTTATAATTTTTTTTTGTTCTCAATGCGTCAAGCGTAAAATGATTAGCAGATTATAAAATTACAGTTTAAAGCTCAAGGCTTTTTAGTTCTCTTTGCTTTAAGCGGTTAACCGGTTAACCGTTTTATCATCTGAGCATTGCTCTGCACGCAAAAATTTTATGTGCACAAACTTTGTCTCACTGTAATTGCGATGTAGAGTCGTAACAGTTATGCGAAGAGTTTCATGCAAATTGCATTAAAAAATAAAGAAGTTAATTTTGCCAGTTTGCAGGTGAAAATTGCACATAAGTTAATTACATGCATATTACAACAATTAGCAATTTGCGCTCTTATGACAATTGCTGACACTAGCGGCAAATGCAGAGTGCATGGTGCAGCAGTTGCTGCGGCCGCTTAATGAATTCATGCGTGGGAGCTTAACAGAGAGAAGAAGTGGACGAAGAAGAGGAGGCAGAAAGAGGGAGAGAGCAAGAGCGAGAGTGTAACATTGTGTGAGCAAAATAATTGAAAGAAAAATGAAAATGAAAATAAAGCATAAATAGATTGAAAAGTAAAGCATGACACAGCGCAACAACAACAACAACAGCAAGAATAACAGCAGCAGCAACAATTGCGGAATATCAAATACAATAGAGAACAAAACAACAACAACAAGAACAACAAAATACGAAACGGCGACCGCT
Organism: Drosophila mettleri; assembly: GCA_035047625.1. Classification (NCBI taxonomy): domain Eukaryota; kingdom Metazoa; phylum Arthropoda; class Insecta; order Diptera; family Drosophilidae; genus Drosophila; species Drosophila mettleri. Next base: position 14,917,349 of record JAWNPI010000109.1, read on the forward strand.
AATGCTGGTGTTGTTGTCGTTGTTGTTGTTGCTGTCTTTTGTTTTTGTACTCACATTGCGCTAATAATAGCGGGAGCAACTACTACAACAACGGCGACCACCAACTAAAAGTACTGAATTCGTTTAAGAAATACATTTCGTACATATACATGTACATGCATACAAACGCACGCACACACACACACACACACACACCTACATATGTTGAAGCAAAACAAAAAAAAAAAATACATTAGTAAAGGCAACACAGATTTTTGTGTGATTTGTACGAATCTAAAAAAAAGTAAAAAAAAAACTACATACTCTGTGAGCATGCATAAATATGTAAATGTATATGTATAGCATACGTACATACATATGTACGTATGTACTTGCCTATATGCCTGTAAGTGAATTTAAAGTACAAAAAAAAAAAAAAGAAAAGAAAATCTGCCAGCAGTGCTGCATTCGTTGTTTACATACACATAGTGTATGTATGTATGTATGTACATATTTACATATACAACAGTTTCGGGTCAATTGACTTTTAGTGTTGCGTGCACCCATACAAAGGCAGGCAGGCAGGCAGGCAGCAAAGAAAAAAGCTCACAAAAAGCAGCAGCAGGACTCTGTTCGCGTCGGCGTCGCACGCAACAATTCGCCTTAGCCAAGGCAAGCCTAAGCTCACCACAGGCTCGCACACACGCACACACAGGCCTGTGCACGCAAACATACATACGAAGATACGGACACGAAAGGCAGCCGAGAGAATGCGGGCGCTTGTGCTTTCGCGTCTCGCCTAACTCACCAAACCCATATCTCCCTACCCACCAACACGCATACTTTGGCTTGTGCTTCGTCACCGCACAGTGGTTTTAAAGCTGGTGTTTTTTTTCGATTTTTTATTTTATTTTTATTTTTTTTTACATAAATTACGTTTTCATGGCATTTAACGGCTAATGCTCGTGTGTGTGTGTGTGTGTGTGTGTGTGTGTGTTGCATTGCATTTGTGTTGTGCTGCTTGCAGGCTTATGTACGAAGGTGCGTGGGCCTGTGACTTCAGCAGCAGAAGCAGCAGCAGCTTTATAAGTTATTAGAAAGCTCCTTCTAAGGCAATCGAGAAGGATCTAAAAGGCAGCGGCAAGTAAATGTTTTAAAATAAAATTACAGAAATCTGAATAACAAATAATTTGAGATCATCATCATTTTAATTGATCTCAAATAATAAAATGTATTTAAGTAAATATTTCCCATTTATGTTATGATGATTTATTATTATTCATTTATAATATTGTCATTAACTTTAATTTGGATTTTTAATGGTTTGTTCTATTTATATAACTTTTCATCTATTTATGCGTATGTATGCATGTATGTGTGTATTTAAACATGCAAATAAATCATTGAATTTCTGTATGACATCAGCATCCTGTGCGATATCGTCTATTGTTGCTGTTGCAGATGCAACCGGCCATTTCGTATGCACGCTACATACATACATACATACATACCTATGTATATACTATACATACATACATACCCACTATGTACACACCCACATACAATAGTACGGCAATATTTGTTGCTGTTAGAAAAGCCCAAAAACGCGACGGGATCCAAAGAAGACGTCGCCGTGTTTTCATTTCCGTCATTTGCACGAGCTCTTATTGTTGTTGTTGTTGTTGTTGTTGTTGGTATTTTTTGGTGTTGTTGCGCCAGCAACAGGACACTCGGCACGCACTAACAACACCATGAAAAGCAACAGCAACAGCAGCAGCTCCGTTATAATGACCGACTAACTGACTAAGTATGTATGTATGTATGTATGACAGCCCTATATACATACATACATACGTACATATTGTAGATATGTATTTATTTATATATGTTTATATACACACATATATATACATATATTTATATATATATATATATATATATATATATATATATATATATATATATATATATATATGTATGTATGTATGTATGTATGTTTATTTGTATGTATGTGTGTGCGTGTTCGTGCATGCGCCTCACCAGGCTGCCAAACCAGCGGTCAGGGTTGACTTTTGCAGGAGCCCAAACCAGGAGTATACTCGATGCCCCTCTTTGTCTGCCCGCCTGCCTTCCGCGTGCCTGCCGCCTGCCGCCTGCCGTCTGCCTGGCAACTCTCTGCGTCTCGACGTCTCTTTGCCGCTCATCTCTTGCTGCGGCAGCAACAACAAAATTAAGTGCGCCGAGGCAAGCTCAGTTGAGGCTTGGGCTTGGGCGGACCGCGTGCCGTTACTTCGTTTTTATCCGCCTTATTGAGTTTCTTTCCGTGAGAAGAAGTCTGTCATATGTATGTGTGTGTGCATGTGTATATGGATATATGAATTTGTATGAATATTTATGTGGATATGCTTAAGTATAAGTATGGATGGGGGATATACACACATACCTACATACATTTAAGCATGTGTATGCATGTGCTTATGTATATGTGTATTTTAAGCATATATGTGTGTGTGTGTGTGTGTGTGTGTGTGCGTGTGTGTGCTTGGAATCGATAAAGCATACTTATTTGCACTTTTGGTGCAACATGCTTTAAAATGTGTACTTATGAATGTATTTTGGCTTTCATATAATGTGTATATGTCATAAATAGGTATGTAAATACATACATACATACATAAATACGCGTATATAAACATCGCTGCTCAGAGTCCGCACACAGTCGAATCGCTTTTCTCTGTGCAAGTGTATAAATGTGTAAGTGTATAAATATATATCTATATATAAATAAATATATATATATATATATATATATATATATATATATATATATATATATATATATATATATATATATATATGTATAAAAGCTCTGAGCCTTCTGCTTGTGTGTGTGTGTGTATGGGTTGGTGAGTGTGCCAGTTAGTTCAACTCGAGATTAGCTTCCGGTGGGGATACAAATCATTTCTCGGTTCGTTGCTCAAGTTATAAATATTAAAAATTCAAAAGCGAGTCCTTTGTACCATTCCTTTATATTCATGCATAACCCCTTGCGAAGCCCCGCAACAGGCATCCATCACCTATCCAACATTTGCTTTTGTGCGCGTCCTTTCGCTTTCAGCTCGCGCTTTAAACAGCTGCTCAACGGCTGCTACAGCCACCCCTCGCCCCCGCTCCATCTGCATCTCCATCTCCATCTCCATCTGCATGCTGTCATTCGACCTCCCAGCTCGTTACACTCACTTTACGCATATATTACACTGGTGGCCAAATAAAAGCGTAACAGTAGTTTTAGAAAAACCCCGAAAATACTGCAAGTCATACATACATACATACATACATACATACATCGCTGCTGTTGTATTGTGCTTAAAGTTTATACTTTATTTGGAAAAAATGTAGCTCAAGCCTTTTTTGCTGTACGATTTGATGTAGTAAACTTTTTGGTCAAGGGCCAATGATTTCTTATGCTTTGGCTATCGACTGAAGTTTGTTTTACTGCTTTTCGCTCTTCCATTGTTGTCGCTGTGAGTGCACTTAAGAGAAGCAAACAAAAGTGGTTTAGCAAAATTTTGGACAACAGCACAAAAATGTTTCCTGTTGCGCTTTTTTTCTGGTCGCCACTGTAACGAGTGCACAGTTGCGCCACAAGCGATTTGCGTGCGTACCACTGTCTCTCTCTGTGTGAGTGAGTGTGTGTGTGTGTGTGTGTGTGTGTGGGTGTGTGTATTTGTATTTGCTGTTGGATGAGCGGCGAGTTTTATGCTTGTTACATTTTGTGCTCTCCAACGTTATTTGCCTTGGCACGGACAGCCTCGCTGTCTCTCCCTTTCTCTTGCACGCTCTTTTTCCCCCCTTCTCGCTCGCTTCATATCTTTTCATTCTTCCCATCTCTTTGTCGGAGAGTTTTTTGAATATGTGCTGCGGTGCGTGAGTGTGTGTGTATGTGTGTGAGCTGCTGCAGTTTTGTTACGCACAACTGGGTAACAGCTTTGCATGTAACACGGCTGCTGTGTGCGGGTGTCTGGCTGAATGCATGCATGCATGGACAAACGTACAAATATGTTACAGTTAATCTGTTTAAACATGCCGTTGTTATAGTATATGAAGCAGTTTAAAGGATTTACTCTCACCATACATACATGTATGTATGTATGTATTTATATATTTGTGGCCGTATTAATGGCTATGTGGGCGCATTTGACTCACAAATCAGCTGTTTTTTGCGCTTGTGCTTGTGCTTGTGCTTTTTCTAGGTATGAACATGTATGCATACACACATATTCACACACACACACACACATGCATACATCTTGTTTTTGTTTTAAAGCAATTTCGCGTATGCTTTGGCCTAAAGCTACAACAGCCCACGCCATTCCAACATACATAAAAATGTAGTTGTGTGTGTGTGCGTGTGTGTGTGTGTGTGTGACTGTGCCAGTACACAATCTGTATGCTAATTGCTGAAGCTGCAACAACAATAACAACAATCCAACATACAAAACTGTGAAATAGAAACCGAAATTAGGTCGCAATCGCCTGCACACACACACACACACACCCTCACACAGACACCGCCCAGCACCTGCGGCGGCAAGTAAAACACAATTGCCAAAAATAATTTCACTGCGCGACAAAAAAAAAGAAAGAAACGAATAAATAAATAAAATGCGGCATACACATGATGAGAAATCGCGTAAAGTGAAAAACTATTTGACTTATTGGAGCAGACAGCAGCGCAGTCGCCAGCGTCCAAACTGTCACTCACAGCGACACCAAAGCACAATAAAAACCAAATGAACAAAATAATTGCGAAAGGAAACTGCGGGAATTTATGTATATTTCGCTGCAGCTTCGCGCATAAAAATATGTTTCAAATCCAATTGCAATTTTCAAATGTCTTTTTAATGTAAGACAAAAAAAAAAAAAAACAAATACACACATACATACATATGTATAGGTATTTATAAATTTGCTGGCACTTGCTGTAACTGTATACGGACTGCTGCGACTAACGGTAAAATTGCTCCTACGATGAACGACTAATTCACGCTATAGCCAGTCCAAGGGCTGTCCCGCCGGGCGAGAGAGAGAGAGAGAGAGCGAGAGGCAGAACAGATAAGAAGTTGAATTCGCCTCAAATTTCGACTACATTTTGTTTGTTTGTGTGCGTGTGTGGTGCGTGGGCTTATGTGAGCCTGAATGTGAGCGCGCCTGCTTGTTGTTGCTGCTTAGGTTTGACATGTGGAGCGATTTTATTATTATTGGCAACGAGGATTTCATCACCATCCTCAACAAACACAGCATTAAATTTAATCATTGCGAATGTGGCACACACACGTCGCCATTTTACTTTATTTATTTATTTTTATTTTATATAATATATACAATATATACATATTTTTTTTTTGTCATATTTAATGATATGTGCAAATGGTTAAATTTTAATTTTTTTTTTTATTATGGTCTGTGTGGTTAAAAACTCATAAAAAAAATAATGCATCACACATGTTTCAATAATTTTTATGTTCGTAAACTAAAAAAAAAATATTAAAATTTATTTATTAATGTAATTTTTTTTTCCCATATTCATTGTGTTCTCCCTGAATAATGCAGTCATTCTTTTTAATTATATGGAACATATTGGATATTTTAATGAATGCTACAAGTTTTTCATATCTCTATTTAATATTCATGTACATAAACTTGTGTATTGCTGCTGTGAAAGGCATATTAGTCATATTAAATAGAATTATTATATTATACGTGATTCCTAAAGCAACTATATAGAAAACCCCATTAATGGAACAGCAAAGTTGTCTTCTTTATTTATCAAATTTCTAGCTCTCAAGTTATCGAATGATGTGTTATAGAGTTAAGTTCAATTGGTATATCCATTTATATAGACAGATAGATATATTTAATAAAACTTCTTCAGACTCAATTTAAAAAGTTTTCATCAGTTCTATAAAGTCAACAGCAAAGCAGCAGAGTAAACATACGGCATGCGATCATAGGGAGATTGGTAATCCCGCTCTCTCAGTTTCAACTCTAGCTGCAGTTATTTACAGTGTTAATTGCTTAATCTGGGCTTAATTTGCAAGCTAGACTTATATAGATACATATCCCCGCTGTTATGATATTAATCAAAAGTTGGCAAAGTCTGCATTGATTACCAATCGGTAATATATATATATATATATATAATATATATATATATATATATATATATATATATATATATATATATATATATATATATTATATACATCTATCTCTCTCTCTCTCTCTCTCTCTCTCTTTCTCTTTTCAGTCTTTTTCTCCATTTACTCTCGCTCTCTTTTTCTCTCTGTTTCCCTCACTCCTCTATTCTTACTGTGTCTCTTCTCTCCTCACTCTCTCTTTCTTTACTATCTCTATCTCCTCTCTCGCTCTTTCTTTACTTTCTCTCTTTCGTTACTCTCTCCCTCTCGCTACTCAGTCTCTCTCACTCTCTCTCCTCTACTCTTTCTGCGTCTTCTCTCTCCTCTCTTTCTTTTTATTTACTCTCTCTCTCACTACCCTCACTATCGCTCTCCTCTGTCCTCCTCTCTCTTCTCTTTCCTCTCTTTCCCATGACGTCGCTCTCCTCTGTCCTCCTCTCTCTTTTTTCTCATCTCTCCATCCCTATCTCTTCTCTCTATGTATATTTACATCCATGTATATGCTCATATGTAGTTGCTTAAGGGTCTCCCTGTTAGACACCGTAAAAAGGGTTGCCTAAAAAAGCTTTGCGTGTTGTTGTTGTTGTTGTTGATGTTTGTTTGCTTGCTCACGGCTGTTCTTGTTGTTGTTGTTGTTGTTGCTTAGTCGCAACGCATTTCAAACTCAATTATTATAATTGGCAAGAAGCGACGCTGATGACAACAACAACAGCAGCAAAAAGCTGCCAAAACTGAAACCAAAGCAAAAAAAATATATATTCATATAAATATATGTATTTATATGTATATTATATACATGTATATATATATATATATATATATTAATATATATATATAGAAAAAGGCAAAGAGCTTTGACACGCAACACGCGGCATGTCGCACAGTGGTTCTAAATCGCAAGCCAATTCAACAGGCTGCGCTCTTCATGCAAAAGAAAAACCCAAAAAAAAAGAAGGCAAAAAAAAAAAACAGTTTTAATTAGTTTTGGCTTTCTTCTTCTTCTTTTTCTGCTGTTTTTCTTCTCTTTTTTCAACAAGTTGCTAGCCAACTTGGCTAACTTTTTAGTTGATTGACAACCGGATCTTCGAGCGAAAACTCACATTTCTGATAAGCAATTGGAAAACAGCTGAGCCCAAATATTGCTAATTGGATAAAAGTAATCATATATTCTTGTCCCCAAAATTTCAATGGGTGAACGCAATTTCGACTTGATTTGCCTTGCAAATAAGTTAAAAAGAAAATGTCTTTCACACCGACAGAGTCGGGGTACCCGAATACACTCTGCTCTGTACCGTGTGGGGAAAGTAAGGGATTTATGTTATGGCACTTTCAGTGCGTGGAGCCCAGACGGAGGTGGCTAGATCGACTGGTGCTAGTCAAGCATCTGGCACGCCTTGCCTGCTGCATGCTCCATTGCCTTTTTCCGTGTGTAGCTCATTGCTTATTCAACGATGTGGCAACGCTGCAATGCTGCCACTAGGCAAACAGAAAAAAATACAAATTATGTTGTTTTGTTATGGATGTAAGTAAATACACCTGTTATGAATGTGACGCAAAATGAAACTAAGCTCTTTACACTGTACAACAAAGATTTTGAGGTGAATATTGGCAGTTAACTTAGGTGTAATTTTACGATATATTTTATATATTTTTATATATATTTTAATGAGTAAATATATTACATAGATAAAGATTTCAAAGGCAGATATCGATTTTAATCAAGGGTGAGAAAAATAAGCGTCGATATTTTGTAACAAATTTAGATGAAGACAAACGAAGTCTAAAGCATGATATACATGTAAATGTATAAATATTTATCGATTAGTAAGAATGTGAAGAAGTTATCGACTGTAAATAATGCCCATAAGTCCGATTGGTAGATATTTAGCGATGGGCAATAGTTATCCATTAGCAAGAAGCTAGCGTTGACAAGAAGTTGTCGATTGCTTAGAGGTAAGCGATTACCAAAAGTGATCGATTAGTAAGAGTTAGAGACGGCATGAAGCTATCGACTGTTAGGTTGTGAACATAAAATCGGAACAAACCCAATGATACAATTACGATCGAATTATATATTTATATCTATAGCTTCTTCTGCGCTTGTCAGTCTGTTGCCAGAAGCCCAGCTCAGTTATGTCGGATAGTGTTATTTGCACAATTGCGTGAACATTGGGCAGGTCTCTGACGCTGGCTGTCACAGACAGTGCCACATGCTGCGCTTTCTTTGCATCCATCTATGCTGATGACGCAAGCCTTGGGCCTGGAGCAGCTCGCTCACTGGAGCCGAAAAGGCCACTCGCTCGGCCTTAGCTGAGAATAATTTGCAATTTAAAACGGTTTTTGTTTTTGTTGCTGTTGTTGTTTCTCTGACGCTGCCGCTGTCGCTAGCTTTTCAGGCTTTCCTTTTTACCAAGCACATGTAATGCGGTCTTTGCATGTGTGCCAAAGCCAAAGCCAAAGCCAGAAACATTTGAGCCAACAAAGCAGGCAAAAAGAAGAAGAAAAAAAAAGAACAGCAACAGTTAGAAAAACAATGTAACAAAGGCCAAAGCGTGATGGCCTCAAACGCACAGACTAGAAGATATCCTGTATAAGTATTTGAAGAGAAATTCAAGGTGAAAAAAAAAATTAAAAAAAAAATTATATATATATATATATATATATATATAGTCTAGTTTAATCAGCTTATGCATATCGTAAAAATATATATATTTACCGATATATATGCATATGCATAATTTATGCGGAACCCATAATTTTCATTAACTAAGCCATTCATTTTACAGGTCATTTACATTTATATACATAAGCGAATTATGCAAATACGAAAATTTGACACAAAATACATATGATATATATGTATATATATATATATATATATATATATGTATACCATACTATATTATAAGGGAAGACTTTTCCAATAATTACGGTCTTATATATATTAATAAAGCTCGAGACTATTTAGATACATTTTATATCATATAAATGCCCAATTCCTGCCTGTCAGCATGAAGTTTGCAAATTTCGATAACTCATACCCACAGCTCAAATATCGATAAAAATCTACCTAATAATAAAACTTGTAATCTACCAATTCTCAAGCAATGCAATTTGGCATGTAATGAGTTGATAGAATATGAATAATATGAATGAATATGAATGGACTCTGCTTCATGAAAAAGCGATATATACATATTCTTAGATGCATATGAATACATATACATACATATATATGAGTCGATACACATACATTCATACATCTGTAAATCTATGCACAAATGTGTACATAAATACATACAAACACATTCAATTTTCATATATCAAAGTCTTTGACCCTTGAGCTATCATATACGTGATCTGAAAATGTCACTGAAATTCTATATACTGAGCAAATTAAGACTTGTTTAATGTTAAAGTTGAATAAAGTAATTATATATGTATATATAAATGTGCCTCAAATATATATATATATCAGAATATATATTTATATATATGTATACATATTCAAGATATTTTTATAGGTCTTCTCGGCATGTGTATAACAGAAATATTTCGTATATTTAGCCGCGAGTGGGAATGTTTAAGCGTGCATAAATAAGTTGGGAATACGCCGTACACAAGACAATGCAAAACAATACAATATATTGTCATGCCTTGCATTGTTCCGTATCACAAAAAACACATGTATTACAGATATGCATATATACTCGTATATTTATATATCTTTACCTACATATAATGCCGTCGCAGAGGGCATAATAATTTGTATTCACAATTTGCAACGTTCGCTTGAGCTAATGATCTGAATGTTCTCAACAGTCATTGAGAAGTGAATCAGTTCATGGGCTATAAGTTCTATTAAAGTGCATGTGGAGGCAGTGATGAATAAAGTTCACGAATCAGTGCATAATGAACTGGCATGCAAATGTTCTCTCTATGAACTGGCTCATTAAGAGTAATACATATAAATTTATTGCGATTTTCTCCGTTTTAATTACAACTCAATGAATCTTTTACTGCAAACTAAATACTTTTTCGCATGGTTCATGAACTAGTTCATAAAAGAATTACTTAAATTTAAGAAGAAATGGTAAAGAGTACAGATAAAGTTGTAAATATAAAATTTTTTGGATTTTGCAGTTAGAGCTCTACGAGGAACTAAATGAATATTTTGCCGCGAACTGAATTCTTTTGCACATAGTTCACGAACTAGTTCATAAAAGAATTACTTACATTTCATTCCTCTAGGGAGTATGCACAGATATTTCCTCGATATTTTTAACTTCAATTTTATAAAGCTCGGCTATTGCTGCAGGTGAGGGTAGGGTATTTGGAGTTCGGTGCAGCGAAATCGTGTTCTTGAATGCTAACAAGTGTGACTGCAGCTGCTTGTAGCCAATGCTCTTGTTATTGTTGCTTGCGTTTTTGTTAACCGACTTTGCACACACACAAACACACCCACGCACATACACATACACACACACGCACAGCTAGACAGACAGAGCTGTTGCTGCTGCTTTTGTTGTTGCTGTTGGCGGTCGTCTTTTGTTCTTGCCATTGGCATTCGACTTCGACACGGTCTTAATTAGTTTGCCACATTTCGCAAATAGTTGAACAGCAGATAAATTTGTGCACTTTAATTAAGCGCGACTGCTTCTGCTGCTGCTGCTGCTGCTGCGGCTGCTCCAATTGCCCCATTATTAACTGTAAATATTTGCATTGCGCTTTTCGGTCTTTGTTATCTATTTATACCCTGAACACAACCTTCAGTGGGCTATAAAATCTTTTGCGTTAGCACTCAATATATGTATATCGATAAATATCGAAATTTAATGGCTTTTGTTGTTAATATATGTATCGATAAATGTACAAATAAATCTATATATATAAATATATTTTCATTATAGGTGGGGAGAGAGTGAGATAATGAGAGAGAGAGAGAGAAAGAAAATAGAGAGGGGGAGGCAGGGAATATCAATTCTCTTTCTTCATCACAGAAGCCAAAATAATAAATTGAAAATCTCCATCTTTTGCAACATTCTTAAGTTATCGATAACATGTCAATGTGCTAAGCTATCAATAGTATTGTGTAACGGACGGAATATGCAGCAAAAATTTCCAGTTTTCACCTGTTACATTCATACTTACGAACATTGTCGGAAAGATAGATAGGTCAACTTCGTCGAGATTATATAAGGTCTTCTACCGAGTATTACAAACATTATTAAAAAAAGCAAGAATTCTTTGGTTTTTCTATAAAGTAAACAAACAAATATATATTTATATTTATATATTATATTTATATACAGAGATTTGTTCAAATTTCGATAAGATTGAATGTGTACAGATTAAGATATTTAGGCATTGTGTGTGTGAGTGCACAAATGTCTTCGCATAAGAAGAGAGGAGAATGCTTTGCAGAATTTGATGAACTCGACTTGAAATCGATCATAGCCGCTCTTTGCTTTGGTAAATCCTCAAGTCGTGCATACCCCACTAGATAACTCGAAGTTATTTGTTGTGTTATATAGGCAAGTCGAGCATACCCAACCAAAGTACACTGACTGCTTGCCTCAAGTCCAGCTAATTACTTAATTGCTAATTGCTTTCGAACAGGGTGGCAACGCCGCTGGTGAAATTGTGCACATTGGTTTTTCTCTGACAGCCTATGTCAAGCCAATTATATATATATATATATATATATATATTGATTTGTAGTGCTTCGCTGCGGCTGTAGTCGAAATTTAATGACTTAGAAATTTAACAAGAAATTAAAGAAATCGCCGTGAAATATTTGCAATATTTTTGTTGCTTTCGGTATTCATCTGATTGCACATACCAAATCTAGTACACACACACACAAACACACATACACACACAGTCGATAGCTTTTATTGCTCACATTTTCGAAAGTTTTGTGTAACGCCTCATTAATTAAATTTGTGCTTATTTCTATTGAGTGGACAATTGCGATTAGAAGAAATACAAATTCCTGTGTGCCTTAAGTTGACTGCGGCCAAGCATTTACAGTTCATTAAAGCGTTGCCAGGTAGTCTAAATAGTCTGCGAGTTGGCATTAAAAGGAGATGAGCTAAAACTCTAATTTAACTATCTAATTAATTAATTTAATTAATATTAATATCACAAGTTTTCTCACCTTTCCACTATCTCTGACTTTCTCTTTATTTCCATATACCATTTTCTCTCTGCCTTTATCGTTTTCTTTGCCTATTTCTCTCTGCTTATTTCTTTCTCTCTTGCTTTATGTTCCTATCTCTCTCTCTCCTTTGCTCTCCCTGACTATGTGTCCCTATCTCTTTTTCTCTCTCTCGCTATCTCTCTATTTATCTATCTCTCTCTGTCTATATATATGTATCTCTCTCCCTCTGCCTATATATTTCTGTCTCTCTCTCTCTGTCTATATCTTTCTCTCACTCTTTCGCTCTGCCTATGTAAATATATATATATATATATATATATATATATATATATATATATATATATATATATATATATGTATATATGTATATATATATCTCCCTCTGCATTTATCTCTGTCTCTCTCTTAGCCTATATATCTCTCTCTCTCTGCGTATCTCTCTCTCTTTCTCTGCGTATCTCTCTCTCTTTCTCTGAGTATATATTTCTCTTTCTCTGCCTATATTTTTCTTTTTCCCTCTCTCTCTCTCTCTATCTCTCTTTGTCTTTCTGTCTTTAGTGAATTGTGAGTCTTAAGCAGCTAAGTTCTGATTCTAGGAGTTCATTTACTTTCATAGTGACCCTAAGACGACTCTACTCAGTCGCTTAGTGTTATACACCATTATGCACACACACACACACATACACACGAGCTTACTCGTAGAGTGGAGGTAAATTGAAGCACACGTTAGTTGCCGTTTGGCATTTATATTTAATGTTCAAATTGCATTTAATTAGCTTCGACCGGTTGATGATGAAGGTGGCGCCGCGTCGATTGCGATTCGTGGACCCATTTGGTGTCAAGCACACGAACCACAGTCCAGTCCAATTCATGTGCATATGCATATACATACACATATTCATATACATATTTATATATATATATATATTATTATATATAATGTGTATATATTATATACCTTTTTTCTACTGCCATTCAAAGTGCGCAAATGTTGGTCGCACTCTAATATGAATTATTGTTTATCAAAGCTGAACACATGTAGACGTTTTGTATAACCTGTGAGTGGCAGTTATAGTTCCATTTTAAATAGAGATTTATGGGAATTACTTATCATAAAAAATGACAAAAACAAAAAACGAATAAACTATTGAGGTCGGTTTAAGCTAAGCAGATGAGAGAAAGAGAGATAAAATCAGTGCGAGGGCACATAGAGAGTGCGAAAGGAGGCGTGTGAGGAAGAGTGTAAATGATAGAGACAGAAAGTCAAAGACAAGACAAGACAAAGACTGAAGAGAGATAGAAATAGAGAGGGAGTCAGAGAGGAAGAATGAGATAATTGAAGAGGCAGAGAAACAGATGAAGACATTTAGAGGGATAATGAAAGAAAAGCAGAGAGAGAGAGAGAGAGAGAGTGAGAGAGATAGATACACAGAAAGAGAGGAAGACAGCTTAAGGAGCAGAGGAATAGAGGGACAAAGAGGAATAGAAATAAAAACAGGGATGCAGAAACAGAAATAGAGAAAACGGCAGAAAATAGAGAGAGAAAGAAACAGAGACAGCGACAGAAACATAAAGATAGAGAGAGTTAAAGAGGCAGAGACACAGAGACATAAATATAAAGAAACTTTGAGAGGAACACAGGGAGAGATATATAGAAATGAAGAGAAACAGAGAGAGCGAGAGAACTAGAAACAGAATTGAGGCACTGACTAGGACAGTCAGACAGTCAGAGCCAAAGATAAATATATATAGAGCCCGATAGATAGAGAGTGACAGAAAGGATAAAGAAAGACAGAGAGAGAAAAGGACTGAAAGGTGGAGAAACATGAGAGGAAGAGAGAGGGAGGTACTTACGGGCTTACGCCGATTGGCATCAGTTCACTTTAGACGTGTTGGACGTGTGTAGGCCACGTTCGTGCTCTAGTTGGGCTTACGACACGTCGACCATTATACCACATGAGATTTAATAACAAGTGCTGATGGAATTGCGTCGACATGAAAGCTGTATATATATACGTAGATACGTATACTAGACACAGGCACAGGTGTGTTTGTGTGTGTGTGTGTGTGTGTGTTAACTGCCTTGTAAAAATTGCACGCTGGGGACAAAGCTAACATAAGCAAACCTATTGCTGCGTTGCCTCGCCGTCGCCAAACACAGCCGCCCCCACCCTCCCACACGCTGTCAGCCAAGTTCACTGCTTTATGGCATGACAAAAAAAAAAAAAAAGAGAAAAAAAATAAATAAAAAATAAAAACAAAAGTAAGAAAAAGTAAAATAGAAAAGTGCACCACGCTTACGTATCGTATGCATAATTGCTTTTAAATTACCAAACGAGCCTTAGCTAATGTATAGACGCACACACACGCACGCACGCACACGTACGCACACCTTTGCACACACGCACACACACACACATAAATGAAAAATTTGTTGGGAAAAAATAACAACAAAAAGCGTTGCGAAAATAAACAAAAAAAAGAGGAACTACACGTTTTTCATTCTATTGAAACAACGGAACACCGCAAAAGTAAACTTTGCCCTATCAGCCACCCCCACCACCCACCAATCCAGAGGGCAAAGGTGTAGTTGTTTTCTTGTTAAATATAAAATTCTTCATGCTGCCAAGCAATGAAATGAATATATTCCAATATCTTATAATTATCATTGACATTGCTCATTATTAACCTTATTAAAATTATTATAAATAAATAAATAAAATATAATATATAATATAATAAAGAAATAAAAATAATAATAAACTAATAGTATATTTATATTCATATTTATAT
Organism: Drosophila mettleri; assembly: GCA_035047625.1. Lineage (NCBI taxonomy): Eukaryota > Metazoa > Arthropoda > Insecta > Diptera > Drosophilidae > Drosophila > Drosophila mettleri. Next base: position 14,932,484 of record JAWNPI010000109.1, read on the forward strand.
TAATATTTATATTATTTATATTTATATTTATATTTATATTTATATTTATATTTATATTTATATTTATATTTATATTTATATTTATATTTATATTTATATTTATATTTATATTTATATTTATATTTATATTTATATTTATATTTATATTTATATTTATATTTATATTTATATTTATATTTATATTTATATTTATATTTATATTTATATTTATATTTATATTTATATTTATATTTATATTTATATTTATATTTATATTTATATTTATATTTATATTTATATTTATATTTATATTTATATTTATATTTATATTTATATTTATATTTATATTTATATTTATATTTATATTTATATTTATATTTATATTTATATTTATATTTATATTTATATTTATATTTATATTTATATTTATATTTATATTTATATTTATATTTATATTTATATTTATATTTATATTTATATTTATATTTATATTTATATTTATTTTTATTTTTATATTTATATTTATATTTATATTTATATTTATATTTATATTTATATTTATATTTATATTGTTATTGCAACCAGTTCAAAATACTGCTTATTCCCTATGGAACTAGTTCTATTTGTAGCGCCTTCAAGCGAGAGCAAAGACAATACGCACACGAGCCCAATTTGTGAACAGGGTATTTAAATAATCAGAGTGAGTGCAGGTTATGCACACACACATAAATATATATACATGTACATATACATATACATATACATATACATATACATATATATATATATATATATATATATATATATATATATATGCATGTGCGATCGTGTAAACGCAAAAATATGCGAACGGCAATAAAAAAAAAAAAAAGTTAACAATGAACAAACAAATGGAATATATGCATGGAAATTAGCTCCGTGTAGGCCCTGATAAAATGTTGTTGTTTTCACTTTGGCGCTGAAACTTGTTTAATAATTCAAATATCAGCACACGCACACACGCACACACACACACACACACACACGTGGTCAAAGTGTTGTTGTGAGGCATATTAATTTGCATGCGCCAATTTAATGTCTTGTCAAATTTATGTAGAAACTTAACCTGTGCCGCGTGATGGCACCTGTGCGCACGTGTGCGTGTGTGTGTGTGTGTGTGTGAGTGTGTGACACTCACATATAAGTTCAGAGTTGAAACCTTCAAATAATCTTCTAGAACATTACAGCTCCAGTGATACTCGCTCGCAGAGCCATAGAGAGTATATGGGTTGTCATAAGAAATAGCTTGAGCTAGCGCCTACAGAGCTGAGAAAATCAATATCTATGTACGAATATGTCAACTCTATATATATATATATATATATATATATGCATACATATCTTTATATATATTTAATCAAAATTTCTTTGATATTTATCAGCTGTAATGAAAGAGAGAAAATTGAAATTATAGAAAATAATAGCATATGGAAAATGGGTGCATGGAAACATACAAATATATATATATATATATGTCTAGGTATATACATATATATATCTCATATCTCTATAATTACATATGTATGCGTGTGTGTGCATTTAAATCGATATTTTGCTTAGTAATTTCGACCGCAAGCAATAAGATGAGAAGAAGCCGGTTCAAGCACTGCGCCTGCCTTTAATAAATAATGTTTGTCAACTGTTTTTGGACAACAGCTGGCGCAAATCATTAACCAGTTTGCGTTTTGCGCCGGACTTGAACCAGTTTGCACCATAATAACTAGGCGGACTATTGCATACAGAAATATGATTATCTTGTATCAAAAACAAAAAAGAGAGAGAACGATGGATAGAGGCGTATAGAGAGCAAGGGCGAGCGAGAGAATTGATTGCCTAATTTAAAGATATATATAGAGAGAAAGAGAGAGTGTGTGAGAAAGAGACAGAGATAGGCATAGCGAGAGATATAGAGAGGGAGAGATAAATAGTAAGAAAAATATATATACAGAGTGATCGAGAGAGGACTACAAACAGACAAAGATAGAATGAGGCAAATAAAGAGAGAGGGATAGTAAGAGAGAATTAGATAGGAAGCTATAGAGAGAGACATAATAATATAGTGAGAGAGAAAGATAGAGGGAGAACAGGAATCGATAGAAAGAGAAAAATAGGGTGAATCATAGAGATAAAGGGATAGATAAAGAGGGAGAGACAGATAAATATGGAGAAACAGATAGCCAGAGAGACGCAAAGAACAGGCACAAAGGAAGTGAGAGATAGACAGTGGGAAAGCCTTAAATGGTTAGAAATAAAGCAAAATAGATTCAGTGAAAGAGAGACTGGAATAAAAAGAAATAAACGGAAGAAAAAGACAGAGAGAGTGAACAAATTTCTATATATATATATCGATTGATATATATATATATATATATATATATATATATATATATATAATATAATAAGTAAATTAATAATATATGTTTAAGATATAACTAAGATTTTCAGTATATAAAATCTAAATAAATTCATATAAATTTATCACTTAACTGTAAAAGCCAGATTAGGGCTCCCATGAAAACTAACTATGAAGCTGTCAGTTTTATCAGATGAATGGATCTGGCAATAGTCATACAAATAGAATAAACACTCGCATGACCGATCCTCTATCAAATAGAATCTATATTTCGCTAGCCTTGCAACTATTTTGCTGATTATCGCTTGTTGAAGTTGGTAAAGTTTTTAGTTTCAAGTTTTACTAATTCTATCCATGTGGATAAAGTGCCTGGCAACTTTTTCAATTATACAGCTGAGTGCAAACTTTAATTAAGTTCTGCAACTTGCATAGCTGCCCCCAAAGGATTTGCTATTTGCTATTTGCATATTAACACTTGCAACCCGCTTCCAGGCTCGCTGGCTTCCTAGTTCTCTGGCTCCCTTGCCTATTTCGAATTTGTCGCTTAGCCAACTCGAAACTGTTTTACAAACAGTTTTCATAATTTGTACAGTTAAATGATGAAGCTCCTCATCATGTTGCGTGAAGTATTTTAGCGCTCCAACTGCCAACTGTAAACACATGCGACTCCATGTCCAACTAGACATTGTGCAATTGTTACGCGGCGCGGCGCGACCGCAAAAACCCAACGCGACTTGGTTGTTTACATACCAATATAAGCGCGCACACACACACATACACACACACACACAAGCACACTTGATTATTTACAATGAGGTAGGCGAACTTTGTTTGCACCTAATTAATGTATGTAAATATAAATGCATTTATTTAAATAAATACGCGCATACGCCCAGTGAAGTACACTGCAAGAAATCCCAATTGAAATTCTAAATGAATTTGGAAATAATATTAAAAAAATATATATATATATAAAATATAAAATATATATATATATTTTATATTTATATATATATATATATATATATATATATATATATATATATATATATTAATTTATAGTCCGATATTAATATATATTTTTCGGAGATGAGCTTATTATTCGGATAGAGCTTATCGATAGTTATCAGTATTATACACAGAATTAAATGATTCTGTTTGATTTGGATTTTAATGGCTCTGACGAGGGCTGCCAGATGTGTGAGGTTGTGGTGGTGATAAAAAGCACATTATGATATGGTGAGGAAAGCAGGCAATACGTGCACGGACTCGCTGGAATCTAATATTTTTTTAATCTTCTTTAATACACACAAATTAGTAAAGCATTTATAATTTATATTTGTATCTAAATATATACAAATATATAGATTAGAATTTGTTTAGAAATATAGAGAAAATTATAAGATAATTATATGTATATGCATATAATATTTTCCTCGTCTCGAGACAGCTCGACTAGACATTAACCTGAACCCTTCCAGCTGATATAGTTATTATTCTTAGTTTCTTTTATGCATTAACAGCAAGCCACACAGGCAGACCCACACACACACACACGCAGACAAACCACACACATACATTCACCCACACACGCACGCACGCTTGGCGTCAAGTGACTCGACCATTTCCAATCAGAATTGCATTTATACTGCTTGCCAACTGGATAAGAGAGCGAGAGAGAGAGAGAGAGGGATGGAAAGAGAGGGGGTGCGTGCATGTGTGTCTGACTGTGCGTGACGTATGCACGTCACATTCCTGCTCATCTTGTTACACTTGGCTTGTGCGTTGCCTTGTGTGAATGATTGCGGTGATGGCTGCTTGATATAATATTAAGTATTTAACTGCACAAATCTTGCATTTCTGCAATGCTGTCACACATACACAACACGCACAGACACACACACATGTGGCTTTTGGTCTGGGAATTGCTTAAATATTTATTTCTAAATTGAGCCATTAATCAATTTTAAACGCTAGATAAATTTGAGTTCCCAGTTCTCAACCCAACGTTAATTTGTGTACCCATTGATAAATGCAATTCAGGGTATACACGTTTAGTGGTAATGTATGTGACAGGCAACAGCAGGCCTGGCAGATCACATGGCAAAGGAGTTGAGTTACCTATATTCGTATATATCCTATGTCTTCTACATACATAGGGTATATACGAATATAGATAGAATATATAGATAGAAGCGTAATATGTGTAGGGTATTTGCTAGTCCATCACTACCTCGTGCCCCGCTGTGAAAATATACATTTTTCATACAATCGAACAAACCGTCAAATCATGCTTCCTTCTATATATTTATTGACTTAATGCGGAAACTTTTTCCTTAGCAGCGAATGCAATGTAAAAATGCCCTTACTTGCGGTATATACCCATTTAGTATTGAGCTGCTACAAAACTCTGAAATCAAGTTTTCGTCTCTTTTAAACTAAAGTTATTTTAATAGATCTTAAGCCTATTTAAGTGTATAAAAATGAGGATTGAATACACCAAATGTGATCAAGCAGCTTCCAGTTCAATTAATAGCGAACTACTTTATCGATAGACGATAAACCATCGATAGGCATTCCAGTGCTGCTCAGCTTCCTGCTCCACCTCTAAGCTTCGTGCAAACAGAGTCAAGGCAGCGCAATAGCCTGCATTTAAATTACAAATTAACTCTATCGATATATATATATATATATATAATATTCTATTTATTTGTATATATATAAATCATATTTTCACAATTTTAATTTCTGAAAGAAAATAACAAATATATAAAATGTTTTTTTTTTTACCCCATTAAAATGCATTGAAATGAAGTTTAAATTAATTTGAAATCGCATGGGAAATTTCTTTTGATGCTAAAAAAAACTTATAAATATAAATTGCCATACGAAAAAGTGGGTCAAAAGTGGGAATAAAACGCAATTGTTATTGGCCTATTCGAGAAATGCAATCAAATCGAATGTGTTTGCAACGGAAATGATTTTAATCGAATTTTGATGCAAAGGACTTTGGAATGCAAATGCGAATGATTTTATGGGATATATTTTAATATAATATATATATATATACCGTTATGCACCTGTGCAGCTTGATAAATAATTAAATTTCTTGCATTATTTTTCTTGCAGGCCATTTGGATAAGGCAAAAGACAAGGACACGAACAAGGGCAAGCAGAAGGACAAGGGCAAGGACAAGCACTTAGACATAGACGCAAACAATCGCCATTAGCCCATTAGCTGTTAGCCGTTTGCCAATTGACCTCTTAGCGATTCCGACAGGCAACTGAGGAGCGTCGTTTGTGCGTGGCGCGTGGGGGGCGGAGCAGCGACGGCCTGGTCCAAGTTGTAGTCGTCGTCGTCGTCCTGGTTGTCGTCGTCGTCGAAGTCAAGAAAACATGTCTTCGCCATTAGCGCAGAGCAACAACAGCAACAGCAGCCAGTCGCAGTCGCAATCGCAGTCATCAGCAGCAGCAGCAGCAGCTGCAGCAGCGGCAGCAGCGGCGTCAGCGGCGGCGGCAGCTGCTGCTGCACAGCAGCAAAATCAAAAATCAAATTCGGCCGCCAGCAGCGGCGTGAACAATACACATGAAAAGAATGCGAGCGGAGCGACGGGGACGACAGCGAGCGGTGCAGCTGGCGCTGGCGCTGGCGCCGGATCTGCGGCAGCTGGAGCTGGGGCTGGCTCGGGCTCGGGCGCATCATCGGGCGGCACGCCACAGAGCCCCACAAAGCGCAGCACAATATCCACAAAGGAGCGTGTGATCGACAGCGTGCCGTTTCCACCCAGCCGAAAGCTAACCTGCGCCGATGTATTCGATGCGCGCACCGGCAAGCCGCACCACGACGTACTTAAGCAGCATTTCATACTGGAGGGCCGGATCGAGGAGAGCGCCGCGCTGCGCATCATCCAGGAGGGCGCCACGCTGCTGCGCCAGGAGAAGACAATGATCGATATTGAGGCGCCCGTGACCGTCTGCGGCGACATCCATGGCCAGTTCTATGATCTTATGAAGCTATTCGAAATTGGCGGATCGCCGGCGACAACAAAATATCTGTTCCTGGGCGACTATGTGGACCGGGGCTACTTCAGCATTGAGTGCGTCCTCTATTTGTGGTCGCTGAAGATCACGTATCCGCAGACGCTGTTCCTGCTGCGCGGCAACCACGAGTGCCGGCATCTGACCGAGTACTTCACCTTCAAGCAGGAGTGCAAGATCAAATACTCGGAGCGCGTGTACGACGCGTGCATGGATGCGTTCGACTGCCTGCCGCTGGCGGCGTTGATGAACCAGCAGTTCCTCTGCGTGCACGGCGGACTGTCGCCGGAGATACACGAGCTGGAGGACATTAGGCGGCTCGATAGATTCAAGGAGCCGCCCGCCTTCGGCCCCATGTGCGACCTGCTGTGGTCCGATCCGCTCGAGGACTTTGGCAACGAGAAGAACTCGGACTTCTACACGCACAACTCGGTGCGCGGCTGTTCGTACTTCTACAGCTACGCCGCCTGCTGCGACTTCCTGCAGAACAACAATCTGCTGTCGATCATACGGGCGCACGAGGCGCAGGACGCCGGCTACCGCATGTACCGCAAGAGCCAGACCACCGGTTTCCCCTCGCTGATCACCATCTTCTCGGCGCCCAACTATCTCGACGTGTACAACAACAAGGCGGCGGTACTCAAGTACGAGAACAACGTGATGAACATCCGGCAGTTCAATTGCTCGCCGCATCCCTACTGGCTTCCCAACTTCATGGACGTGTTCACCTGGTCGCTGCCCTTTGTCGGCGAGAAGGTCACCGAGATGCTGGTCAATGTTCTCAACATCTGCTCCGACGACGAGCTCATGACCGAGGAGAGCGAGGAGCCGCTCTCGGACGACGAGGCGGCGCTGCGCAAGGAGGTCATACGGAACAAGATACGCGCCATTGGCAAGATGGCGCGCGTCTTCTCAGTGCTGCGCGAGGAGTCCGAGTCGGTGCTGCAGCTGAAGGGGCTGACGCCCACGGGCGCCCTGCCCCTCGGCGCCCTCTCTGGCGGCAAGCAGTCCCTCAAGAATGCCATGCAGGGCTTCTCGCCCAATCACAAGATTACCTCATTTGCGGAGGCCAAGGGACTCGATGCGGTCAACGAGCGGATGCCGCCGCGTCGCGATGCCACGCCCTCGCCGGCGGAGGAGGGCCAGAAGTCACTGTCGGCGGCGGCAGCAGCAGCGGCCAATGCGAATGCGAATTCAATCAATGGATAATTCTAAGTCAGCAACAGAGCAGCAAAGTAGAGGAGTAGAAGAGGTAGTAGAAGAAGCGCTGTGTAGCAGCGAAGCAGCAGCGTAGCAGCAGCAGCAGCAGCGCTGCCAAGTCAGTTTTAGAAGTCGACAGTTAAGTGAAACGGTGGGAGTGCGTGCGAGTGGGAGGGAATAAGCAAATCAAATAGATACAGATGTAGTTTCAGGCTGCGGCACACACACACACACACACACACATACACATACACATACACATATGCAAACAGGCGTCGCTGCGCAGCCGCAGCTGAAACGCATTTGAAAAGCAAAAATACAAATAAAGCAAATAAGAAGGAAATAGAAAACCAAAATGCAAAACACATAAAAACTAAACACGCAACAGAACGAGTGGAAAGCATCAAAGCAAATGAAATGCAAGCGTTTAACTTATTGGTATTACAAAAAAAAAAAAAAAAAAACAAATATAAAAAAACACAAACAAACACAAAAAGCAAAAGCAAAGCAAATACAATTTTAAATATGGGAAAACACAGAAGCTAATCATAAAATGCAGTTGAAACAATGTAGAATTGTATAAATAGTTATATGTACATATATACACACACATATACGTATATGTGTATGTGTATATGTATATAAATATATATGTAATTCGATGCATATATTATCAAAATTTTGTGCAACATTATATCAAAAGAGTAAAACAATATGCGAAGCGAAGTTAACGGGCGTGCCGCTGCTGACGTTGACGTTGACGTCGCAGCAGCAGCAGCAGCAGCTGCAGCAACTGTAAGGCAAATTAGGTAAATTTAATTATTTGCAAAGGCAAAACATAAAAAATCAACTTTATATAAAACTAACTCGTTTCTGAATAAAAAGAAAACAAAAAATCGACATATAAATCAATATATAACCTTCCCAAACAAAAAAAAAAAAAAAAAAAAAAAAGAAAAAAAGAAAAAGAAATTGCAAGAATCAACCTTTTAACAAAAAGAAAAAAAAAACGAATTATTAAACAAACAAAAAAAAAAACGCTAAACGCTAAGAAATTAAACTACTTTCGTTGTGTGGCGCCGAGGGCGACTTTAAAGCTAAACACCAAGAAGAAGCTAACGCTTAACTACTTCCTACAACAAAAACAAATACAAATACAAAAACAAACAACAGCAATATTTTACTACAATCTTTTATTACAGTAACATAAAGAAACGACAGGAACAACAACAACACAACAGTAAACAACCTGAAAAAAAACACACACACACAACAAAACGACTGAATCTCTCTATACCTAACACTTTCTCTCTCTCTCTCTCTCTCTTTCTCTTCTACTGTTGAAACACTTAAATTACACACATACATACACACACACACACACACACGCATACACACTCAATGAATAAACTCAAAGTTTATGAGTACATTTGTTGTCGCCATTGTCGCCTCACACTCTCTCATCTGGTGATTGTGTATGTGGTCTTTATATACGTGCCATCTTTATCGTAGTCATTAGCTGAACATATATATATATATATATATATATATATATATATATATATATATATATATATATATGTATATATATATATATATATATATATATATATATATATATATATATGTATATATATATATATATATATATATATATATATACATATATAAATAATATTAATGCATATGTATATATGTACTCACGTATGTATGTATGCATATACAAAATATGATTAAAACGAATTGGCTGCAGCGCAGCAGATGTCAAATGTGCAGCAGCAGAAGCGGCATCAGCAGCCACCAAAAAGCAACGCAAAAGCAAATTGCCGATATTAAACGGTATTAAACGCACTCACACACATACATACACACATATGCGTATAAGCTAAGCTTAACAAATCTATGCTCTGTTCGCTGTCTTTGTTCTCACGCGTCCTAACTTACACTTTCTCTCTCTCTCTCTCTCTCTCTCTTTCTATGTCTGTCTATTTATACATACATAAATATATACACATGTGTATATATGTATATATATATATATATATATATATATATATATATATATATATATATTTATATTTATATTTTTTACTCTGTTATTTACACTCAAACAATCAAGCGGCAAAGCAGTCAGCGAAAGAAGCATAAAAAGCAGACGAAACTCAATGCGAGCGCCTTGCGCCTGTTAACTATGCAATACAAAAACAAATGCGCAGAAAACAAGAAAACAAAAACGACAACAAGAAGAACTCAAAGCGTTTGCAATGGCGTCTCCTTGCGCGGCAGCATTACATTTGCGTCTGCGTCGACGCCAGCGTCGATTCTCTTTTTTATACTTAATCGAATTTTAGTTATTTGTTAATTACATTACAATTATAAAATAAAATAAAAGAAAAAAATGAAAAAAAATTTTAATTAAATGAATACAAAAATCAAGAATGAAACAAAGCAAACTGAATAATGTGAAGAAGAAGAAGAAGAAGATGTAGCAGAAGATGATGAAGTGGTCATAGTTTAATTGGGTTTTGTTGTTAGCTGTTACTAGGATTTTTTTTTTTCGTTTATCTATTGCCTATTTATATATATTTATTATATACAAATGTAATATTTATGCATACGAATTATAAATTAAATTGTTGTTTCTACCTTATGTTTTTACCTATTGTATATTTACATACATTTATTGTTTACTACACCTTAAGTAATTAAGTGAAATGAATTTATAAAAATAAAATGCAAACTTAAAACAACAAAAAAACAAAAAAAAAAAAAAATAAATAAATAAAATATATATAAACGAGTGCAACTTCTCTTTAACAAATACATTATTATGAATATTAACAAAACATTATAACAAAACGAAAAACCAAAACAAAAAGAAAATGAAAATAAAAATTTATTAAAAACAAGGAAACAAGCAGATGAAGAAGAAGAGTACCTATGTACATTAATTTTTAAGTTATATAATGTTAAACGATAAAACCTAAAATAATATTACAAATTTATTGTTGAGCGGCGAGCAAAGAGAAACAGTTGATAAAGCGGAAGCAGAAGAGGAGTTAGCAAATGAATTGAAATTCGATGAGGACGAGGAGACATTTGATAGTTGACATGAATCTAATACAAAATGCAAACTTATAGCAATTTGAAGTACTTTATAAACAATTATACATACATACATACATACATACAAGCATATATAAAGCATAAGAAATTATATACAAACATATATGTTTAAAATAATGGCGATCCGCCGGACATGTTAATTGATGAGAAACCACAAAACAAAATTTAAGCAGTTGCAGTTCAGACACAGAGGAGCTGGAAAGAGGAGCAGTGCGAGAGAGAGTTAGAGCAACAACAAAGTATATGTATATATATATATATATATACTAAAAATCACATGAATCGTTGCCGCAAAGCTTACAAATTTTAATTCAATTTATAGGCAACAACAACAACAACAGAAATATCCAATAATTATATAAGAAAAAAAAAACAAGCGAAAAACAAACCAAAATCGAGTAGCCTGGGAACATTAGTTAGAGAGACAGAGAGAGAGATAGCGAGAGCGTGCGCTATTAACTGCGGCGCCTAAAAGCAGGCAACAGTTTCAAGCGAATGCCTTTTGTTAACCAAGCGGTAGCAGCATAACAACAGTGCAGCGCAGCAAGTGCATATAACAGTAACGCAACACATGCATATGTGAGTATGTATGCAGCACATATGCACACACACACACACGCACACACACATTTCCCAAATAGTTAAAGCGATATTAATAAATTAAATAATGTTTAAAAGCTACGCAGAAGCAAAAAATAAATATATATATAAATATATATATACATATTTATATATATATATATTTATATAAATGCAACCCAAGCAAATAGTTTACAAAAGTTTATTGCATTTCAATTCCCAGAAAAAAATATAAAATTATATATATTTAAACTAAATACAAAAACAAAAGAAAGCAGAAGCAACGCAATTACAAATGCAGTACGATTAATAAATCTTATTGATTTTAAAAAACCTTATGTATATATGTATGCGCATGCATATATATATGTATATGCAGCAAAAAAAAAAAGAAAAGAAATTAAAGCTACATGAATTTACATGAATTAAGCTCCAGCAACCCATGCATGCAGATCTATATGTATGGTGCACACACATACATGCACTTTTGCATATTTTCTTCCGTCACTTCGCCTCTCCCTCACACCCACATGTATACACACAGATGCACACACACACACACATGCTACTTTGCGCGCTCTTCTACAGCAAATATTAAAATTCATAAATAAAATAACATTTGATAAGAAGCTAACATAATCTAAGCTAATAATATATATATATATATATATATATATATATATATATATATATATATATATCTATATATATATAATATATATATCTAATACTTTTATACTATATACACAAGCAAAAAAAAAACCAAAAAAAAAATAATGAGAAAACTTTTCTTATCTTTTTTCTAAGGCTTTCACACTCAATCACTCTTCTCGTCTCTTCCACTTCCTGTTCCTTCATCTCTTACTCCACTTCTTCTGCCTTTCCACTCAAGCGCAGCAGTTACAACACTTTTTACGGTACATTTTCTACTACAACCACAATATATATTCAATTTACCCAAGAAAATAAAAAAAAACGCATTTTAAATAAATGCAAATTGTTAAAAATCTTAAAACAAAAAAAATTATGAAAAGATTACAGTTATAATAAATATAAATACACTTTAAATACTTCATTTGAAATTTTGCAACTATTCTTATCTAAGCGAGCATGAAAGAGAGCGAGAGAGATAACGAAATAGAGAGAGAGAGAGAGAGAGAGATAGAAATGTGTTAAGAACTAAGTTTTTTAAATTATTTTTATGGTTTTTATTGCAATAGCTATAATTAGAAAAAAAATAAGAAGATGAAGCAAGTGAAGAAGAAGAGTTTGGTGTAAATTAGTTGAAATACTTGAACACACACATACAAGCATATATATATGTACAATCACATTGTTTCAAACAAATTTAGTTTAATTTTTTGTTGCTTTTCTTTTAGTAACTGAAAATAAAATTTTCATTTTTGTTTTTGTTTACACTTAATGAATGAAAATAAACAAATGATTTTTAACTTAGTGTGTGTCTGTGCGTGTGTCTGTGTGCGTGAATACGGGTGTGTTTCTCTGTAGTTTACTGTATTTATTTATATATATATATATATATATATATATATATATATATACATTTATATTTTGTTTTAGCCAATTTAGTTTCCCAAGTAAAAGTTGATTTCAAATTAACAAAAGTCTTCATTGCAACAACAACAACAAGTAAAAACAACAACAACTAAGAAAGGATAAATCCCCTTTTATATATTTAATATTTGTACTGTTTATATACTTTAACTCTAATTTTTTGATACATGTATTTTTCAACATCTACTTCCTGCCCTCGAATGCTTTAAGAAAAACAAAACAAGAAACTTTACACAAGAAAAAACTTAAGTACATACATATAAATATATATAAATAAATAAATATATATATATATATATATTTATATATATATATATATATATATATATATATATATATATATATGTATATATATATATATATATATATATTAATTATGAAAAGAATTAAAACTTTACCTTTTGGATAAATCAATTTAAATGCATATTTTATATATATTTAAAAATTTATTTATGTGCATATACATACATATATATACATATATGTACATATATGTATAAATATATATATATATATATATATATATATATATATATATATATATATATATATATATATATATATATATATACATATATATGTATGTATGTGTATGTATATATATATGCATATATATATACATAATAAATAATATTAATAATAAGTTGAAGCAACTTTGTCAGAGTCAAAGCAAAAAGTTTATATACTTATATTTAAACAAATACAAAACAAAAAACAACAACAAATAATATTAAAGCAAGATTAAAACAAATTAATATTTAAAACAATTATATATAAAAAAAAAAAAACAAAAAAAAAAATCACATCTAGATAATTCTCTTAAAAATTTTCAATTTTATTATAAAACCGAAAATAAGTAAATTAACAAATTTAACAGTGAAAGCATTATTATATTATAAATTTATAAATGTATTTCAAACAAAACAAAACAAACAAAAAAAAAGGGGCAGCTGGCTGGCAAATGCAAATTAATTGCCAAATTGCCAAATTGCGAATTGCGCCGTTGTGAAAAATGAAAAATTGTATGCAATCCAGAGAAGACGATGAAGAGGAAGAACAAATTAATTTACAAATGGCATAATGAACAAATGCAGACAACAAGTTTTAACCTTAAGTGAATGCAAAATAAAAACAAAGATTATCAATGTTATTAACAAAATTAATATTAACAAAACACAAAAAAAAAAAAAAAACAAAACAAAACAAAACAAAACAATACAAAACCATTTAAAAAAAAATATACAAGTACCTATCCTGAGAATAAAATGCGCGCACGTTTATTATTTCCTCTAAATGTTCGTTTTGAATACATATCTCTGATCAAACTTCTTTTCAGTCTGATTTTTCAAATTTGTCGCCAATTGCAAGTAAGTTATCGTTACCGTTACGTTAATCGAGCTTAAAGCTATATCGATGGCCGACCAGTCGAAGTTGCTCATCTCATTACAAGCTCATTACAAGTGCTGTAGTCTATGAAATTTTAAATAATGCAATACGAACGCGGGCCTCTAAGTCTATTTAGAATAAAAGTAGACATAAATGCTGAGCAAATGCAAAAAAAAATTTTTTTTTTAAATACTGCGTTTATTCCAAGTGAATACTGCAGTAAATTCGCTTACGTCATCCTGCTGCAGTTTTACGTCAGCGTTCGTTGGCTTAACGTAACGCGGTATTTTTGGTATTCTTGTAAGTTGATAAATTGAACATTTTGCACTTGCCGTTTGTGGTCACACTGGTAGAATATCAATAAAAATAAAGGAGAGGGAGGGGGAGCTGAAAATTCCATTGAGAAGCGAAAAAAAACGTAGCGAGAGAAATTACGACGTCTGCAGGGCACAGCAGCAGCCAAGACGAAACGAAAATATAAATACAAATTGTGAATACATTGCTGTTGCGTTACAGAAGCAACAGTAACAGAGTTATAGTAAAGTAACAATCAAAATTAGTAAAATTCTGCAACGCGACACAGCGGCTAACTAGCTAAAAAAACGAAAAAAAAGAAAAGAAAAGAGAGAGAAAAAAAAAAACACAACAGCAGCAGTAGCAGCAGCAGCAGCAGCAGCAGGAGTACAAATAAAAGTAGAAAAGTGCGTGTGTGGTTGGCCAACGTGCCTGTGCGTGCGTGTGCGTGTGTGCAGCTAGTGCAATCAAGTGCAGTAGACGGCGCACACAATAGAATACGCTCACTCAGTGTGGGCGCCATCTGTAGCAACAGAAGCAGCAACTGCAACAGCAACAGCAACAGGAAGAGGAAGAGGAACAGCCACAGCAGCATTTGCAATTCAATTCACAGCGCACTGCAAACATGTCTTCGAATAATCAATCGAGCGGCGTCGCTGCCCAAGTGGCAACAAGTGCCAACCAGCGAGGTGGCAACGCCACCAACTCCACGGATGCCACAGATACGCAGCATGGCGGCGGCGGCGGCGGCGGCAGCAGCAATAGCAGCAGCAGCAACAATAATAATGCCAGTGCCAATGCCAATGCCAACGCCTCCGCCACGGGCAATGCCACAGCGAGCAGCAACAGCAATTCGAATGCCGCCAGCGTTGGCCACGATAGTCCCACGCATAAGGCGCATGGCGGCCATGCAGCGGTCAACACCAAAGAGCGAGTTGTCGACAGCGTTCCATTTCCACCCAGTCACAAGCTGACGCTGGCTGAGGTATTCGATACGCGCACTGGCAAACCGAATCACGAGCTGCTCAAGCAGCACTTCATTTTGGAGGGGCGCATCGAAGAGGCGCCGGCACTGCGCATCATCCAGGAGGGCGCCGCCCTGTTGCGGCACGAAAAGACAATGATCGATATTGAGGCGCCGGTAACTGTTTGCGGCGACATCCATGGCCAGTTCTATGATCTCATGAAGCTCTTCGAGGTGGGCGGATCGCCGGCGACAACAAAATATCTGTTCCTGGGCGACTATGTGGACCGGGGCTACTTCAGCATTGAGTGCGTCCTCTATTTGTGGTCGCTGAAGATCACGTATCCGCAGACGCTGTTCCTGCTGCGCGGCAACCACGAGTGCCGGCATCTGACCGAGTACTTCACCTTCAAGCAGGAGTGCAAGATCAAATACTCGGAGCGCGTGTACGACGCGTGCATGGATGCGTTCGACTGCCTGCCGCTGGCGGCGTTGATGAACCAGCAGTTCCTCTGCGTGCACGGCGGACTGTCGCCGGAGATACACGAGCTGGAGGACATTAGGCGGCTCGATAGATTCAAGGAGCCGCCCGCCTTCGGCCCCATGTGCGACCTGCTGTGGTCCGATCCGCTCGAGGACTTTGGCAACGAGAAGAACTCGGACTTCTACACGCACAACTCGGTGCGCGGCTGTTCGTACTTCTACAGCTACGCCGCCTGCTGCGACTTCCTGCAGAACAACAATCTGCTGTCGATCATACGGGCGCACGAGGCGCAGGACGCCGGCTACCGCATGTACCGCAAGAGCCAGACCACCGGTTTCCCCTCGCTGATCACCATCTTCTCGGCGCCCAACTATCTCGACGTGTACAACAACAAGGCGGCGGTACTCAAGTACGAGAACAACGTGATGAACATCCGGCAGTTCAATTGCTCGCCGCATCCCTACTGGCTTCCCAACTTCATGGACGTGTTCACCTGGTCGCTGCCCTTTGTCGGCGAGAAGGTCACCGAGATGCTGGTCAATGTTCTCAACATCTGCTCCGACGACGAGCTCATGACCGAGGAGAGCGAGGAGCCGCTCTCGGACGACGAGGCGGCGCTGCGCAAGGAGGTCATACGGAACAAGATACGCGCCATTGGCAAGATGGCGCGCGTCTTCTCAGTGCTGCGCGAGGAGTCCGAGTCGGTGCTGCAGCTGAAGGGGCTGACGCCCACGGGCGCCCTGCCCCTCGGCGCCCTCTCTGGCGGCAAGCAGTCCCTCAAGAATGCCATGCAGGGCTTCTCGCCCAATCACAAGATTACCTCATTTGCGGAGGCCAAGGGACTCGATGCGGTCAACGAGCGGATGCCGCCGCGTCGAGATCAGCCGCCCACACCCAGTGACGATCATCAGCACCCGCATCCGCATCAGCATCATAGTCAGGGCAACAATGGAGCGGCGCATGGGTAAACGAGCAGTGCGGATGGTAACGGCAACGGCGTGGGAGGGACAACAGGAATCGGTGGCATCTGTGTGGACACCGATTGCGGTCGCTAGTACCAATACCTGTTGTCGGATCAGATGTGTTGTGGTGTGTATGTGTGGGGCTGGGTGTGTTGTTTGTGCTGGCTGTGCGCACAGAGCATGTTCTGAGCACGTGCGAGGGGACTGGGGGGAGGGCTAGGTTCCCTCACCCACACACACACACACACGCGCGCGTACGCACCCCTAAACACACACACACACACACACACACACATACATACATACATACATGCGTGAGCATGCATATAATATTTACATAAAATATCTACATATAAACATAATAATGTTGCAAAGATTTGTCGTTTTAGCTAAAAAAAACATCATTCGTAATAATTGTAATACACAAATACATACTTACTTTAATGATAAGCAAAAAGGTCAAAGGCGAAGTAACAAAGGAATAGTTGAACAATTGGAGCAGAGCTGATCAGAATATAAATATACATATATTTAATTATGCATATATATGTGTATAATCGGGAATATGGCACGTGGAAATTCTATATAAATATTTCAAGCGTATAACATTTGAACAAACACTCTGAGAACAACAAAGCAGCAGTAGCAAAAAGGAGCAAAGGACTTAAGCCCGATGAGGTATGCAGGATATTACAATTGATGCATTGATTAATTACTTTTACGCTCTAGCCACAGATTCATTTTCCGTAATACAAAACAAAATTAAAAAAAAAAAAAAAAAAACAAAAAAAAAATCCAAAACTAATCTTAAGCCTGTATGTATAAAGAAGAATGAGAAAAGAAAGCAAAAAATGTTAAACAAAAACAAAACAAAAATGAAAAAAAAAAGAATGAAAAAACAACCAAAAACCTAGCGCTAATTTGTTGAAAACAATTAGCAGCGCCAAAAAGAAGCGTACATATTATATTTAAATGAGCAGATCAAAGAAAGGAAGAGGACGAAGGACAGATTAATAATAATTAATGCAAATACAAAAACTTATTAAAACAGAGACAACAACAGCAGCAACAAATTGTTAATTGTTGCTTAAAAAATGCAACTCAAAAAGAGAAAGAAACAGAAACAATTTGCAATATGTGCCGCAATAGTCCATTAATTAATGTTCCTTGTACATTTTACAAAACGCATATATATCTAATGTGTATATGTATTTGTTTGTTGTTTATATTGTTGCCTAATGTAACTTAACTTAAACTTAACTGACATATGTTTCTGTGTGTGAGCCTCGTGTATAATTTATTGTGTTTGTTGTTTATTATTTGCTTAGCCAAAAAAACATGTTGAACTCTTTTTACAATTGTGCAGGAAGCAGCAGAAGGAACAACAAATGAAACGATTTGGATAACAACTTAAACAATTATTTAGCGATTTAATATTGCAATTTTAAATATCTAAATGAAAAGAACAAAACAAAACAAAACAAAACAAACAAATGGCATTATATTTAAGTACCACAAAAACTAAACAAAAACAATTTAACATTTAAATAGCTAATCAAATATATTTAACTAATTAAATAAAATACTTAAAAATATCTAAACACACACATATGTGCGTGTGTGTGTGTGTATGTATAACTGCAAATTAATATCACATGTTTTTACATATATATATATATATATATATATATAATTATAATATATATATATACATTACTTTTTTTGTTGAACAATTTGTATTTATATATATATATAAACATAAATTTATATATATATTTATAATAACAAATACAATAAACACTAACTTAAATATTTGCACACATATTTCGCATAGTTTTTTTTTTTTAATTTTTATTTGTTTTGTTTTTGTTATGGAATTTGAAAAAAAAAAAAAAAAAAACCACAAAATATTGGAAAAACTATTAAAGATAAAATTAAATAACAGAGTTTCACTTGGTAGAAAATAAGAAGAAGCACGCACAGCATTTCCCTTTCTTTTTCACACAATTTAAGCACAAGACATCAAAGCAAATCAATATAAATTAGTATATAAACATGCGTATAAATTATATATAAATATGAATGTTTTTTGGCAAATAGTATATATATTTATATACATATATATATATATATATATATATATATATATATATATATATGTATTCAACTCGTACTGTATAAAGTCTAAATGAAACAATAAGCTTTTTACTTAACTCTGTCGCACACGGCGGGCAGCACTTGAAACTTGAAGAATCCCAGAACTTTTAGAACTGAAATCAAAAGATTTAATTGTGCCATGCTAGAACTCAACAAAAAAACATGAAATAAAATAATTTAAAAAATATCTAAATATATATATATATATATATATGTAACTCAAGTTAGCTAAATGTTAAAATTAACAACAATTCGCATCGGAGACTTTGAAGAATTTCATCAAAGGTCCAAATCCTTTCAGTTTTCTTTTCAAATATATCTCTATCAAAATATTTGAAATGTTCTATTTTTGAAATCGTTTTCGATATAAAGAGATATATCAAAATTGACTTTAATAAGTTGAAATCACAATAAATGATACAAAAAGAAATCCAAGCCACATAAATGTGGTCAAGTCTCCGATAAACTGTCCCTGATCGTAACTAAGTCATATATTTATATATTAATGGATATTTATATGTATCGAAAATGCCTTCATAATCAATGTTTCGTTTAATAGCTCCATTCGAGTCTTATTAACCCATTTGCTATTTTTCCACAAACATTTTCTAAAATGCTGTACTTTGCTTATCAAATTTGCGAACTCTATTTGAAATTCTAAAAACCATTTAAACATTATTCTACGTCAACTGATCCTTAATATGTAAAGTCGTAAAAATTAGTAATTAACTTAAAATTAATGGATTATGCACGTGTCGAAATAATACTTACGCAATTATACATACACATATATATATATATGAAAATACAAACACACACACACACATATATATATATATATATAAATTTATATATATATATTTTCAAACTGAATTCTAAGATAAATTGAACAAATTTAGCTTTTATAAAACTCCACAGAATTATTCAACTTGAAACAAATTTGCAGTTAAAATATAACACTTTGGCACTATTATCACAGTCAGTCGATAGTAAATAAGTTTTTAGGCCCTAACTGCATAAATTTCGTTACAGTGATTTATGTTTATGCCGCTTATAAACGAAAATGTTAAAATCAATTTAGTTAGTAAAATTATTAAAAAAAAAAAAAGAGAAAAGAAACAGAAACCCAAAAGAAAAGGAAATCCGTTGCGAAATGAGCAACGGTTGAATGAAATTCTAAATCTTACAACAAATTAATGAAATGGAAAACCTAAAATAGAAATAACGGAAAAAGAATCAAAGGAAAATCAAACACCAAACTTCGAGACGTGTTTAAGAATTTACACATAGAGAAAGAGAGAGAGAGAGAGAGAGAGGTGTTATACTTTGTTGAGAGCGAATTCAAGTGTTATAATAAATAGCGCCAACTGTCATATGTGTGCCTGTGCGCGTATATATAACAGTTATGGATAGTCTATTGTTAATCAATGCTAACTAGAAATGAAACAAAACAGCGTGCTTCTCAATTAACTGTTCCATTTACAACCACAATTTATAAATTGTATAACAAAATGTCATTTGTTGTCCACCGCTTAGAACCAAACAACCGCACACACATACAGGCATACACACATGCGTGCATATGTGTGCTATTTGTGTATGAAGGCAGTAAATACAAACACACAGAAATACAGGATATAAATATACATATATAGATTTTGATAAATATCAAGAAGATAGAAATAAATACGTTACACACACTCACACACACACACACACAGTTGCATACATACATATGTATGGCTCGGCCACAATGAACTCTAAGCAGAATCAAAAGGAAATTTACTCAAAAACTAACAAAAATTAATTAAATTAAATAAAATACAATTTATGAAAGAAGCATACAAATGTATATGAGAACAGCATTATGTATATCTAAGACATTTAACATTTCGCCTCTTAAAGCAATTCTAAAGATAACAAATTATATATATATATGTATATATACATATATATATATATATATATATATATATATATATATACAGTATACATACATATTATATAAACCAAATAAAATAAAAATTGTCGCGACTCTCCGCCTGCTTCTTCTGTTAATAATATTGCGCCCTTTGCCTTTATCTCTTCTGTTGCATATAAATATATGGCCCAATATTCATTTTGGATCAAAGTTCAGTTTGATTTGCTCATAATTTATTTTCTAACAACAAATATGCCTCTAGATCCTGTATAGTCTTCCGTTAACTGAAACTTACTACTACTACTACAAATAAATATACAGAGTATCTTCGACCGTTACAATTAATAACGGAGTTCAGCTACGCAGAGAAATGGTCAATACAATATATATATTCTATATATTATTTCAAATTCTGTGTCGATATTTTTCTGTTTGCATTTTTAGTTTTATCTAATGTGCGCTCAATTTTTCTTCTATATAAATGCATTACAAATTTTGTGGCAAACTTGCAATACCGATACTTGTTATGTAGCCCTTAAGTACGGTTTCGATAGTTGATAAAATAAATAAATGGCACTATCGATATTTACCACGCAACTCTAGTTCTGTATGTGTGTGTTATTTCTTGTGTTTTGTGCCGCCTAGAAATTGAAATTTGCACCCATTTGCAAGTCTTTCGCAATCAATAAATAAAAAAGATATTTGTTGCGACACACTTCGATTGCTTAAAGTTTGTGCACAGTTTCAGAGCTTAATTCGAAACAATCGAAAATACGGCAAGAGAGTGAGAGAGCGACGCATTTAGAGCAGAGTCCGCCCGCGTGCCAGTGCATATGTGTGTGTGTTGTGTATGAGTTTCGCCCGTGTGTATGAATGAAGCTGGCATGTGTATGCGTGTCTGTGACTGTGTGTGTGTTTTTGTGCGGTTGGAAATTGTGTGATTAACTGCAGTCAGCTTCGTCTGGTAGTCATTCAACAGTAGTATTAAAACGGCTGTGGCAGCAACAATTCGAGGCATCCAACTGCTACGGCGACGCGCCTAAACATTAAGCCGTTATAGCAGCACTCCCAGCTCCAGCACCAGCAGCAGCAGCAGCAGAGGCGTAGAGGCAATAAACACCCACGACGACATCAACAGCCAACAGCCAACAACAACACCAACAGAGGACGGAGCAGCACCAGCACCAGCACCGTGGACAGTTTCAGTTGAAGTTAAATTTTCTAATTGGTGCACAAAATGGATAGCAAAGGCCGCAAAGTTATTGTTTGTGATAACGGCACTGGGGTATGTATGCGTTGTTGTAGCCACATGCAAACGCGGCCCGAACCAAACCCAAACCCAAATCCCGTCTGGCCCCAAGTGACAAGATGACACACATATTTGCAACGATGTAGGTTGAGCAGTGATTTGCCTCGCACATCGGGGCTGGGCGTTGACGTTGCGGGGGGCCTTTCCCCCCTCTAATGTTGCCGGCTCAAACTGAGGCTAAGCCGATGTCCATATGTGTAGATGAGTGTGTGTGAATATGTTCTTATATTTATTTATTTCATGCACATACGTGTGTGCACAAACGGAGCTTTAGTCATGCCCACAGAAGCGTTGTACAAGCTGCGTCGACATAGTATTACTCACCGCAGAAAATCAAAAGTTACGCATACTCTGCCTCTCTCTCACTCTTTGTCGCTCTCTTCATATTTTTCTCCCACACACACACACACACGGCAGAATGAAGACAAACAACAACAAGAAGCGGAGCAACCATTCCCAATCTTAGTTCTTATCAGGGCAAAAAGAATTTGTTTGTGATTACGTTTCGCTGCTCGCATGAGCTATCGATTATTGCAAGTCTTCCGATACCCAAAGCTCTTGTAATATCCAGAGATTCCAAATTTCATATTCATCTATCTTTGTATATCTGAATGGACTTTATTTAATATTTTTATACACGCACGTCAAACGATCTTCGAAATCTGTTTTAATTTTAATTTTGTTTAAGGTTTAGGCTCTGTTTTTTATTTGATTGTAAATTCAAAATCAAGAGATTTTTCACTCTAACTTGTTTATAGAACCCTAGAGAATCTCACTTTAATAGAAAGCCAGAAATATTTCTGAATTGAATATGCTGAATTGTAATAGAGCACTAGATCAGCTTTATCTATTCAGAAAGTCTAGAATTTCTAGCACATGCTCCATAGAGCTTGAGCCGCCTTCAAACCATTTCCTATTGAGTTTGAGCTGTAATATAGTTATCACAGCAACTATCTCTATAGACGTTGATCAATAATAAATGTCTGAACTTCCTCTTAGATTACTTTCTATATATAGGACACGACATCTAATTCTATATTGAATTTCCATTAGTTTAACTTTGTGTGTCGAACTTTTGGCTGTGATTCAATCGTAGCTGGGGCATTGTGTATGGGCTTATAGCGTTTGTTTGTGGCAATATTTCGAATTTTCAATTTAATTAACATTTTCTTTCTTATCTGCAGTTCGTGAAATGCGGATATGCCGGCAGCAATTTTCCCGCGCACATTTTCCCATCGATGGTTGGTCGGCCCATAATACGAGCGGTCAACAAAATTGGTGACATCGAAGTCAAGGTAGGAGAGGCGTATTTGCCAGTATACACACATACATACATACATACATATATTAATTGTCTAATAGTTAATGCCACACACACATGCATATATATATATATATATATATATATTTATATACATATATATGTATATATATATATGTCAAGATACATATGCATATTGCACAGGTCGATTATCTATTCATACTCTATACTCTATATATATAGATATATAAATATATATATATATATATATATATATATATATATATGTGTGTGTGTGTGTGCATATATGATTAGCATTGGTCAAGAACTTAGCGCATAGCCTCACCATACTTATCATAGTGTATGTCCATTCTTATTAGTATAGTTTCACTTTCACTTTCTCATTTCCATTTCCATTTCCACTTCCATTGGCATTTTCATTCTCACACAAAAACAGCTTAACTTGCGATATTTCTGCCATTTGGTATTGTTTCTTATCACAAATCCTATTATTTACCTATATTCCTTTGTCTCTCTCTCTCTCTCGCTCTCTCTCTGTTTCTCTCTTTGTTCTTGCAACGTTTTTTACATTCATTGCATTTTGTATTGAGTTGCTGAAACAACAATAATTATCATCATCATCATATCATCTTCATCATCATTCTAATTATTATTATTATGGGTGTCTGTCTTGGTCTTGGTCTTGGTCTTGGTCTTGGTCTTGGTCTTGGTCTTGGTATACAATTGTCGTCACGACTCTCACGTGGTGTAGGTGCATTTTAAATCGTGTTATGCCTAAAATGTAACGGTACAACTATGCCTAAAGCGTCGCGCCAACAAGTTTCCCAGCTGATATGATGTAGATGATGAATGGAATGGATGATTGATGCAAACGCTAATCTTTCAGACTCTCTCAGTCAATCTCTAGCAGCGTAGGCTGGGTTCTCCCAAATATTCTTAGTGCTACGACGATCAACCTTATCAAGAGCATGACCTTTTGCTTTCAGGCTTTTCTTTCCTACACACACACCACACATATAATATATCTTTTTCCCTTTTCTTTCCATCGGTTCCCAATTTTTTTGTTGTTCTATTTTGAGCGCTTCTCATACCCCCGATATACACACATATACCAAGTAGATCTATTTATTGGGCAACTTGAATACAGTTAATCATATTAATTAAATAAATATATATATATATAAGTTTAGCTTATTTACGAATACATTCAACATTCAGATACAATCTCTAATGAGGAAATCTTTCTGTTTTTATTAATATTCTTCTTATACATTTTTTTCTGTTCTTTTTTTTACATATTTTTTTGAAACAAATATTTTACAGGATTTACATGTCGATGTAAGTCAAGTTTTATAGCTTAAAAAAAAAAAAAAAAACAAAAACAAAAAATCTAAAAAAAAACAACAAATATTTAATTCCAAGTGTTGTATTGCATAATTAATTAATTAAATTGAATTTATTTAACTTTGAAACTTACCAAATTGCAATTGCTCCTTACACACACGAAATGCACCAGCTGAAAGCAAAAACCAACGAATAAAGTCCAAAAACTATAGTGTTTATATAGTGTTTATATATTGTTGTTGCACTTGCTAAATAATTATTCAATAATTGTTATATATATATATGTATGTATATGTATGTATATGTATATATACATATATTTGTATTTGCATTACAAGTTAGTTCCTTTCTTTTCAGCTGAAGAAATTCATGTGAAAACTAAGTTTTCATTTTAGCATAAATATATATATTTGTTGTTCTTTTTTTTTTCGAATAATAAATGCAGTTTATTTTATTTGTTATGTTTTGTATTTACTTAATTTATATACATGCTATAATTGGACCCTAAACTAGATGTAGTCAAGTTATGTTAAATATATATATATATTAATATTTTATTCCCCTTTGTTGCCCTGCATGAAGAAAGCTCTTTAGAAATATATATATATATATATATATATATATATGTTTTGTATAGTTATTTATTAATTAAGGCATTAATGCATTGCACGCTAAACCTAAACTAGTTTAAAGCTTTCTGTGTTGATTCGTTACTCTTTGTTCGTTGTTCGTTATTCGTTACTCTTTGTTCGTTGTTCGTTTCTCGTTACTCGTTACTCGCCAAGTGTTTGTGTTTGGTTATACTGTTTATGCCTGTTTAATAACTAAGTGAGTTGAACTTTAGTGTTGTTTAAATCGATACTAAATACTAAACAAATGCAATTATTATAATAATATGTTAATGAAATGCTCTCGCTGCATTGATATTTAACAATCTGGGATGGCCATTTTACAGGATCTTATGGTTGGCGATGAAGCCTCAAAGCTGCGCTCATTGCTGGAGGTCTCCTATCCCATGGAGAATGGCGTTGTCCGCAATTGGGACGATATGTGTCACGTGTGGGATTATACGTTCGGGCCCAAGAAAATGGATATCGATCCGACGAACACAAAAATCTTGCTGACTGAGCCGCCCATGAATCCCACAAAGAATCGCGAAAAGATGATCGAGGTGCGTCCAAAATATAATGAAATTCTTTATGAATTGCCTTCATTCGATGCTTTTCTACTCCGATACAGGTGATGTTCGAGAAATACGGTTTCGATTCCACGTATATTGCCATACAGGCGGTATTAACGCTCTATGCCCAGGGCCTTATCTCCGGCGTGGTGATCGACTCTGGCGATGGCGTCACGCATATTTGTCCTGTCTATGAGGAGTTTTCGCTGCCGCATTTAACGAGGCGTCTGGATATCGCCGGCCGTGATATAACGCGCTATCTGATTAAGGTTGCTAACAAGTGCAGTTTCCACATATGCCAGACTAATCTGATGCAATTGCTCGATTTCTTTTTCCACGCTCTTCCTGCAGTTACTTTTACTACGTGGCTATGCTTTTAATCATTCCGCTGACTTTGAAACGGTGCGCATTATGAAAGAGAAACTCTGCTACATTGGCTACGATATCGAAATGGAGCAACGTTTGGCCCTCGAAACTACGGTGCTGGTGGAATCGTATACGGTACGGAAATGCTTATGGTGTACGGAGTATGCGTGTCTTACATATTTGCTTGGTTATTGAATTTAGTTACCCGATGGCCGTGTGATTAAAGTGGGTGGTGAGCGCTTTGAAGCGCCTGAGGCGCTATTCCAGCCGCATTTAATAAACGTTGAGGGTCCCGGCATTGCGGAGCTGGCCTTCAACACGATACAGGCTGCGGACATTGATATACGGCCGGAGCTCTATAAGCACATAGTGCTGTCTGGCGGCTCAACCATGTATCCGGGCCTGCCCAGTCGCCTGGAGCGTGAAATTAAGCAGTTGTATTTGGAGCGAGTACTCAAGAACGATACGGAAAAATTGGCGGTAGGTCGATCGATCGATCGATCGATATTATTGCATTTCATAATTATAATAATTGACATTTTGTGCTAATTCGTTTAGAAATTCAAAATACGTATTGAGGATCCGCCGCGTCGCAAAGATATGGTCTTCATTGGCGGCGCCGTATTGGCCGAGGTGACGAAAGATCGTGATGGCTTCTGGATGTCCAAGCACGAGTATCAAGAACAGGGACTAAAAGTATTGCAGAAGCTGCAGAAGATCAGCAAATAAAACCAGAAAAACATTAACAATAAACAACAGCAACAACAACAATAGCAAGAGCTAACGATGATCAATGAAGAGCAGCATTTGCATTTGCTTAGCTTAAGTTATAAAAAAAAATATATATATATATACATATTTATAATTGTAGTGCACATAGCTAGCTAAACAACATTGTGTGTCTGGCTATAGCTGGCAATGGGGCGGGCGTGCACTATCTGCTCATTGAGTTCTTACTATTCGTAAATGCCCCGCCTTGTTTCATACATACTACATTCGTATATGCACAAAAGTAAGAGCGTACTTTTCACACACACCAAACAAAACCTTTTTTAAATTTATTGCCAAATTTTGTATAATTTGTCTGTTTGGCTCTAAATAATTTAAGCAAATGTCATAGTTTTGTAATAGTTTACTTTATTATCAGTAAGCCCCTGTTTCTTTTGTTTTCGATTCTATTATTATCTACTTCTTTTTTGTTTTTTTTTTCTTACTAAATATATATGTGCATAGATTGTATTGATATTTTTGTAAACACCAGCATCTTTTCATTTGTGCTTTAGCCTAAAAGTATTCCCATGTTTCCCTATCAGCAAAACGAAAACGAAACGTAAAAGAAAAAGGAAGAGAAAGTATGAAAGAGTATTAACCAAGTCTGGGCATGTTGCTTATAGTTATAGCAGCGATTCTAAATCGCCTGGGCATTTGATTGTGTCTGCATGTCTGCGCTCGCGTATGTGTGTGTGTGTGTGTGTGTGCGAAAGAGACAATGAGTGAGCTGCATAGTTAAAAGTGAAATAAATACATACATACTTATATAGAAAATGATTTGTGCTAACTAAGTTAGTTGTCTGCAGCTGCGTTTGCTAGTTCATATTGCAATTCATGACTGCCCATAATCTTAAGTCTACTCGATTAAAACGTAAATCAATGCAACAACAACAATCAAAACTCTTGTTACGTTGTGCATATTGAAGAAGTCAATAAACATCATTTGTATGTATCAATGAGAAACGTTCTTTATTATTAACAATTCGCTTTGTCCCTTTGTTAATGTTTCTTATTGTATGAAGAGCCTAAAATTAACTTTGTGGAATATTAGATATGAATATATTTCGGAGTCAATTTGTTTAGTTTTTAATTTAATTTATTTTGTGATTTCAAGTAGATTAAAATTTGATTTTTTAAAGATTTTGTAAACATCTAGCTATGTTATATATTTTTATATAACATTATATATATATATTTTGTGCAGATTAACTTTGCGGACTTTTTTCCACCTTGATTTCAAATATAAATTGTAATTGAGTATAGAGAATGATAGAAACTAACACAATTTTGTCATCCCAGCTCAATGTTTGTTGTGCTCACTGTATATATTCCAATTAGCAGGCCTCTCCAAACGGCTAAAACCAATATACTCGCTTTAATCATAACATGGCATTAAGAAAAAAAAACCACTATTATATCCTGTTTTTCCATTTTCAATGGATGTATAATACTAGCCTTCACATACACTTACCCTGAATTTCCCTGCCTAAACAAAGCATTATTTATAATGCAAACTTAAACATATACTTACCCTTACTTACTGAGTGAGTTGAGCCAAAGAGTCCAATTGGGATTGCTAATTTAGAGTACACTCATACATAGACACTGCAGCGGATTTATTTAGAGTTTTCGAAACGCATTTTATACATTTATTGTTACAACAATTCTATAAACACTTTTATTACAATATATGCTGTATATGGCGGTAAAACAGATTTGCTCGGGGCGACATCGATAAATGGATTAACACTTAAACAATTACATAAACAGATTCAAATTCAACTTTCATTTCATCCTGCAGCCCAGCCCCAAATATTTTCTTTCGTTCAATTTTTTTTTTCTTTTTTTTTTTTTCAAATCAGTTTCGTTGGTTGTGAAACTTAAGTAAAAAATATCAGTTTATATTATATACACTAAGATGTTAAGAAGTTGCACTCGATCAATTTATAACTTATAGATGTGGGTTACTACATGCATTAGTATGTGTGTCAGTGTGTTTGTATGGATAAGCGTGTGTGTATATTCAGTTTAGTTAGTATTTAGTAGTTAATAAATTAGTAGAAAATACTTATGTTTCACATGATACACAATACATATAAAAATACAAGAGGGTCCATAGGTTACAGCGTTTTGTCAGCTTCTCGATTTGTTTTTTTTTTTTTTTTTTTTTGTATTTTATAATTTTTCTATTATTTTTTATTGTATTTTCCTTCTGTAAATATCTTAGTTTAGAGAAAAATACACAAAATCGAAGGAGTTGTTTCAGTTTTACTTTGGTTTGGTTTGGTTTCGTTTTGTTTTCATTGCACAAAAAAAAAACCAATGTGTGTGTGTGTGCGTGTAACGGTTAGTGCTTGGCGTTCTTATATATATAAGTGCATGCGTTGGGCCGTTTTGAGCAAGCAGTTGGCAACGAATTGACAAGCAGTGGAAAGCAGTTTACTTTTTAGTTTTCCATAGCATACTTTTGTGCGCTTGCATTTTCGTTTTAAATAAAACCGTAACAAAAACGACATCAACATTTTTAACTGCAAAGCGGCAACAACAATATCAGCAAACATCATTTGTTGCCAGCTCTCGACAATAAAAAGAAAATAAAATCAAAATAAATATATATAAATAGAAGTGTCAACTGTTTATAACATTTATTAGCTAATCTGCTTTATCGGTTAGTTCTATGCAATTTCTTAGTTTAAATATTACTGCAATAAAATTATTACATTTATAAAAAAAAAATATGTGTATATTAATAATAAAA
Organism: Drosophila mettleri; assembly: GCA_035047625.1. Lineage (NCBI taxonomy): Eukaryota > Metazoa > Arthropoda > Insecta > Diptera > Drosophilidae > Drosophila > Drosophila mettleri. The sequence continues at coordinate 14,962,551 of JAWNPI010000109.1, forward strand.
CTCTACACACAAATAAACACATACACACACACACACACACACACATGCATACATACACATGCATATTTCGTATAACTTACATCTAAGGAAACACTTTAAATACATCTAAAGCCACAAATGTCTATTAGTTTAGTGTTATCTGTATGTATGTGTGTATGTGTGTGTGTGTGTGTGTCTGCATTTGTGTGTGTGCAATTTGCTTAACTATTGGCATTACATTTATACAGTTATAAATTAAGCTACTATTAAAACACATACTTAGAATAAAAAAAAAAAAATAATAATATTTATAATAATAATAAAATTTATAAACAAACAATTCGCTACACCACTTACATAAACAAACATACACATGCATACATATACACACCCACACATATATAATATGTCTATCTACCTCTATCTCCATCTCTGCCTGTGGTTAGTTAACATTTCTGTTTATGTATAAGTGGCTAATACAAGTAAAACACATACACATTGCCACGCCCCATGTTGCGGCATATACTACGAGTTGGTTATAGCTTCAGATCAATGCCATATTCAACATAACCTCAACGAATGCCTGACATACGATGCCTCCTCTGCTGCCACTCATCAGATAACAATATCCATGCTCCAAGATTTAACGTACATATTCAACATTAGTTACATATCACAAATTATGCGGTTTGGTCCGCCTCCCCACGCCCCGTTTACCCCCCGCCCCCTACCCCCCAACCACTTGCAATCATCTCCAGCCTCGGCAACACATAATAAATGCAATTTTGAAACCATTTCTCAAAAAGCTTCAGGCCAGGTATTGAGCTGGGTCCGAGTTGGTCAAAAGCTGAGTGCATTTACATTGAATTGGATTGTGAGTCTGATTTGATTCGGTCAGATTCAGATGAGTTTCAGATGAGCAGCTCAAGATTCGGTTGTATTGGCTGGATTGAAGTGGCTGCCGCCACCGTTCGCATGCGACGCATGCAATGATTCCTGTGACTTGAAGAGCGTTGTCGTTTCACTCGAATGCATGTCGCCATCTTCGTCATCCTCCTCCTCCTCCTCCTCCTCCTCCTCCTCTTCCTGATCCTGATCAACATCATCATTATCTTTCTCCAGCTCCCCATGCTGCTGCTCTTCATTCGCATCGATCCGTTCCGGAAGCTCGTCATTTATAACGATCTGAATTTCGTTAGCTTGATACAGTTGCTTCTCAATTGATTCGTTGGCCAGCTGAGGGGGCTCGTTTGGTGGCTTACGCTTGGTGTAGAGAAACACCTCCATGTGATCCTTGCCCTTGACGTAGACGCTGCCACGCGGCTCGAACTCGTAGCCGGCGGTCAGAAAGGGCAGACAATCCTTGCCCACCTGTATGCGATTGGGCAGACCTGTTGAGTCCATGCGCGATGCCACATTCACCGCATCGCCCCAAATGTCATAGTAGAGCTTGCTGGTGCCAATGACGCCAGCTGTCACATCGCCGATGTTCATGCCGATGCGCAGGATCAGATTGAACTCGAGCAGATCCTTGTTGAACTCATTGACCACGCGCTGCATCTCGATGGCGAACTCCATGAGCGTATGAATGTGCTCATCGCCGGTGCCACGATGCGACGGATCCAGCCCGCTGGCCGCCATAAATGTGGAGCCGATGGTCTTGATCTTCTCGACGGCACGAAATTTCGGATGCGACAGCAGCTCATCAAAGTCGCCAATGAGCTCGTTGAGCACGCGCAGAAACTCCTTGCCGCCCAGATAGCTCTCGTCGTACATCTCATTGAAGTTGACAATGGAGGCGAAGATGATGGCGATATTGTGATGGTTCTCCGAGTACTTGGCCGTATTCTTCAGATGCTCCGCCACATGCTTGGGTATTATATTGTGGAGCAGCATGTCCGCCTGGTTCTTCATGTTCTGCACGCGCACCTTGTCCTGGTTGGCCACGGCATTGCCGTAGAAGGTCAGCCGATAGCCGACCTCGAACTCGCGATTGAGGAACCAGACCAATATCAATATCAATAGCAAATCCAAATAGATCTCCACGTGGTAGTCGTGGAACCATTTGATCTCCTCGAAGATGAACGATGCTGCCGCACTGCTATTCAGCTCCGACTCCAGTTCGCTGTCCGATTCGGTCTCGGACCGATTGTTGTTGTACACGGTCAGCTGGGAGACGGCGATGCCGATGAAGCAGAGCGCGGCCAGAAATGCCAGCACGTTGCGCATCCAGCAATTGAGCTGCGTGAAATTGCAGAAGTGCACGATGCAGACGAAGATCAGGAAGCCATAGTGATACTCGAATGCCTCCAGCTGGCTGAGATCGAGCAGCAGAAAGTTGGCGATAATCAGGACGACGGGCATGGCCATCAGCACCGCCAAGCAGATGTGCCACGGATACCAGCTGGATATGGCCTCGAAGATGCGATCCGCACATGATTCAAACTGTTCAGCCGGCGGCTGGCTGGCGGTTGCCTCGCTGTTCGTCTCGCTGGCGCTGGACTTGGAGCGCATGCGTGTGCCGTGTCGCCGGCACATCTGGCGCGTGAACAGGAACAGGGCGAACACCTGGATGGCGGTGAAGCACGAGAAGAGCGTTACCCACAGCCGAAAGCTGGGCGTCACCGTGTTCTGGGTCATCAGGAAGAGCGATATGGATATGCACAGATACACTGCGATGCCCACAAAGATGTCGATGTATGTGTTGTAGCGGGGCGTGGCCAGCGTCGGCGGCCCCTCGGTTTCGTTCTCGGTGCCAAAGCGATGCGCCTTCGATCGAAAATCGCGCTCCAGCTGTCGCGACTTGAAGTACAAGCTGATGTGACGCAACGGCGCCTTCACCAGATAGCTGCGCTGCGAGCGCGCATTGTCCCGCACGCAGCGGATGAGCTGCAAGTCGGACTGCTTGCGCAGCTGCTGCAGGCAGGCGGCCAGCGGATCGATAAGCTGGGCGGACTGCTGTGCGGTCAGCGCGGCAGCCGGCGGCGGCGGTGGCGGCAGCGGGAAGGGCAAGACGCCACCTTCGCCCAAATTCGAGATGCTCGACGTCGAGCTGGTAAAGTAGCCGGAGACGCGATGCTGGCTAATGGCCGATTGGTTGAGCGCATAGATCTGCTGCTGTATGGAGCTGCGCCGCGAGTTGCTCTTGATGCCCGAATCCTTGCGTGACGTGGCCGACGGACAGATGCTCAGTCCATCCGGCCAAATGCTGGAGTTGCGCGAGTGCGAATAGGCGCTGGGTCCAGGCGCTGGCAAGCAGCAGCCGGAGCTGGAGTTGGCATTGGCATTGGCATTAGCATTAGCATTAGCATTGGTATTGGCATTGGCATTGGCATTGGCACTGGTGCTGGGCTCCGTGGCCAAGGCCCGCCCGCCCGCTGTCAGCGTGGAGGCGCGCGGCCGCGGCAGCGGCGACTGCTCCATCGCCTGTCCGACCGACTGGCCACCTGACTGACGGCCGCACTGGGAGCGATAGCTGCCGGTGCGTCCGAATGGCGAGATGTCGCTGCGCGACTGGCTTATGTAGGAGCGCACATCGATGATGTCGTCGTACATGGAATACTGACCCGGCGAACAGCAGCTGCCGCCGCTGGCTGCCATCGCATTGCCGTCCGGCGAGCGCATCACGCTGCTGGAGAGTGCCGTCGAGGTGGCGGCGTGATGCAGCACGGGCCGCGCCATCGGTATGTCCAGCATCTGGTTGTTATTGAGCCGTGTGCTGCAGGCCGTCTCCACGAGCACCGGCAGCTGCTGATAGCCGCAGCCGTTGCCCATTTGGCTCTGGCCATTCGCTGCGTTTGCTGGCTCAATGAAGGCTACCGTCTCGTCGCCAGGCGCCGGCAAGGAATGGGAATGTGGACGCACGGGCTCCTTCTCGTTGCCAATGCCATTGCCCTTTTCCTTGTCCTTGTCCTTGTCTTTGTCTTTGTCTTTGTCCTTGCGACTGGTCAGCTTCAGTAGCCTGGTCATTTTCCATACCTTGAGCTTTAGCTTGGAGCGCGTGTCCGGCTGGTTGGTTGTCGCCTGCTGCGGCTGCTGCTCCTCCGATGGCGGCTGCTCATCGGAGTCCAGGCTGCCCGGCAGCGACTTGGTAGTGATTATAATTTTCGGCCTCTCACGCACCACAATCACCGGCGGTATGCCGGCGGCCGCTGGATGTATAATGCCCCGCTCCAGATCCCGTTCACGGCTGTGCGCATGTCCCTGCGACTGCGACTTCTTGCGCAGCTTCATGCTCAGCGAGGTGAGCCGTGGCCGCATGGACAGCACCGGCGACGACTTCAGCGAATTGCTTAGCTGTCCCACTGGAGAGGCGGGCGGCACATGCGGCTGCACCGCCGATATATTCGTGGCGCTCTGCGACAGCGATGCGAAAGCGCCTTGAGAGCCCGGCATCAGCAGGGAGCTGCCACCTGCAGCTGTTGCCGCCATGCTGGGACTCAAGCTATTCGCACGCGAGACATCGCGGCGACGGCCCACCACGAAGTAGGTGCGATGACCTAAGCAGAAACAGAAGGATGAGAATTTGGATGATGTGAGAGAGAAATGGGGCGCTGCTGCATACCGAACACCTCCTCGCCCTCCTCCAGGTAGTAGGCGTCGCCCAAGAAGCTCGATGTCTCCTGCGAGATGTGCACCTGCTCCGGCTTGCCCGACGACTCCATTCTGTTCAAAAATGTCAATGAAAATCAAAAATCATTGCATGATGAGTGGCTCGCACTGGGTCATGGCATTCCCGGGTTACTCACTTGTTGGCCAGGCTAACATCGTTGCTCCACACATCGAACTTGACGCGTCGCGTGCCCACAATGCCGCAGAGGACAGTGCCGGTGTGAACGCCGACGCGCATCTTGACGCCCTCGTGGCGCTGGGCATCGAAGCAGCGCATCGCATCGATCATGCCGAGGCCCATTTCGACGCAGCAGATGGCATGATCGGCGCGCGGCTCCGGGCAGCCAGAGACGCAATAGTAGCAGTCGCCCAGCGTGGAGATTTTCTCGCAGCCGCTGAGCGTGCACAGATCGTCGAAGCGCTCGAAGAGATCGTTCAGTATCTCGACCAGCTGCTCGGCCGTCTTCGTGGAGGACATGCGCGTGAAGCCAACAATGTCGGCGAACAGAATGCTCACGTTCTCCATGCTGTGCATGTGAAAGGGCCGGAAGAGCGACTTTACGTCGTGCGATGCACGCGGACGCATGTAGTGCGATTCGGGCGGCTGGTTGGGATCGAGGCCACCGCTGCCGCCCTCGTTGAGCAGCATGTCGGCCACTTTGGGTGGCATCACTGAGTGTATCATCTTCTCCTTGAGCTGTTTCTCCATTTCCAGCTGGCGACGCACCAGCAAATTTTGGCCGACCTTCATGAAGGTGCCGCGCATGCGCACCAGATTCATGATCAGCACATGCACGCCGACCAGATGCACGCTCAGATGCGCCATGATCCTGAGCATGAGTATCTTGTGGTTGGGATCACTGCTGCTGGCTACCTCCGTTGGAGTGCTGCCAACAGTGGCGCCGTGCACGGCACTAACCACAATGACCATGTGCGAGACCAGCTCGAAGGCTATCGAATAGCAGATGGCAATGCCGGCGCCCAGCCAGAGCGGCATCGGCAGTGCCGTATAGATGAGCAGCACGATCTCCAGGCAAATGGCAAAGTGTCCCAGCGGACTGAACGCCCTGCCCGTGTACGTGAGAAATGCCAGCGAGGCGCTGCACAGGCTCAGCGCGGTCAGGGCGGAGGTCAAGACGCGATGCTCCTTGTATAGGTTCCAGTGTGTGAAGCACATGGCCATTATGGTGATCAGCGACATCATCGAGAACGATGTGGAGATGGGTCGCCAAAAGTCCTCCGATCCGCCGTCGATCACGAAATACAAACACCAAACGACAGAGCAAAGTAAAATGTACGACAATGTGAATCTGCAGCAGAGAGAGGAAGACAGAGATGGGGAGAGAGAATTAGAATGTGATAGGTATATACAAAATTTAGAAAACATTGTGGAAGTGGTGAATAGTAAATTATTTGCTACATTATTCGGGTTTAATTGAGAGACTTAAGTATTTCTATCTGGCGGGGGCAATTAGAGACTTAAAATAATTCCAAATTTTCCTTGTCCCAAGTGGAGGTATTTAATAAAATCTTAAAGCCTTATAAAATCGATTTGTACATGAATATATATATATATACCATTCCAATGATTTGCATATGAATATATATTCCATTCCCTAGTTGCAGAGAGAGTTGGATCAACGAACAAAGTCCAAGTCTTAAGCCTAGAGACCAAAACTTGAATATGAATTTTACTAAATTATCCTCAAAGAAACTACAGACATATTGTGTGTGAGTTTGAATGACATGGGATTCTGGAAACATTTTTCAGCTGTTTAAACTTGTTTGCCTTCTCATTGAAGGAGTATTTTTGAGCTGAATTTCCTAGTCTCTATTAAGTCCCGTATTGGAAGAATTACTTAAGAGCGGGATTTTCGATTAAGCTAGTTCATTTTTCTTTTAGCTTCTCAAACTGTGAAGCTGTTTAAAAGGTAACAAAATTGTCACCTGGCCGAGGGCGAGCGCTGCAAGTGAAACGACTCAAAGTGTGGTAATCAAAAAACTCGTCAATTTGATGGTCACAAACTGCAGTGGCGGAGAAACGCTGACAGCTTCAAAGTTTGTAATTAAAGAAAGTGCTTTACTATGAAATACCCTGTAGAGCCACTAGAGCCCGAGACTGCAAAGATTTCTTTTTATATTAAAGCATGCGAGCTGCTGTGTAATAACGATATTTATCGATTGCTGATCTATCGATTATCCAAAGCTCCCTATCTTCAGCTTCTCTGTTAATACGCTTCAAGTTTTGCTCTACCATATACCCTACTAGCGCTCTTTTTATAGGTTGAGGGTAATATTCGCTCATCATCAGCAATCGATTGCCAGGATACAGTGTTAACTACCTGCCAGTTATTTTTAACTGCTCAACGGAAAAGTTGCGATTTGAGACTTTTAACAATTACAGTTTTTTGTGCATTGCATGGAATTTGAAGATTAAGCCGATTCCCCTTGGCAACAAAGTCTGAAAGAACTTTGAAACTTTGTTGCTATTCAGAAGAAGTTAATAGGACCTTGAGCTCTTTCAAAATATTGGTTTATTCTATATGAGCTAAAAATAGGATTAAGGGAAGCTCGATTTGCCAAACTTTAATAAATCTAATTATTTGTTTGGCATGGTTGATGAAAAAATGTAGTGGAGAGTGCAAAAATTATTCTCAGGGATTAAAGATTGTGTAGAATGAGAGAGAGAGAGAGAGAGAGAGAGGGAGGGTAAATTTCAAATCTACATATACACGTCTTAAGTTAGTTATCAAAGAGCGGATATATTAGGTTTTTCGAACACAGCAGACAGTACTCATTACAGAAATTATCTTTCCTGATTCACGTACAATTTTAATATTTGCACTAACTAGAAATTAATATTAACATTAAGTTACTTTTTTCCAAAAATTAACAAGTTGACATACGTAATTTTTAGTGACAGGAAAAAACATTGTTTTGTAAAATGTTAAGATAAAAATGGATTCAGGGTATAAAAAATTTGTTTGTTAAATAAAATTTTTGGTTGAGCTGTGAAAATTAAGAATCTTTTGATTTCTGTATATAATTCTTCAAATAAAAGATTTAGGTCACATTTTAATGAAAGTGCGTCTAACCTAAGACGAGCAGTGTATAACTAAGCTTCCATTATTGAAAAAAGTAATTTGAATGCCCTTGTCAGTCTTGAGGCAAGCAATTAGTAAATACGATGAACTGATGTAATTAGCACATAGTCAACAAATTAGGAACATTGATAATACGAGCGGAGTTCGACTGAGGTTGTAGCACGCCTGATCAGTTGCTCCAGGGAGACTCAATTTGTGGAGTCTTCGTTTTGGCTGAATACAACTTCTGTGTGTGCGCCTGCCACAATCGATTCGTTTGCACATGGCATTGACCTGCAATGCAAGTCGAGCCCAGCCAGCTCCAGGCCAAGGCGCACGCCAAGCTACCATTTTGATTTCCTGCGAAATTCTCAGCTAATTTGTCGCCATTAAGACCCCTCTGCCACCGCCCTTCCGCACACGCGCCACGTTCCGCACGAGCCGCAGCTCTGCTGGCTGCCCTTTTGGGCGTCGAGTTGATTGCGTTCACGTGCGAGAGCTCTACATATGCAAGGTGAAGTAAAATATTTGGGGTATGCCAACTTTTCTCGTAGAATGTAAAATTTAGATAAGCTTAGCTTAGCTGTTTTACTTGATATGCATTTCCCAGTCATGATGAACGTAGTTGAAATGATTTTTAATTTTATTTTGCTGGGACTCTTCTAAGATCTATCGATAACTAAATTATCGGTTATAGATGTATAAGTGTATAACTAATATATTTGACTTATTTGCATACTGATCAGATTGCTCGGCTAGCAGAAACCTTATAGTTATATCATGTAAATAAGCTCAAAGAATACTTTAGATTATTTTTTTTACAGGGTATCACTGACAGGGCATTTTCTAGTCAATTAACTAAACTAAACTAACTGAACTGGCTTTCAAGTTATTTTTAGCAACAATCGATGAAGATTCGATTTCAATCAGCACAAGTTGAATACACGATTCAGTTGGGTATGACTGACTCGCATAATACTTGTTCACGATATTCGTTATCTTGAATTGTATCTATAGAGCAAGGCAGCTCAATATGCACATAGGATCCCAACAAGATCTTAGGGATGCATTGCTCATTGTTTCCTCATCAGCGCATATACTCTCTTGTTATTTGATGAGCGAGTATGAGAACTGCAACTAGAAACTGAAATTTATTGCCGTGTTTGCACTCACCTGTATCGCATGCGTATGTGGGGAAAGACGCTGGCTTGGAACTGCTCCTCGAGGACGGGCGAATCGAATTTGGGATCCAGCCACGATTTGGCGGCGGCCCGCTCGAAGGCCACCGGCAGCATGACGCTGCAGCAGGAATGCCGGCGACCTGTTTGACTTAGATAGGTTTGTATGTGGGGCGCCAGGGCGATTTGTATGTCATCGGTGGAATTGGCCCGGCTATCGTTGACTAGAACGCCCGGCGGCATCGCTGTGAAGCTGACCGACTGTCGACGCGACTGTCAAGAGAACGAAGCAAATGGAAACGGCGAATCAGAGAAGAAATGAATACAGATTAATTAGCGGAATGCTCTTGGCTTGGTCAAAATGTCATCTATATGTATGCCTTCATCTTTACCCAGTCTGTGTGCGTGTGTGTGTGTGTGTGTGTGTGTGGCGCCACAAAGTATGCAGTGTTATGCGAGATGCGAAAACAAGGACGCGTTCGAGGACGTGCCTTTGACATTTGCCATTTGCCATTTGTTGTCAACTAGGTCAGTGCTCAGTCAGTGTTTAACCAATTGTCGCTTTGTCTGTTTGTCTGTCTGTTTGGCCGTTTGTCTGTTTGTCAGCTTAATCTGTGTCCTGACGCCGTGCCAAGCGACGGCAGAAGCAACAAGTGCAGCGCCATTGCGCATACGCCATGTGAACGCAGCAAAGTGCAAAGCATACTTCAAAGACTTGTTGCCAATTCGCAAATAGATAAAAAACGAAATACAACAAGAGTAACAATAACAAAACGAAAAATTGCTCAGCGAGTCACGCGACAAGGGCGCTTTTTAATTTTAATTTTGATTTTGATTTTGATACCGATTTACAATTTTATTTTGTTGTTTTGCTAATCTTATCGCAGCAGCAGCAGCAGCCGCAGCCGCAGCCAGAAGAGTTAGCAAAATATGGAAATGCAATAATTTTGCTCTAGACTGACTTAATCAAATTACGTATACGACTCGTTGAAGCAGTCAGCAGAACACACACACACCCAGAGGCAGCTTTATGGCTAGAGATAGTCACACACACGCACACACGCACTCTCTCGCACACGTTGAAAAATTCGTCGGGGAGCTGCTAACTGAATCATAAAAAAAGTTTATTCAAGTTTTCGAAGCGCGCTTCATTGGGGGCTGCTAATAAGCTGAGCCAAAAATAGCAGCTTTAGCAAATAATAATATTTACATTAAAACTTTGACCGCGAATAATTGCACACACAGAGAGAGAGAGAGAGAGAAAGAGAGAGAGAGAGAGAGGGAGAGGGAGAGAGACGGACACAGCTCCCGCACTAATTTACGCACACATATATCAATATTTTTTATTTCATTTTATTTTATTTTATTTTATTTATTTTACTTATTTTAGACATTTTATCATTTTGCTTTCGCCTTACAGTTGCCTCGTCTTTTCTTCTTCTTCTTGCTTATGACTCTTCAATAGTTTTGTGAATTTGATTTGAATTTGTAAATTTTTTGTTGCCGCTTCGTCTAGACTTGTCCACTCAATTTTTGCTCGTTTTCTGATTTCTAATATATTTTTTTCTTTGTTTTTAAATTTTTCATATGCGAAAATCGTAGTTAAAATAAGAAAAAAATTAAAGCGCTACTGACGAACGCGAATGCGTGAATATGCGGGTGGCGTCTGGGGCTGCTGGGCAGCTACCCAAAGAGCCAAAATATTTTTTTGTTTAATTTTTAATTCCAATACATACCCAGAAAATGCCATAAATGTGAGGGCAGCATTTTTGTTGTGTTCAAATGAATTTGCCAAACCGCAAGCGCGACAATAACAGCAGCAGCAAGAGCAACAGCAACAGCAACAGCAACAACAACAACAACAGCAACAGCAATAAAAGCGTTCAGAATTTTAGCATTGTAAATTTGAAGTTGGCATAAAAATTGTAACGCAATACACTGCTCGAAATTGGGGTATAATTAAATGATTTTGTGTACATTTAATTTGGTTTTTGATTTGATTTATTGTTAATTTAATCACACACACACACACGCACACACATGCACGCGCAGTCGAAGAAGAAGCAAAAAGGTTCAACGGGCGCTCGACGTTCAAAACTCTCGACGTTGCCGTTGACGCGACGGGAACTGATTTGAATTTTTTTCTGTGCCGAACTGACAAAGCGTGGCTGACGACGACGACGACGACGACGCTGCCGACGGCAACGGCGACAATGAATGTCGATGCTGATGGGCGTTGTTGTCGTCGTCGTCGTCGTTGTTGTTGTTGTTGCTGCTGCTGCTGCTGCTGGCTGCACACAACAGCTGACAGCAACAACAAAATGCAAGCTCAGGCAGCTTATCGGCTGCCCTGATAAGGCCACCCAGGTGAGACAGATAGATAGATAGAATAGATAGGCACAAAGATTCAAAGACAACGAGCGGAAGCGAGAGAGCAACTAAATCGTGATCATGTGCAGCTTTACTTAGCAACATGCAAACTGGAACAGGATCGCTCCTGCCACACGGCCTGCTACAATTTCAAGTCTAGGCGAGGTCTCCCTCTCCCTCTCTCTTTCGCTCTCCCTCTCTGCCACTGTCGCTCTCCCGCTCAAGTCTGGCCTCATTCGCTCTCCCACAAATTGTGCTGTATAAATAGAATTTGGCGCTCGCTTCATTTATTTTTTTCAACTGATATTTTGATAAGATAAGAGGCGGCACGGCGCTGACTTCTTAGCCGCTAAGAAATTTCTTACGCTACTTTTATTATTATTTTTTTTTTTTTATATTTTTATTCATGTTTTTTTTTTTGGGCGCACTTGAAATGCCTTGAACTTGTTGGCCCCAAAACCACACCTACAAACACACAATACACACACCCACAACAGACAGACAGAGTCTGACCTGCTGGCTTTCAAATGAATGCACTCGAATAAGAAACTAAATAAATATGAATGTCTCTGCAGCTCTGAATTGATTTGAATTGATTTGAATATTGATAAAGGCACGAATCTAACTCAATGAACCCACAGCCTAAATCTCCTGTCACTAGATATATATATATATTTAAAGATTTAATATTTGTTTTTGGCTTGCTTTCAAAGAACTATTTGCATTTTGATTTATTGACTTTTTAACTTTCGTTTGGCAAATCAATTTGTATTTATTCTTTAAAAAATGGCATAATTAATCAGTAATTAATATAATATAATACATAATTAATATTCGGTTTTTGTGCCAAGGACAAATGGAAAGACAAAGGCAATATCAATGCGGTTTTTTTTTTGTAGTTGGCAAACAATGACATTTCGGTTTTTTTTTTTAATTTATTAAATAAATAAAAAATATAATTTTAATATTATGGCAAAGAATAGATTACATAGAGCAAATGTATATATTTGAAATATACATACATATATATATATATATATATATATATAAAGCAATTTCAATTTATTCAGTGATTGAAAAAGTCGATCAATCCACAGGTAAATTCTTTTAGCATTTATATCGTAGCATAAATAATTTTAGCAAATGCTACAAACAAGGAATGCCCGACTAACACGTACCTCTATCTCTGGCTTACACACACTCTGCTGGCTGCTTTTGCAGCAACAGCTTTTCTTCCTCTTCCCTCAGTTCCTAGTTTACTTTGGGAAATAAGTTGTGGAATAACTTTGGTTCCAGCTGTAAGTTTTTAATGACTTTTTCGGTGCATGAATACGACAAATTCAAATGTGCGCATATAGCAAAGACCAGAAATTTACAATTTTAAATGACTTTTCCTTTTTGGGCATAATGAAATGGGGCATCTAAAATGGGTTATATTCTTGCATTCGCTGGAAAATCAAGTGAAATAAAAAAGAGACAAGAATTTATAATTAAAATTTCAGAAATTTAGCATTTTTCTTACCATTACAAACGGTCAGGCCTAGATTGGATTAGATATACTTGCCGATCAAGAAGTCGAATTTAAATATGCATATTTATGATCAAGGAGAGAATTTTAAATATGCATATTTATGCAACTTTTATCTCCATATATTTTTGCCATATGCCTGCTTAAATCAAGCTACCCTTCCTTAACAATTTTCATGTTGGGTCACGCAAAAAGGTTTATTGGAATTCCTACGAATCTAGCGATGCATATTTATGCATTCGCATGTCGAGAATATGCATTTAATTAAGATTTAATGTTCATAGTGAGAGTTTTTGTGACACATCGAGATGTTGCGACATTTGATACCTTCACACAGTTTGCACTCAACTTTGAGCATCTGAGTCGGGTCGGGGTCGGGGTCTGGGTCTGGGTCTGGGTCGGGGTCTAGGTACTGGAGTTCATTAGGCTGCAAGCTTAATGATAATTATCTCAAACAGTCAGTTATCCAGCTGCTAATTATAATTAATGAATTGACTACAGGTGGAATAAATAATGGACAGTCATGTTTTTAGTAAATCGAACAACCTCTGCACGCTCTCTCTCCTTCTCTGTTGCTCTAGTTCTTCGTATTGTTGTGACTGTTCTCTGATTGCTATTGTTTCTTTCGGTGGATACATATCATAGTATGAGCTTTTGGGTATATCAAATGTTTCATTCGATTCAGACAGTGTCATTTTATCATCGTCACAGTTTATACATATACAACTTAGTAGGGCATGCTTGGCTATGAAATACCCTGGCATCTAAGTACTTCCAACTTATGACTTTGTATATTAAACTTGCTAGAAGTAAGAGTGTTCTACTCGGAAGTGTCCAACTAGAAAGTAGCCAGACCTGTGGCTCGCGCCTGCATCGATTATTTATATACAATCTTACGCAAAAGAAAGAAGATGAGTGCCTCCAGTATGTCTTAAGCTCGTGCCTTCACAGTCACTATAATAACAATAATAATAAAATTGTTTCTCTTGCAAAAGGAAGTGCCGTTGGCACTCGTTTCTCCCACAATCAGATAGCACTCAAGTCAGCGGAAACACTTTGAATTGAAGTGAGAAATGCAAATCTAAAATAGCAGCTGACACAAGAGAAATAAAATTATATTTATATTTATGGAGTTCCATATTAAATTTATGCACTTAAATGTGAGAGAGAGAGAGAGAGAGAGAGAGAGAGAGATACAGAGAGTGTGTGACAGAGAGAGATGTAGGGGAAATATCTATATCTATCTATCTTGGCGCTAATTGTTGCCACTTAACTATAAAAGGCTTTCCTTGATAACTTCTTCATTACGTAATGAATTTCAATGAAATTTTTAGCACATAATCTTGATATTCCATTTGATTTGATTATTTCTTCAATCTATTGACTATACTTTGCACATTAAATTAGTATTATAAAATAAAACAAGTGAGAGAGAGATATGCTTAAGTTTGGTATAGTATTAATCGAAATACGATTGGGATTGAACGCTTATCAAACTCACGGACATTGACTTGATGCAGGTTAGTCTAACCAGTGTTCGACCACGCCCACTTTTACCTGAGTCATACGTTTTAGGTTAAATTCCCATTCTCAGCAAGCCCAATGCGCAATTATCATTATTATCAATATTACTGAACAGCACACTTCGGGCTATTTGTGATTGATGAAAAAACATTTGTCGACTTGACTCGCCTGATGACTTGATTATTATGTGTGCCAGGGGCTCAGCTGGGCGAGGAATTATTACATGGGGCCGAGTTGGCCAGCTGAGTGGCTATTGCTCAGACAGATAGGCGCCATCAGTACGGCAGATCTTAGGAAGTCTTACGTATTATATTAATTAGCAGCCACAAAAATAAAGTCAAATAACAAAATTAACGCTCTTATCAGCGGAAAATGTTTAAATTTAAATTCAGAGACAGGCAGCGGGCGACAAGCAGAAGGGCATGGCTACGTAATAAAATGTATTAATAAATCGGGATTGATTACGCAGACTGGAAAGCTTCAACCAGACGGAAATACCAATCAGTGCAATCTGACGATCTGCGAAGACCATTCGAATTCAGGAAATGCTAAATTGATTGATTCATGAAAACTCTAACGAGTATTAGAACTGCAAAGTCAACAAGTTTGCTAATTAGCATCTAATTAGCGGCAAAGAGCAAACAAGCAATCGCAGTTAAAAAGGAGTCAAGATGACAGATAAACAAACATTGAGTTAGGATGGCAGCCTGGGAAATCAAAGGAATCATCGAATTAAGGCAACAAACGAATACAACTGACAGCAATGGGCACTTAAAAAAGGCTCATAATCAAACTTTTTATGCCCTGAGCCCAAACAACATGGAATCTGAGGGTATTTTAAGCAGTAGAGATTTGTTTAGATATTTTTGCTTGTTGTGGTTTGTTCTGCATGCATAAGGAGCGGTATCTCTTAGTCGTGCACCTTCGACTACAGCACGCTTCATGAATTTAATATTTGTTAAAGGACTGTCTCTATTTTTTTCCTTCTTCTTTAAGCACTTCTGATGAACTGAAATCAAAGAAGTGCAAACAAAAATAAAGAAGCGAAGCTGCATTTAAATGAGAAAAAACCCTTTAATTGAGCATTGGATACACAATGAAAGGGCTGTATCAATTACACTGTACGACAAATATTTGCTTTGCCGCGAGAATGGCCAGAGAGAAGATTGTAATCAAAGATATTGCTTAATATTTCTCCACAAATTGCTGCGTTCCAAAGTTACCGACTGGAGGAGACCCTGAAGTCCATGCTGTATATATTGTGCTGAGCCATATTGTACACAAATGTGTCCGCCCCTTTATGGCTTGAGCTCATCTCTCGCAGCACGGCAAAAGAAACATATTGTCATCGTTAAAAAACATTTTTCTATTTGATAAAAGAAAACTTTTCTCCTTCAGCACTGGGAGTCAGCCAGCCGCAACAAAACAAGTAATAAGTCGCCAATGCAACATATGTCCCGGAGTGAAATATGAAATACTTAGTTATGTGGCAGCTGCCACGAATACATTGAAATTCTTTTAATAAAATTCCAAAAAGAACTCGTTTCTGTATATGAAGAAAATTGCATCGCTTGCCAAGGTTGAACACACGAAGATCTTTTGAATGAATCTGTCTATGAATAACTCTCAATTGGACTCAAATGTTAATTTGAATAATTTGTTCAAGATTCTAACACCCGCAAAGTTCAGGTGGATTGGCCGACAGAGAAATTGAATTAAAATTCTCTGTAAATGTTCTTTTGGTTTTTCTCTCTCAAATGTTCTTTGCTTGATTTTCCATTCAGACTGAGTCAATGGAACGTGCAAATGAATGCAACTGGTCGCTGAGATAAGCGCAGAGAGGAAGAGCCATTCGCACCCAACAAGTGTAATGAGCAGAGGCGGCGGAAGAGCGAGAAGATACAAGTGGGGCGAAGCAACGAGTGGGGCCTTTTAGTGTGATTGACTTAACCAAGCGACAAAGGGACCGGCGCGCCAATAAGACGGCCAGAAACCAAAGTCTCTCAGCCCAGTGGGCTCCAGCTCGGGCGGAAATATGATTAGTTGACCGGACGTCCGGCTGGCCGTTCGCCCATTCAAAGTGGCCAGCGGTTGGGACCTTGCGGTCACTCAGTGCAGCGGCGACCCCCAAATAATAAAGGACAATCGAGTGCCATTGCTGCTGCTTCTGTTGCTTCTGTCCTCGCTGGGGGCCATGCAAAGCTGGTCGGCGCCAGAGGTCAAAGGCAACGGCCGTGGCGACTGCGACTGTTGGTGCATCAGAATGACGCCTAAGTGTAAATAAGCGCTTACATTTGCATATGCTTGCTAACACACACACACACACACACACACACACACACACACACACACACACACACACACACACACATGCACAAATACAAACACATTCAAAGCCATGTATATTCAGTATTTCAGCAGGAAGCTGCTCGCAAGTAAGCTCCCGGCTTGGATCCCAACAACTGGGCAAGCGGCAATAAATTTTTAAAGCTCATGCAACCAACTTAAGTACAATACGCATACAAAAAGACATACACACACACACTCAAGGAACACAATGTCACAATAACATTTAAGTATGCTGCTAGCATTCGGCTACCACCGACTGCTTAATACTCGCTCAGCTTAAAGCAGGTAAGCTGAAAATACAGCAACTCTATGTAACGGCTCTACGACTATTCAAATGTCGAACTGCAGCTCAGATTCTAATACTCGATCTGGCAGCTACCGTTTGAGCCAAGCCAATATGCCGGATTATCGAATTAAAGGCAAGAAATCACTGGGAAGTCCCATAATGGAATTGACTCAACTTAAAGGCCATCAATTGAAAGAAACCCAATGACCTACTGAAATAAACATGAGCTGCGGCCCGATGGGGGTGTGACACGATGGAAATGCACCGAAAAAATGGGGACACCAAAGGAAAATCCAAAAAAATATGGCGGCAGACGTCGAGCGAAATGAGAAATGTGAAATATACAACGAAAAATATATGGAGAATTGTGGCAGAAGAAGAGCAATATGACAGAGGGCATATTATGAGCTGTTTGACTAAAGCGGAGGAGCGATAGAGAAGGACTGATACAAGAGCGAGAGAGACAGAGAGAGAGAGAGAGAGAGAGAGAGAAGCGAGCAATAATGCATTATAAAATGAAATGTAATCAAGTCAAAAGACAAGTAATTCACACACACACACACAGTCACACACACATGCATACAATATATGTAGTTATATATAACAAAATTAAAAAAGTCCGACAATTGTCGCTGGGCAACACTGGCGAGGACGTTTAGCACGTTGCCGTTGCTGTTTTTGCCAACGCTTGCATGCCAAACGAAAGGACATCAGCTAACAGCAGTTAACACGGCCCTAACCAGTGCAACCCCAACACAGCCGCCCAACCCTTGGCCATGTGCCGTTAGCAAGTACAACACACAGGCCACAGTCAAGTCAATAAACAGTCAGGCAGGCCAAGCAGGCGGCCAGGCGGGCGGTGGGTCTGGCTGAAACACAAACAAAACAAAGGCATGGCACAGACGTTGACACACAAAGCACACACACACACACACACACACACACACAGTCGTACATACATATATGCATGCACACTTATAAAAATAAGTATAATAAGCCAAAAGAATATAAAGCGGAAAATCAATTTTAAAGCATTGCTGCACAGTGCCAAGGATAATGAGCAGTCAGCTACCGACAAATTATGTATGTGTGGCTCTGTGCCTGTGTGTGTGTGTATGTGCGCGCAATGTCATGGACCTAGACACAATGCCAGGACAATGACAGGCACAACGACAATCAGAAGACCGCAATTTGCTGCCAAACAACGAACCTTGACAAATGGCAAACGCATAGATGTAAAGGCTTAGGTAATTGAATGTTTTCATAGGCTTAGCTACAATCTAACGGTATGTATGCGCATATATATATACATATGTATGTATACAATTATGAGGCTTATCTATGTTAAATAATAATCGAAAATAAAATTGATGTCAGCACTTGACAGGCGCAATCTGAACTCTCAATACAGACAATGCGTGATCCGATCACATGTCGCCTGGGCTGGAGATGGGTAACTGTTTACCTCCTTAAGCATATATCGTTTGCTTCAAGAGTTAGGCAAGCAAATTTTAAAAAGATTTCAAGTATATATCAGTTAGAAGTGTTAGACATTGTCCAACAATTGGAAAATATCAATTTGAAATGAATAATGCTGCAATTTGACTTAATTCAATTATTTAAATTTGTTGATCTTTTTACATTTTAAAAACTCGATAAAGCAATAAATTCGAAGATTCGATAATGAACACTTATGCCTATGCCTTATGCCTTTAATGCATATTTTTTTTGGCAAGAAGAAGCTCAAGCAGTGCATAGTATGTATACATTCACGGTATCAACTAGTCAGGCACACCCTAACAGAGCCGTCATCAACTGGCAAGATAAGTTCATTATTTTGTAATTGACACTTTATAATATTTATTTAATATTATATTTTTCTTTGTGGGAATTGAGAATTTGAAGGTTATTAGTTGCAGGCAATGGCTGATTAGACTATTCATAACATGCAACCATGGACTATTTTAGTGATTGGCAGTTGCCTGGAGACGCAGCTGTTGCTGCGCTTCTTTTAGCTAACTGCTGCTAAATGAGATTATGAATTCAGCTTATTATTCATCTGGGAGCTGCGCTCGAAAGTATGCAGCTGGAAATGTGTAATGCCCGACAGCAGCTAATGAGTTCGTCGGAAGAGCATGGGCTTTGAGAGGTTGACGCACTGACGTACGATTGCCGCGCTGCCCCACCTGCCAACCCAATGCCCGAGGGGCGCACAGGCCATGAACAGGTAACAGGTAACAGCATTTCCGCTCACGTCAAGCGCACTTCCGCAATTTACGCTCCACTAGACTAAGTCCACAGGCAAGCGCCATGTCGAGATGGCAAAAAAAAAGCAACAAGCATACACACATGCACACACATAGCGGACACAAATGCACACATGAAAACATAGGCACACTTTTGTGCTGTTCACACGATGACATTGTTGTAGAATTTGTGTACCGTGTCAAATATGAATCAATGCACAGGGTATTATGGACTAACTAAATGCATAAAAATGTTCAATAAATAATGAAGATTATAGGTAAACATTCGTTGCGACTGAAAGAGATCTTAGGCTTAAGTCGAATGTTTCTAGACCCATCATCATTTGTTATTGAATATATTTACCTATTTATAAAGAACATTGGGAGAAAATTCTATTATTTATTACTATTTTTATTTTTTCTAATTTTTGTATTATTTTTTTTTTTAATTAATTATTACGATTACTATTATTTATTTTGTTTTTATTGATTTGTTATTATTTTTTATTTTTGTATTATTTTTACTCATTATTATTATATTTTTTATTTATTATTAATATTATTATTTTTATTTCTTATTGTTATTTATTATTATTATTATATTACTATTACTATTATTAATAATTATTAATTTTTTTTATTATATTATTTAATTATTATTAATACTTATTCGATTGACAACATTTTTGCATTTTGTTAATTTCGTTTACGGTAGTAAAAACTAATTCCAGGGTATGAGAGTGCCGCATACCTTTAGTTAGTAAGGTATTTGTGCATGTTCCTTTTCGCATGCTAACAGCAGACGAGCGATGGACTCTATTTTTGATTTTTAACGTGTTGTGCATTTACTTCTCTCTCGCTCTCCCACACACTCTCTCCCTCTCTCGCTTTCCCCCTCTCTGTTTATTTTTTCGATTCTTGTATTTTGCGCATTTTTTAGCTGTCACGCCCCGCCTGATAGGGCCAAAGCATTGTTTCTGTTCTTTTGCGTATGATTACAGTTTGCTGCCCGTCTCACAATACCGAAACGAGCATATTGGCTGTGCGCTGTTGAAGCTAGCAACCTGCAACTAAGACTCCTATGTAAATCTTAGTAACAGCAAGTTCGTCAGACAAACTATTTGCTCGTTGAGCGAGTATTACACAGTCGACTATTTTCCGCTTGGCTCTGCTCTCTGCCTGTTGGCAGGTTGTCTAGCCTAGTTAACACTGTAGCTGCCTGGTTAACGCATTTTGATATCATTTGATGGCCGCACAGGCTGGATCGCAGATTCATCAAAGTGCTGCCATTGTTCTGAGTGCATTTCCCAGTCGTGGCCAGCATGGCCCAAATGCAGGCAGCGAATATTGCATTTATTATGTGTCTAATGGTTTTGGCGGGGTCACGGGCAACTGGCAACTGGCAAGTGGCAAGTGGCAAGTGGAAAATGGAAAATCGCAAATGGCAAATGGTTTTGTTAGCTCCCAAATGCAAATGTCAGACAATGCATCAAAGTGTCTAGCAAATTGACGGCAAAATTGAAGCTGCACTTAGCATTGATTTCCAACTGGCAGCAGCATGGACAGGGGCACAGGCCGGCGCCGGCGCCGTCGACGGAGGGCTCAATGAGCGTTTGGACTTTAAGCATGCGCCACAGCAGTCCGCCTGCCAGCTGGAAGCTGAGACAGATTTTTGACTGACGCCTGACGTCTGCTTGTGTCTCGCGTGTGACTTTATGGCGACCTTATCAGCGCCCATGACTAAAAAAAAACAACAAAAACTACAGCAACAACATGCAGAATCAACACACAGTTGACAGGTGACGGACATGAAGCGTTTGTTGACTGCGCGAAGATAAGCGATAAGATCGGCGGCTGCTGTGTTTGCCAACTCAGCTGGCTGTGAGGCTGCGCCGAGCGTGAGCGACGCCAGCTGACAGTCTCTCACTCACTCTCACTGAGTGAGAATCTCTCGCTCACTTTCTCTCGTATATCTGCATAAAGTGCGAGCCCGATAATTCGCCCATGCTGCAATGACACTGGCTTAAGAGTGTTTGCCACTCAGTTTTGCTTTATGAGTATATGTGTATGAGACCAAATTAAACCCAACTGATCTAAATATCGTGTTTATGGTCATATGATTCGTAAGCTGAGAGCTTTAGGCATTGATGAGCTGTCAGCCTTAATGAGTCAATGTGTGTTGCATATAAGGGTGTGCTTCGCTAGGTTCTAGTGATTCCAGGTTCTATGCTCTAGCTGTCATTCCTATTCGCCCCGCCTTCATATAGCTACGTAAACTTGATAACCGTGGATATAGCAAGTTCTTTTTCTCCTGAATTTTGTTTCGTTTTAAAAATGCTGTAATCAGTATAAATATTGATAAGTATTATATATAAATTGACTATGGAATAACTATTCGAATATATGCGAATAATTATATAAGAACACCGCAAATATTCGTATAGTTATTCCATAGTTCAGGTATCATATTGAGTATTTATATATTTAAAAATTTATATATTTATATATTTAAATCTTTATATATTTAAATATTTATATATAATTATATTCCTATATTTATTCCACATTCCAAATTTCTAAGTGCCACCATTCCATGTGACCTTTTTCGATTTCATATATTTCAAGTAAATCTCTAAATTCTGCAAATGAATAAATGGATATTTGGGTTCGTGACATGCCACTGATAACGGATATGCATACATATTATATAATTTATATATATGTTCATATCAACGGCTGATGATTTACTTTTACACCTGCCTTGAACTTTCAAGGTGTATTCTTATCTCGCGGAGAGCATTATTATTATCTAGACAGAGTTCTATGCAAGATAAAGAGCCCATTTATACACACCTTACGCTCTATCAAATATATATGTATATATATTATATATATATATGTATATATATTAGTATATATGTTCTGTTTCTGCATTGATTGATGTACCGCTTTCTGGCCTTCTGGCTGACTGGCTTCAAACATCTCTGCCTGCATTTGGCCTAAAGCCTTCTTCGCTTTGACACTGCTTGGCTAATGAGCGTGATTGACACAGCGCAGGCTGGCTATTAATTTGTCATAATGTTCGATATTATTTATGAAACAGTCTCGGCTTATCGACGACAAATGCTGCAGGTAAATAAACAATCAACGACGAGGTGACGAGCCTCAATGTTTGTTATGCTTGGCAATTTGTCAGCTTTTTGGCATAGAAGATGGGAGTGCGCCTGTCTCAGTCTGTCGGCCTCTTCAGCTTGCCCAATACCCTGTATGCCACATAATGACTCCACAGTCGAGCAGCAGTCGTCGCATGGCTACAGAGCATCTGCTAGTCGGGCTTAATCACGTATTTTTTTGCCCGGCTTGAGCCAAGACACATGTGAAATAATTTGGTGGCAAGTCGAGTCAGCGAACCCGCCAAGTGTCTTTGAGAACTTGGTCTGCTTCACTCCACACAATCTACGTCCCTTCCCAGCCGTCGCTCTGGCTTTTCAGCTGGTGCAAACCGTTTAAACCACTTTGACTTTATCTTGTCTTTGTTGTTGTATATATTTTATCGCAACAGCATTTACCTTCTGGCCCCCGTTGCTGCTGCTGCTGCCGCTGCTTCTGCCGCTGTTGTTGTTGTTGTTGCTGTTGTCATTATTATTTTATAAGCATTACTCTCTGCTTGGCAGATTTATGTCGTCAGCCTTGCGTGCGACTCCGCGCGTGGAGGCTTCATGCATTCTGCTTAAAAGCTGTTTAAATTCTATTACATTTAGCTGCCTCGCTTGGCCCCAAATTGCTTTAAGACTTTTTCTTCTTAAATGCTGTCCGCTGGCTGCTGGCTGCTGGCTGCTGCCAGTTGCCATGCTCATTGTTGTTGCTGCCGTTGGGTGGCAAAGTTTGTCACGTTGGCTAGCGTTATGTGTCGGTCCCCGTGTCTCCAGAACATTCAGCACGGTCTACGGCTCTAATGAGGCAGCCGCATTGCCGGCGCGACCCACTTGCCAGCGCAAGGCTCCGCCAGTGCGACAACATAAAGGAGGAAATTGCGTGCCGCACATTTAATTGATTGCCCAACAACCGGACACTGCAGCAGCGGGCCAAGGCAAAGACTCGCTGCCCGCTCGCTGGGTGAAGGATTGCAAGTAGTTGCCGTAGGAAGTCCACAAACTTAGATAGTGGGGGCTAACACAGCACAGTCGCCAGTCGCCAGTCGCCAGTAAGCATGCACGTTTAAATTGTCAACAATTTCTGTATTTATACAGATCAGGGGCTAAGACAAGCTGCAGAGCCTCGCCGAGCGCCAACTGAATATATTGCATGGCTAATTTTATAGCTTGTTTTTCTGTTTGAACAAGGATATGATGATTCTGCCATTAGGTCTACAAAATGGTTGAACTCAGAGCAGCGATGGCTTCTGCAGCGTTTTGGCATTGTTTTTATGTGTTCCGTCTAGAAATGGGCAGCTGAACATATGAGTGCATTACCCTTTACTTTACCATATTTATATAATCAATATCAGAATCATAACTGAGTATATTTTCGGTATTATTCGCATTAGCCAAAACAGACTCAATCTAGAAGAATCTTTGGAAATGTAGGAACTCAGAGCAACCTTCTTTTTCTGCCTCCTTCTGCCTGGGCTGGAAAGCTTTACCCTTTACTGTGATTTATTTGTATAAACAATATACTTCAGCACTGTAAATATTTTCGATAATACGATACAATCTTAGAACGTATGGATATAATAATCTATATTTATATAATAAATATGAATCAAAATTGAAAATTTTTTTTATATTACTTGCATTAGCTAAAACAGACAAAATCTTAGAAGTGCGTTCAGCATTGAGTAATGATTAGCTTCATACATATACATATATAGACTCATACATATACATATATAGTCTCATACATATACATATGGCTATGCCAGCTGAGATGAATCTCGACACTCATCAAAAAGCCACTTAATGCTTGCTGTTATTGCTAAGTCTCTCAAGAATGGCTAAGATTGAGTTGTTTAGTCAACCGATTCGCAGCTAATTTGGGGCTAGAATCGACTTGATTCTCATTTATTTGACTGCTGTGTGTGGGGCATTTCATAAATTGCGGCCACACGGCAAATAAATCCAATTAAATTAGCAACAATCGCGGATGCGGAAGCCGAATGCTGATGATGATACTGAAATTGCTCCCAAGTGTGGAGCAGGGGCCGTATCTGGAGCAGATAGCTGTCGTAGAGCTTTAGTTACTTTCAGCAAATATTATTTTCAATTTGCCTTTGCTGTCAGATCCATATATATATATATTTATTTATATATATATATATACAGATAACTCGCCATGCGTTTCGCTTTGCGTCTGCTGCGTTCCCTTTGGTCATAAGTTTTTATTCGTTGTTCTCCGCATGTTCCTTTTTGGTTTGGTCTGTTTTGTTATTCCATAGAAAATTAGTTTGTTTGTTTGTCTGTCTGTTTGTCTGTTTGCTCATTCTTCAGTCCACACACAGACACGCCCACATAGACACTGGCTACACAACAGGTACTCTCGTAGTCTCACTCATTCAACATTATTGGCCATCGCATTACGCACTACGCACTCCGGACTACGCATTACGCATTCAGCTTCAATACCAAATCCACTCTCAATACCAATTCCATTCCCCCATTAGCTTTAAGTTACCTACGCTCCCGTTTTCCCATCAACAAATGGAAATTCGACTTAACTCCGTCGCGCGCTTAATGTGTTTCTGCCCCAACTGCGCGCCCCACGGTATGCCACACGAATCGAACCAACTGTTGCAGCTATGATTAGCTGCCAGTCCGAAAGTGAGTCCTCGAATCGCATTCAATACAATTGTGTGTGAATCAAATACAATGCCATTCAAGTAGACTTTTTATAGATTTCCTCATACGGGTTTTTCCACATAACAAAAGGAAAAGAAAAATTAACAAAAAATATTTCTAGCTAAATTGCCTTACATAAGATAAATCTCAATAAATCTATTCGCATGACAATGCGTAAATGATATACTCGAGTTCTATTTACAGTCATGCTAATTATAACTTTATAAATATTTTCGATAATAAAGTGAAAATAAAAATAACTAAACCTATTCTAAAAATATATATCTTACAGTTCACAGTGGATTCATGAATACAATACGCTGCACAAGTTAGCATTTCATGTTCTCTTTTCTCATGAATTATCGATAACAATCGATTATTTTACTGAGCTTTTAGGCCTAGGCTGCCGGCCGTCTAAATAGAAATGTGCACTATGCTGTGGGGGATTTTTATAATGAAAACACATATCTTACACATTTTATATATTTTATATCAGCGCATAGTATTCAGGGTATCTGTTAGTCGGATCGACGCGATCAGAGTTTTCCTAATTCTTTTTTGGCACAGATTTGCAAAGTGTTGTTAAACTGTCAAATTAAAATAGTATCAACTGTGATGCTTATCATCTTATCATCAGCATCTTATCTTAAGCTGATAAATCAGCAGACCTAAATATAGCTTCAAAATGGAAAAAAACCAAGCAATTATTGAATGCTTCACGCTAAGATCTATGCGGCTTATCAGTTTGAAATAGGTTAAGGCCAGTAAAAAATTAAATCTTTGGAATCTGTGAAAGGGATGGAGCCTTCAACACTCCAGCATCTATTAGCTACAGCTTGAGATCTCAGCGTTTAAAGTCTGTGACCAGGAGCAATTCGTCATCATTTTAGCTGTTCTGATCCGAGCTTAATAGACATCTCGACATTCGACTAAGGCAGAAGCATAAAATCTCTTATTGACGTGAGTGTTCATATTTCACTGAGACTCACTGCCGCGCAGGGTATTAAAAACTAGTTATTATTCATGACAAGCAGAGGAGGCACAAATACCACTTAACACATTAAATTTGTATCAAGTATAAGCCGTGACGAGCCTGTGCTCTGATTATATATATATATATAATGTGAATGGGAATTCAATGTTAATGGCAATCGGGATGAATTGTCGCCTTCACATTTTTTATGCACGCATCTGGCATCTGGCAAATGACAAGCAGATAAATGATCCTTATCGCGCCTTAACGTCCAAGAGCTGATGCTACTGCTGTTACTGCAGCAGCTGCTGCCACTGGCAGTTGGCCAAGGTGACAATGCTGCCGGGCGCACAAAGTGGGCGTCACCCCTGCAGCTGACGCACTGACAGGAACCGAGTGTCCGACGGCCTGACATACCGAACGACTAATGGATTTTCTGAATCCCGCTTCATTTGCATTTGAAACATTAAAAGCCACAAACTTACAAGTGCAAGTGTAACAGGAGTAGCACACGAAGATGTCGCCAGTGGCACTCACAGGTAAGGCAAGGTCTCTCAACTGACGTACGAGCATGTCTAATGCAAGCGACTGTGGAAGCAGGTAGCCTCTGTGTCGCTTAGCTTTTTGTGTGTGATTGGATTGCAAGGAGGAAGAGCTGTAGGTTATGCACATCGATTGGGTAAGGGTTTCGGAGAATTCGTTGCACGGCCAAAAATTGGAGTAGACAATCGATATTTATCGACTTTCTGTCTGTTAAATAAATAAATGTCTCGTCTTTATGGCCACCCGAGTGAGGCCCGGCACTCGAAATTCGAGCTCATTCACATGTCTTCGCCCCGACCGTCTGCTGCTGGCCGGTACATGCCAAAGGCCCATAGCTATAAAAATAGTATAATAATAGTTATAAAAAACTGACGACAAGCACAATATAATACAAACATCAACAGCAACAGCCACAGCCACAGCAATGGCTATAATAAACAGCAATCTGTCAAACCTGTCAAGGCGCCGATTATGCCAATTGTTTGCTCACAGCTCCGATACCCTGTAGCCCGCTCTTGCCCAGTCAGATGTATGCACAGAGAGGGCCGGGCAGGCCAGCCAGCCAACCATCTCTAACGCGTCCTAGCTTAACGCCCCATTTGCCAAGAGCGCAACAAGACCCAAGGCAGAAGTTGTAGACAAACATTGGCGTAGATGCGTTCTACCTGGCGTATGCGTGTTTTCTCTTTGCACACTTGAGCGGCTACAAGAGCAACAACAGCAAGCAGACAGAGCTGGCATGTGTGCTCATCACTTAAGCCGCCATTTGCAGCTGGGCGTGTGCATATTTCTCAAGCACCCGCAACCCCAACCTGACCCCCCGCTCCATACTCCCCCAGCGAGTCCTCACCTGTGGCGGGGCAAGTTTATAGCTCATTATGCAACATAATTGTCGGCAACAGCAACGCTGATTGCCGTCAGAATTTACCCTTTGGCCTGCTCACTCAGTCACTCACTGACACATTTACCCACTCCCGGAATGGGCTGGATGCCCGCCCGACCGTTTGAGGCGCAGCCAGGATCAGGACGCAATCGTTGGCGACGTTGCGAAACTTTTAATTGGAAAACTTTTGCATACGCACAGATAAACTCGCTGAGCGCTTGACATCGCGATACACACAAACACACACACACACACACACACACATACGCACACGCACACTCTCCAAAAACATATGCAAATCGTATGTAAATCCATGAAACTACACACACACACACACACACACACGCGCAGCCATGCTCAGTCGGACGCGCACTTAGCGACATAGCTTAGGCATTTCCATAAATGCTTTATGTTAATTTGCAGCTGAAGCTGAGCAAAAAAAATTATACAAAAATTTGCTAAGTGTTGCTGAATTACGCAGAGTAAAAGCAAAATAAATATCACTAATGATCGATCTGCAAATACCCTGCAAACCGTTGCTGCCGTGCTCGCAAGGCAAAGCAGCTTACAAATAAGATTGATTTATATGAAAATGTATATATATTAGAGTTGAGAATACCCTGTATTTAGTTGACAAGCAAATTTATTTTTGGCAATAAGCTAGGCTTTTAGATATCCTTAATTTAGTTGAGTTGGCCTTAATATATCTGTATGCTCCAGTTGGATATGTCTAGGGTAGAACAGGCCTGCTGCCGTAGTTTTCTAGGATAATTCCCCTAACTAATGGTTGGGCATATCAACATACAGAGATATAGATCAATTTCTGAATATATTCTGATCTTATTTAATCTGTGAATTGGGTAGATTTTTTAATTTATATATATTATATATTATATCTGTAGAGAGACCAAATATATCAGGCTACCTCAACTAACGTTGAACTCAACCAATATGAAACCTATTTGAAAATTCAAAACAAAAATGCAATTGGCAATTTTTTGATGAGGAAAACTTGAAATTGGTTAAAATGTTGCAAAAATGTAGCTTAGCATACTTTGAGGGCAGCTTTGCGTGTGGATGAGAGTATGCTTTGATGGCATTCGAGAGGCTGCGCTAGAGTATTTGCGCCGCTCCTTTTAGGGCCTGCGAGAGGCAGTCGATGTTTGCCAGTTAATTGCAGTCGCCCATTATCGCCTCCATCTTTGCCCTGGCATCAAACTCATGAATTTGTGATGAACAGCTGCTGATGCACTAGACGATTGAGGCAGCAGCAGTAGCAGCAGCGGCAGTAGCTGTTCACATAACAAATGCAAACTCGACTCAACTTGAATATTATTTGACATCTTGCAACACGCCAAAGTGACAGCTATTGCTTAACACTCAAGCTCAAGCCATATCCGGCCCTTGACGGCTCCTTCCCTTCCATGGCCCTCTCTGCCCGCCCTGCTGTCTGCTGCTCTGTCATCTTATTCTACTCACAGCGTAAGCAATATTTCAGCATTTGCTTTATCGAGCTTCGGAATTGCCTTTTCAATTTGAAGCCCTCTAAGCAATGCCCTGAAAAATGCATGAAATTCAATTTGCATGTGGAAGGAGCACGGAAGGATTGCTCTGATGGCTACGATTAACTGCCGCCGCTACTTACATTTATGTGGTCATTTATAATTCAATTAATGCACGACTTGAGTCCTTGCTATTTCCATTTCTGTGAAGATAACAATTACAAGCTGACAACTTCATTGAAGTGCGCCGGGTGGAAAAGGCATTCAGGCTGCATTGACAAGTCTTTCCTCTGTCTCTGGCTCTGCTCTATTTCCGCTGACAATTTTATGCCAAATGCCAACTATTGTGGTCAATCTATTCGATTGCTGCGGCTTCCCCGGTTTATTTGTTGCCATCACATAAAAGAACTTCAATTATCCGCATGTCATATAGTGTATGGATTTATTCTATTCTGTTTGCCTCCTCCCGCCTGCCTGATGGTGGGGACAGTGGCCGTGGCTGTGGCTGTGATGCATCTGTACCATTGGCATTTCACAGCGTCCGGCTGGACCGCAAGGACATGCCCAAAAAGTGACTCACCCCGCCCGCCCCTCAATCCCTTCTTTATGCAGCCAATTGCTGTGCGCCGAGCTCCGTGGAGACAGGCAGTTGTTGTTTTTTGTTGCGTGGCATAGTTTATGATTACAATATTTTTCATAGCATACTTGCAGGCGACACGTAAACACCAACTGCCAACCGGCATGCCGGGCATGTTGTTGTTGCTCTTGTTGTCTCGCTGTCATTCGTTTGCTTTGCTGTTGCCCTTTTGTTTGCTTGTCGCAACTTTAGTGCTGTGCCAGTTAACAGGCATTGACTGTAGCAATGGCAGCTATCCCAGCTAACATACAATCTAACAATCGCCAGCTACCGCCGCAGACTATATCCCATTCATGACATCCACACCAAGCGGCTGATGCATTTGCTCTTTTACTGGTTATTATATAATTGAGACAGAGAGACAGAAAGAGTGAGAGAGAAAGGGAGAGCGACAGCTACCTCTATAGACTATAAATTATATACGAGTTCTGTTCAAAAAGTTGACTTTCCGCGGATTACGTTTATTTGCTTTTCGACTCTTTTATGTCCCTCACTTGTGTCGGCAAGTTTGCGCACTTTGAATGCTCAGTTAACTTTTGACAGACGTTTGTCTTGCACGTGCTCTGGCTTGTTTTCAATTTGTGCCTATTCCAAAAGAGAAGAGCCACAAATTTGCATTATGTTTTTGGTCTTATTTCTCTGTGGCTTTTTCGAGTTCTAGAAACAAAAGATGCTCGTAGAAGGACAAACGTTAATATTGATATGACATTTGGAAAACGAACAAGATCTCAAGAAATAATATTTATATATATATATATTTATATATCAAGGACACTTTTTAAACAGAGCTCACATTCATTTATATACACTTAATCGTTTTAAAAAGAAATTATTATTTTGATAAGTTTGACCTAAGCCTGAGTGATAACATTTTCATAGATTCATTAAGCTTAATCATGGAATAACTTGAACTTTAAGTTGGGAATAGGTTCTTATTCCATGAGCCTCAAGCCTATATATAAATAATTATAGAAATATCATATCATATTTTATAGAAAAATCACAGATATGCCATAATCTGTGCATAGTCGCAGCAAAGTCTCAAAGTCTCTTGTCTTCAAGAGTATTTTAGCTTCGGCATTCGTAAGATTTTCTTTTGTTTCACTTTTATTTATATATCGAGCATTTGCTGCTGAGTATTTATTCTTCATTTAGTTTATTGCAACCGAGACGCGTCGAGTTGCCAATTTGTTTACCTTTTACGACAGCTGCTCAACAAAAGAGGCAGACAGAGAGAGAGAGAGAGTATGAGAGAGAGGGAGAGAGAGATTTGGTTAGAGTCAGAGGTAGCTAGTGGATTATCACTAATGATTGAAGTGGTTGCTTTGGCAGCTTTTAAGCACCTGCCGCCTGTCGCCGTCATTAAAAACGCATCAATCAATGAAATCAATGCACAGGAAATAGAAACAATCAAACAAATTGACGCGCTGCCAGCGCAGAGACGCCCAGGCGGCTAAGGTGCTAGTCTGCAGGATAAATTAGTGGCCTGATTACCACATGCCACGAACAACATGAACATTATTGCCTTAATCATAATAATCATTAAGATAATCGCTCTCCATCCAATTCGAGTGCGCCCCAAATTGAGCTGCGATAGGTTAATATAATTTAATAACATTTCAATCATTCGGCATGTGAAAATTGATGTGCCATCTACTGACAGTGTTTAATATATAATATCTCAATTAAGAATTGAATGTTTCAATTGCTAACAAATTGACACAAAGTCAGCTGAAAGGCAACAAATGCTCTACCTACGACGCTCTACCTCAACTGTTCACGCAGAGGCATCGCTCATGTTGAGTAATTTATTAGTTATATATTAGTAATGCATACGTATACATATGATATGAGGTATATAATATCTCATGTTCATTCCATAAGGGCAATCTATCGAAAATAATCAATGAATGTTTCTTAGAAGACGCTTAAAATTATATGAATTTGAGTTATATAGAAGCCAATATGCAATAATAATCATATATATCTATATATATCTATCTATATCATTAAATAATAAAAAAAAAACAATGATCGATATCCAATTAGTTAGGCTGATCACAAATATATATTTATATGTATATATATCAACGAAGTCAAAGTCTAAGAAATCTCGTATTTTTCACTGATAGGATAAAGATTTGAAGAGAGATTGTCTTCAATACCTAATTCGAATACAATTTGTGCAATGTACTTTAGATTTGTCAATGTGTTCGATTTTTCGGATTTCGGATTTTTCATTGTCAAATCTATATGCCATTTGGGTCTTATTATCTTCAAGTAAGACAAAGTTTAAATATCGATTGTGATCTTTGGGGAACTAAGAAGCTGACAATTTCTGGATACAGTATATACGAAAATATATTTGTAGCTTCAGGAAACTAACGCTTGTAAGCCAAGAGATCGCTGACACAAGAACGCACATGACGTGGCTATCGATCCACTCAGTTCGTCTTCATTGTGTCTGCCTCGAATGTACCCTTTTACATAAATATGTGTGGGGGATGGGTATGTCAAGTCGTTGTCGATTTTATTGTGAGCTGCCTTTTGGCATTTCGTGCGTACACCAGAGATTGGAGTGGAAAATCAGTTAACTCAATATGGCCATCCCTTTGGCTTGCTTATCAACTATATGACGTTCCAATGCCAATTTGCAATTTATCCGCACATTTTATTCGGTTTCCCATTTTTCAATTCTTTTTTTTTTTCCCGTATTTGACTTGTGTGTGCACACATCTGCTTCCATATGTACAAATAGCTGTTCAGCTGAATAGCTGAACACTCGAAGGCAGCAGCAACTGCTACTGTTACTTGTGTAAGGAATCCGTGATTAAAGTTTTCATTTTCACTTTTCGCAGAAGTGCTTCACTCTAGATGGTTCACTTTTACCAATTTTGTATTATGTGTTACAATATATTATTTGTATACTCGCGCTGCGAAGCGTACATTGGGTGTATGCATTATTCGTCCGTCTGTTCGTTTGGCTACCCTTCCGTCCGTCGGTACGGCTACCCGTCTTTCTTTCGTCTGTCAGTCTGTCTGTTCGTCCATAGGAGTGTCGCCTTCTCCATTTGCCATCGACTAGCTCTCCTGCCTGCAACAATAATATAATATTTGCTTTCTTGCATCTTCTTATAAAGCGGTCTCTGCTTTATATTTGTAATATTAACACGTAAAAACACCTATGAATAGACATCCATTGAAGGCGCGATCAAACGTCTACTGTTGAGTTGCTCCATTGATTTACCATTAAAGTGCATCTCTGAGCAAGTATATTGCAGTCGTTAGAGCCCAACTGCAACATTCTTTTTCTTGCGCATTTCACGTCACATAATCGTTGTGGCCAGCACACTTTCCTTTGGAAGGGCTTTATTTAGCAAATCCTTTAGTTTCAGTCATTATAGAGAGAAGCATTTAACCTAGTTTTAGCTTGTTGTGGTACAAACCAATTGACTTTATAACTGAGTCACATGTTTGCGGGCCGGCAGCGTTAGGCTTTGCAAATTATAGTTCTTCAAAAAACTCAACTCTTTTGGGCCAAATGAATTTGCACATTTCCTGAACGAAAGCTTATAGCCACAAGTGCTTAAATAGAAATATATATATATATATATATTTTATACATATTTATTTATTTATATATATATATATATATATACAACTATATTCATTGCTAGAATTGCTGATAAACTGCCGGAAAGAGCCCTTCTAGAATTTCAGTTTGTTAGAGTTTTTGACTCTGGACAGAACTCTCTGTGGCAAGTTCATCTCTGGCCTGCTCTGTGTTTCAGTAAAAAGGATTTTCACATATTTTTTATAATATTCTCTAAACAGCAATTGCTGACGCTTGACAAATTCCAGTTGTTGGCATTTAGAATATGGATGAGAGTAGCATGCTAAAGCTGCCAGAGCTGCCGGAGCTGCATGAGTCTATCTGGCTGTGTAATGCTTTGGCAAACCATAATTGAAAGCATTTTGATTGCTATAAAGAACTTTCAGTACTTTTTGTATGGAGTTCGAGCTGGTGCCGGCGCTCGAGCTTGAGCTGATGCTTGACTGCTCCGCTGGTGCATGAAAATGTAAATTTGTTCAACAAGGGAATGCCAACAATGTGTGCATAACTGACCCGCCCAGTCCAAGTACCAGGCAATAGGCGAGCGGGCATGGCAAGTCCTGCTAGCTCGGAGCCACCACAAACGTCCTGTGGATAGCCGCTGGTCGTCGAGTGGGTCACCCTGGCTGGGACATGAACATGGACATGGTTTGACCCACTTAAAACTAGCGCTCGCAATGGGCAATGGTTGGTGGGCGGTGAGCGGTGGGTGGCGTGCAGGGCTCGCAACACGCTCGCGTTTTGCTGCATAAATCATGCGCCAAAAAAACGCAAAGTCCTGCCCCACAGGATGCGAGGATATGCGATGTGGGCCACACGGCGAGCCAAATGAATTTGTAAACAGGTGCAAATTAGGTCAATATTTGTAGCACGAGTTTGCCAACAGCTGTTCGCTGCCAAAGCAAAAGGTGCCTTTGGCCGCTGTTTTGCCTCTACTTCACATCCCTACTTGCCTCTCACTCTCCCGCTCACTCTCTCTCTCTCTCTCTCTCGACAAAGGAGAGTGCGTGAGTGTGTGTCCCATACATAAACATGAGAAATGAGACGACGACGTCACTGACCCAAAATTCAAATGTTTATGCGGGGCCAAAGAAAGACGCATTCAACATATTGTTCTTGTTCCCGTTGTTGTTGTTGTTGTTGTTGTTGTTGTTCTTTGTGTTGTTGTTCTGTATTTGAAAATATTCTGCCCAAGCTCAGCTAGCTTTGAATATGTGTTTCCGCATATATTTACACCTTCATTTTTGGAATTTCTCTACTTTTGCCCAAGCTCATCCCTTAGCTCTTAACTATTAGCAATTAAAATAATAATAAATAAATAAAAGTTTTTGAACTTGGAATTTATAATTCAGTTAGTTGGGCCAAATGAATTAGTCTTTGTTCCATGCAAGACACAAGGCTGGAGCCTTTAACGAGCTTTGTTCAAGCCACAGAGGAAGCAAGTAAGACAACTCTTAGCTCGACTTGAGCATACCCTAAGCCCTTCAAGCTGATATATCTATTACTCTTAGTTACAGTTA
The DNA here is from genome assembly GCA_035047625.1 of Drosophila mettleri. Lineage (NCBI taxonomy): Eukaryota > Metazoa > Arthropoda > Insecta > Diptera > Drosophilidae > Drosophila > Drosophila mettleri. The sequence goes on from JAWNPI010000109.1 coordinate 14,997,210, forward strand.
TGCATTTATAGCAAACAGCACACACACGAAAGCATGCGACAGCACTGGGGCTGCAGCATGGGCTTTGCTAGGGAAACTCAATAGTCAAATAAGCTGTCTTCTAGATATAAGTTTTGAATACAATTTGTAAAGCATGTGAATCCAAGGCTCAAGGCTCTAGAATGTGAGAAAAGTTTTTTGTGAATTGTGAACGAAGGGGGGATATATTCATTAAGGAAAACCCTCACAGTATTGTGCCCACTTCTATCTTGAATGATCTGCAAGCTACGCATAAAAACAAAGTCGATTTATGTCGATAAAAGAAAAACAATATGAGTTATCGAAACAAAATTATAAAACCTTACTTCGTATTGTATATTGTTTAATATCAAAACTTTTGTTTTTAAAAGACATTTTCAATGCGTTCAGCGTATGAAAAAATTGATAGCAAAATTAGAATTACAATGTTCATAAGGAGTGAAAATAATGCCTAGATACAACTAGAATGATGATACTTAATAAAGCTCAAGCTGAAGTAAATATAGTAGAAAGAACATTTTTATTTAATTAATTTAGTTTACTAAAAACAGCACAAGAATTTATTTTAATAATTTTAGTTTCTCTTGCGTTGCAAATAAATTTTGGACTGCAATTTTCGCATGAAAAGTTTCTTGTACAGAATATTTAATTGTTTAAATATACAAATAAATAAGTTCATAAGAAATGGAGTAAAATTATTAAAAAACTATGGCGGCAGCGATAGCTTATAAATAGATATATTTAAATCAAATAAATTTTCAAATTTTTCAATATTTTTTTTAGTGCAAGATATTTTAATTAAAATATTTATATTTTTATAGTCTATAATTATATGTGCAATTTACGATTTATATATAACAAATAACATAAATAGCAAATTTAAATTTTGTTACTTTAGTTTTAAAATTTGTTTTATATTTAAAAGTATTAAAATTTTGTTACTTTCATTTTGAATACTTAAATCTGTCTCAATTGCTTGACTTAAGTCTCTTTGGCATTACAATGTTGATAGATGTTTTACTGATGTTTGTTTAAAGGTGTGAAAAATCAATTGGTGGACGCCGAAGATTTTGTTAGCAAATAACATAAAAATCAAATTTATTGTCAAACTTACCTCAGACATTTTGCGTTGTGTTGCGGGCAAGTTTGTTCGGTTGATTGTTGTTGTTGCTGTTGCTGTTGTTGTTGTTGCTGTTGCTGAAGCTGCCTAAATTGATGGCTGTTGTAATATAGATCGTTCAATTAGTCAGCGCGTCGTGACCGCAAGCGTTGGCAGCTGCCATTGCAACGTGCTATGATGGCATCCTGGCGACACATGGCGTATGAGTAATATGCAGGATATTTGATGCGAGTTCGTTGCTGCTGCCGTTGCGCTGGCTGCATGAAAATGGCATGCCACAAGTGGCCAGGCATGCTCCCAGCTGCTAGCTGCCTCATCGCCGCCACATGGCTGTAAAGCACACAGAGAACAGACAGAAAAAAAGTTTACAACGAGAGATTAGTGAATGCACATGGCCTGCGTCGAGACATTAATCAAACAATCAGACAGCCAAAGCTCGCCAGTGGGACTAACGGGTAAAGGGGAAAGGAGATCGGGCAGCTGGCAGAACGGGGGCCAAGGGGAAGACAGGGTGACAGGTAGCAGCTAGCATGTAGCAGGTAGCCGTTAGCCACGCCAAGTTGTCGACCTTACGGCCCGTCGAGTTCAAGAATCTTTTGGGTGATAAATTTCGCACGACGTCAACGTTGCGTCGACAGCGGCGGCGGCGGCGGCGGCAGCTGGTCTGGTCGGTGCGGTTTGCGTGCGCCGTTGCCGCTGCCCCCACAGCTGCTCTTGTTTCTTTTGCTCTGGCAAATGCCCACGGCTACAGCATTTGGTACAAGCGTTGCCCAAACGCTACACTCGCATCGTAACTGGATCTATATGACTACATGGCATATGTCCAGGTAATACGAGCTCTTTTAACCAGCGCTTTATGACTCCCAGAACACGACTATTAAATTCAAATCAATAATTTACGATTCTAAAATCGAAATAAAAAATGTCGTAAAAGTGCGGCCATAAACATTTTGCAATGGTTCAAAAATTGATTTTGATTTTCAAAAATGTCTCAATACAGTGCTCAAACGGCAATTCGAATAACAGTTCTGAGAGGCTATAACATCGTGTACTTAGGAATTGCGCTCAATTTGCAAAGTCTCATTTAAATGACAAAATCATTTTTTTCTGAATATTCGTTTCCCCCGTTTTTGCAAACTGTAAATTCCGCTGAGAAATGATATAGTAAACAATGCGTGTCATAAATAGGGGAGCTTGAGGAGATTGACTGTGTGTGTGTGTGTGTGAATGTGGATGGGGAACGGGGGGGGCTGGTGTTGAGTACAACAGTGTAACATAATCAGCATAATAAGCATAGCAATGATAATCAGGGGCTATAATGTACATTAATAACATCATTGCCGTTGCGCTTCCGCCCGACGGAGTGCGACGCATGACCACAGACCACAGGCGTGCACACACACACGCGCGCCTGGGTAACCGGATAGACAGTGAGCGAAAGAGAGGGAATGAGACAGAGAGAGAGAGAGACCGATAGGTGTCAGGCAGAGCAAATTTGAGGAATAATAGTTGTGCCTAGCAGCGAGCAGAGATTGTGTTTGCAAATTACAAACATATTCAAATCGAGCTGATTATTAGTTGTGAAGACGATGATAATGATAATAATAATGACAATGATAATAACCAATTGTTACTACATATTTGCCAGCATTCTAGACACCGTTGCTCAGTTATGCACATCAATCGTAGCAGCCGCAGCTGCAGCAGCTACTTGCAACCAATTATGATTATTATAATTGTAAGCTTAACATTTCTGCAGTCATTGTCCTTAGGCCATTGCTCAAGTCAGGCTATAAGCTGCATGCACACGTTCATACAGACCTCACATACATATCTAATACGATATTCGTTGCATTCTAAGGTCAGATGTGCCCGAAAAAGAGCTGCCAGAGCGAGCGTGAGTGCATTAATCTGCCTGCCAATCAGTATTAGAGTCTAACAAATAGCGGATTTCAAATTTACGATAATTGTTTTATGTTCGCCATGGACAGGCCGAAAGCTGTGCAATTATGGAAAATGCAATTAAAGCTAGGAAGTGTATCAAAAGATGTTAAATAAGCTGCCAGAGCTACAATTACGTTTAATTAAGCCCGAGGGACTCTGTCAAATGAGCAACTTTTCATTTACGATATTCAGTGATTCCAGCGAAAAATAGGAAATGGGAAAAATGTTTTAGATAATAAAAAATACTTTCCAAATTTTAATAAAACTAAAAGCTGAACATGAGCTGACCTGACCTGATGCATACGCATATATCTGATTTGATCTGGGCGACTTTACCAAACAATAAACGTTCATATTTACGATATTCGTTAATTTTGTTAAACACAATTGAAAATGGAATTTCGGGTAAGCTAAAATTTATGAAACAGGCAGAAAAAGGCGTGCCGCAGCCCATGAAATGAATTTATTCTTGATCAGGACGACAATTGAGTTCAGCTAGCCCTGTCCTTCTGTCCGTCCATATGAATGCATCAATTTCGTAAGACATAAAAGCTAGAGATATGAATTTATTAATTTTTTCACGACAAATCATTCCATTTACTTACTATCGATCATTTTAACATGATAGTTAGATAAATGTTATAGACACTGAGTTCACTCGAAAAGATCTTTCGTATGCTGCCGAAACTAAGCAAACATCAATCCGCAATCATTAAAAGCTGTATTTTTTTCGTTTAATTTCCCAGATTGAAGCTAATTTTGTTTGTCACTTGCGGAGGCTGGGAATGTCAAGATTGTGTTGAAGTGAAGTGAGAACCCAGAGTCTACCACATGCGATACCTGTACACATACAACTGTCGTCGCTGGCGGGTTAATGACGATTTTTACCAACTGCTTAGCATTCCAAAGTCGGCCGGGCGTCTTTCATCTCGCCGGCAACAGCAACAGATGGGGACGGTGCCAGCTCGTGCTCTGGTAATGAGCGTTTTTGTGTTAATCGCCTTAATCAAGTTGATGGTTCGGTACGGTTCTGTTTTTTGTTTGATTTAGCCATGGGGATGAAAACTTGCTTTAACCTGACCGGCGGCTGGCTGCTCACTAGCACTGTCATTTGTTTGCCCAATTCGTGGGCCGGCGCGATGCATTATGGGAATGCATTCTGCATGGGGGCGCACGTGGCGAATGCGTGATATGCGCAATATACGCTATGTCAATAGCAAACGATTATTTGGAATTATAGTGGGCAAACGCAGTTTCACAGCTCGAGACCGTAATCAGCATATATATTCGAGAAGTGCAGCGCTTATTCCCTGGAATCGAAGCACTGGCCACAGCTCTTCGTGCGGCGTGAAATTCGAATGTCGCCACATGCCAAAGAATTTCTGTCGATGTCACTTAACGCTAAAGCCAACGAAATCCGAGCGACAAGACAACAAAATCCACGGAACTCCGAGAGAAACAAGCAGCAACGAGCCCGGCCACAAGTGTCAAGCGAATTCACATTCCCAACACAGTTTTTAGCTGCAACTGAATGCAATTCTAGATCTCTGTAACCATAAAACGAACTCACTCAGCTGGCAAACTGCTAGCAATCAATAAATATGCTAATCTGGAGAGAACAATATATTATGCAATGTGCATAAATCGAGGCGAAAACTAATGAGCGAAACGTTTGAATACCCTAACTTGTTGTAACTAAATTGTCAATTGTCGTAAGTATTGTATAATACAGTTAGATGAATCAATATCAGTTACCATATATCCGAATAGATGGGGTGAAAAATAATATAAGCAACTCGAATTCGTGTAAAATATTGTTAAATTATATGAAATATATTTTAAGGCAGCTCTGGTGATATATAAATATATATATATACATATATATATTTACCTATAATTTATTAAAATTCATTTAAGCTATTTTATTCTACATTATTTAAAGATGCTCTGGGACTAGCAATACTCTGATGACTACAGGAAAAATCATATATTCTTTTATGAGAGAACTTGCATGATAAGAGAGGCATCGAGTGAGTAACCTATATCTCTCTATCTCCATCTCTCATCCAGTGAATTTTCCCATAAAGTAATATTTGAAGTCATTTAATTCCTCTCTCATTAAGTTCTCTCCTTAGCAGTGGCTGCTCTACTTTCGGCCAAGCGAGACCTAAGGTATGTTCAAGTCGAGCATTTCCCCAAATATAGCGCTCGCTAATGCTCATTTTCATCTGTATAATTTCGATATTAAAGTAATTCATTGAATGGCCCGTGGCGATGCAAAGATTGTGACTATTGTCAACATGTAGCTCGAGCGAGTCGCAAATTGCTAAGGCAAAAGTGTGACAGGCAACGGCAACTGCTGTAGGTGTGCGCTGCCAACGCTTGCAAATTGCAGTCGCATAGCATTAACAGCAAGCACTTCCTTCCTGTCGATGTCATTTTTTCTCTCTCTCTCTCTCTCTCCTACTTTTTTTTTTGCATTGTCATGACAGACACAGACGAAGCGCCGTCTGTCTGTGAGTCTCAGTATCTCATATATGTTATATATAGATACTGATGCAGCTACAGATACAGAGACAGATATATGTATTTATGTAGTGCTGCAGTTCCATTTACCATTGCCATATTATTTTTTTATCTCGCTGCTGACGTCACAAGACTACAATATTATCATTATTTTTTATTGCAACTTGTTTGAGCCCAGCCAGAGGTTTAAGAAAACGAAAAAAAAAAAAAATGTTTTACTTCCTGTATAAAATGCATTGTTTTTGCACTAGTTGCTGCTGCGGCTGCTGCTGCTGCTGCAAGGCAGCTGCGCTTTCAAGATCTCAGACTCTAAGAGCAGCATCTCGAATTACACTGAGCACTTGAGGAGCTTCGTTTGCTGCGACTGCTGCTGCAGTAGCCAATGTCAAGCGTAGCGGCTGCTGTTTCTCCCCACGCGGCAGTCGCAGTCGCCGTCGACGTCATTGTCTGCGCTGCGTCTACGCCGCAATTAATTTGTATCAGTTGCGCGCTTGTCACGCCTACAGAGCGCACTCAATGCTCAATGCTTCGACTCTGACTCTGACTCTGATTCTGACACTCTTTTCGTATACCCTGCACGCACTGAACCGCACAAATGCTGAAAAGGCTTCTGCTATTGCTTAGTATATGTATTAGCAATCGTAATTTTAATGCATATTCTTAACTCTAGATAAGCTTCAGATGTTGGCTAATGCGAGCGCAACTGCTAGTCGGTCAGACTCACTTGTTATTGCTATTTTATTTTAACGCTCTTGTCACCAAGCAGCAGCAGCAGCAGCAATAGACGCTGCACTGGCAGTTGTACCCGAACCCATATTGTTTGTACAATATTTATAGGGATTATGTCATTTGACAGAATGCATTTGTTGGGTGTTTCGCACGGCGTCTTTCGACGCGCAGCGCTGCCCACTGGCATGCCAATGCATATCAGGAAATGCAGCTACCGAAGATTCCCCCCTTATGCCTCCTGAAAGCCAAAGACTAACATAATTCCCATTGGATTACGGCACAAGACTCAGCGAGGCAGGTGACAAACTTAACCTTGACCCAAATGCCTTTCAGAATTCAGCATTGTCGAAAGCAGCTTAAACAGCTGAGGCATGTGATCATATACTTTCATGCCTAGCGAATGCTAATTGAATATTAGTAAACGTTTGCTTTTCACTTGATTATATACTGATTCATATATTTGCACTCGTATCTCAATCAGAGTCTCAGTCTATGTGCATAGCTAAGACAGCTCAGAGTGCAGAAACTTCAAATGGGAATTTCAATCATCAGCTCTCTCTCTCTCTCTGTGGGTTATTTAGTGTGTGTATGTGAGTATGTGTGTGTGTGTGAGTATGTGTGTGTGTGTGAGTGTGTTTGTGAATATGTGTGTGCCCTTCTCGCAGAGTATAAGGTATCTCCCAGTCAGGCACTAGAAGAGTCAACCGTTTTGCTCGTTGCTCTTCTCATGGAGTATGGGGCATCTCCCAGTGGAGTTTACCCATTTACGTATTGCTCTTCTCGCAAGGTATAGGGTATCTTCCAGTCGACCCTTTTACTTCAGGCAATACTCTATATTTACTAAACATTTTGTTTCCTTAATTCCATTTGCCGTTTTGTAATTCTGCGTCACGATTTACAGACATAAATTTCAATATTACAAATGGCTTAAACTTGGAAAGCAAACGCCACTTCGCATCGTGTATTTCATTGTTTATAATTCATATGGATTTCCTAAGAGAAGCCTACAAATTTACTTAGGAAATGCAGCCTTGGTGTCTGCTTGAAAAGATAACTTGGATATATTTCACAGACGGATTGAGAGATGCAATCAGATTTATCATTCGCCATTTATAAATGTATGTGTGTGTGTGTTTTTACATTGGTAAATGATAAATCTGCATATATATATATATATATATAGATACACATATCTATAGATATTTACATCGGCAGCACATGCACAGAATCTCTTTAGTTAATTGCTTTCGATTGCAGTTGTTGCCCAACATCTGACAGTGTCCATTGCGGTTTGTTGGATGATTATGCATAAATTTGTTTTTAATATTTAATGTGCGGCATTAGTCGGGGTCATTATTGTGGCACAATGACGGACACAGAAACAGAAACCGAAACCGAAACAGAAACCCAGAGGCACATATAATATACATAGTAATAAATATATATATATATCTGTATCTTTGCAGTCAGCCATGCTGTGCGCGTGTGTGCGTGTGTCCACATTGGATTGTCGACTTTGCCACTGAACTGATTTTGATTCTATTCGTATTATCGCATTGCAAACATCCAAAAGCTACGAGCAGCAGCAGTACCAATAACAATGCAATATAATTTATAAATATTTCAAATAATTTACAAACGCCGACGACGCAAGCGCAGCATCAATTTCCTTCACTGTCTTTCGCTTGACTGACTGTGTGTGCGATTTTGCATAGACATGTGCTAATCACCAGCTAAGCTAGGCAAAGCCAAGTGAACAGACTAAGAACAAAAGTCAACGCAGATGCGGCTGTGGTTGCTGCCACAGACAAATGCGACGACAACAATTGCTTTAATCTAAGCGTTAATTAGACGCTGCTGCCGACCAAAGACAAGCACATCAACAACAGCAACTTCACCTTCAACTCCAGCTCATAATTATGCTAAATGCTGGGGGCTTAGCTGACAACCGACCGCAAGATTTGCTAAAACAATGAAAGCTGCATGCGCCACCTCGACCACAACTAATCCAGGGAATGCAATGTGGCTCAGGCCTCAACGGCAGCAGCAATGCTTAAATGCAGCTGCCTCCGCATTTAATTGAACCGAATTAATTATGTATGGATTTATGAATGCATAAAGCAAGCGCCTACAATGCTCTGCACATGACAAAGGACAAGTACACGTCGCAAGCGGCCGACTAGCAGATACCCTGCGCTAACCTGTGATGGGCTTCATTTTTGACTGACTGTTGCTTTTCACTCTTTATCAGATCATGAGTCCCAAGTCTCATTTGTGAAGACTGCACACTAAATTTTAAAATACCTGTAGCTTTAAGATTACAAAAGCTTCTCCTAAAGAACGATATTTAAATATCGATTATGTTCGATAAGGAATTAATTGAAAAAGTACGGACTAATATAATACAAATATTGTATCTTTGCCCAAAACTAATATAATCTTTTTATTTTTATGGAAATTTCACAAAAATCGCATGTACACAATGAGCTACAAGCTCTGCACTCCATATGAAATATAATCAATACGCCATAAATATGACTTATATAAATCAAAACTTTAATCTAACCCAAACAGAAGTTTGTTTAATTTCAACAATCCAAAAAACAGAACACGATTCTAAAGCGTGCCTTGTACATGCTGACTCAAACAGAGAGCTCTATCTATGCACATGCATCATATAATGATTCAATATGTTGGGCATGATTCAAGAAAGGGAGTCAGCAGAAAGTAAATTCCAATCTACTGTGCTTAAGTCCGCCGCAATAAATATAGAGAAGGGGAGAGAGAGAGGAAGAAGTCAAATAAAATTAAATCGAAATGGCATACAGATGTTTCGGCCAACAGCATAAACAATTGTCCGGCATTTTGATGAGCTCTATGTAATTCACAGAATAAATGTTTTCTTGTTTTAATAATATCTTTAAGTCAATGGGGTTTTTTTTTATGGACTCTACGATCATGCCAGATGTTCTGGCTACCAATTATGAACATTCGCACAGCGGAAAACTTCTTCAACACCTACGATAAAAAACAGCAGGAAACTAAGCCCCTAAATATATACATAATAAGTGCTATATAGATTCATTATGATAAGTGAATCAATAAAAAGTGTTAATGATGATTACTTTATTAGAATGAGAAGTGCTTTTTAGTCGAGATTGCTCGACGCGGCGCCATCTCCATCTACTACAACTTTGTCCAAAATCGTAAGGTTTGGAGTTGCTGTGATAACTTTAAGATTAAATGAGTTTTGGTAAAAAAGTGGCACGAATAGCTGGAAAAGTTATCGATTATTTGAATGATTAAGTTATCGAACATTAAGATGATTTCAATTTATTGAAGAAATAAATTTGATCTGGATAGTAACTAAAGAAAAGCCAGGCTGCCTAGGCTACTCTATTCTGATCTGACCAGGAACATATATATATATATATATATGTAAATATATTCTTTACAGATTCGGCTTTGGCTCCTAACGCACGAGTGACCTATGCCAAGTTGCGCCCTGTTGGCCCTTGACCTTGACCGGCTCCCGTTTATGTATTTTACTGTTGGCCATTCGAGCTCGATTTGCCTGAAGACATTGCCATGGCGCCTTTGCCTTTGCCTTTGCCCTTGCCATTGCCACTGCCATCGCCATCGCCATCGCCGTTGCCTTTGGTCTTTCTTGTTTATGTTGTATCGTTGAATGAAAATTGAAAAATTCATTTTTAAACATTTGTTTACATCGCACCAGGTAAGGCACACAGTGTTGCGGGCGGCAGCGGCACGCGTGCTCATGAACTTTAAGCACAAAGTCGAAAAGTTGAAAGATAAATAAGCGTTAACGTGTAAATAGACAACAACAGCCCCAACAACAACAACAACATCAGCGACCGCAGCAGCAGCACCAGCAGACGCAAAAAGGCCAAAAATAAACACAGCCAATGGCAAATGCAATTAGCAACAGTCTGAAACAGGAAGAATATTGAAATACCCTTACCCAAAACTTATCAATTTACTATGGCCAGTAAAACGGTGATTAAATGAAGTTAATTTATTCTGCTGCCCCGTTTTGTAATGAACCATCATTCGTGGGATGATATATTTGCTATGGACATATTATCTACTGATTGATTGATTTTATAGCTGAGAAAAGCTAAATTCTTCTTTCTTCTGTCTCTGTCCCTCTTCATACTTCGGTTTACTTCTCCCTCCTTCTCTCTCTGTCTGTTTCTCTCTCTGCCTTTCTCTTTCTCTTTATAATTCTACCTATGACTCTCTCTCCTATTTGCCTGCCTCTTCTGCTCCCTTCCTCTGTGCCTTTGTGCCTCTCTCTCTGCCTGTATCTCTATCTCTGTTTCTCCCCCTGTCTCTCTATCCGTCTGTTATTATAGCTCCCATTTTTTATCTCTCATTCCCATTATTTGTCTGTTTCGCCCTCATTCATTCTCTAAGTCTCTGACTTTTCTCTCTCTCTCCCTATCTGTTTCTAACTCTTACTTTTTGTTTCTTATTCTCTCTATATTTATTTCTCTCACTCTCTTATTATCATTCTTATTATATTTCTTTCTCTGTTTCTCTATCACTCCTTTACTCTCTCTAACTCTCTCTCGCTTTATATAGATATATACATACAAATATATTTCTCTCTATATATGCTTTTTTCCACATCTTTCTCTCTCTATATTTTTACAGCTCCCTATATTTGTATATCTCTATATCTGCCTCTCTCTCTTCTTTTATCTGTATCTGTCGCTAATTTCATCTTATTCTCTTTCTCCCTTACACTCTTGTATTATCTTACATGTTCTTTTCTTTTTCTTGTCTCTTTTGCTTTTCCCACAATACATCTTAATTACTGAAGAGTTTTATTCATCTGAGCTGAAAGACTTTCGGAACGCAAAAAGCAATTCTCAAATTTTTATTTCATATAAAATGTATATATTCCCGTTGCTTTCCTGTGCACTTGGTTAATGAGACTTAGTTCAAAGTGCAATCAATCTTTTACGACCAGGCGCCATTTATAACTCTATAAAATATGAAGTTATCTTAGTGGAGGCATTGCCGCTCTAAGCTAGCCAACCTGCTTATCAATTAGATTTCGCTTTCGAACCAGTTTGATTTAAAAACGTTTAGATAGGCCCGCGCTGAATGAAAAAAATATCGCTAATTTCTGAACGACTCATTCATATGGCATATATATGCTTCAGGTGTAGTACCTGACAACAGCTAATTTTGTCTAAGATATATATAGTATATATATATATATATATATATACATGTTCAATCAGCATATATACTGCTAGATATCCATCAAAATCAGATGCCATTAAAAGGCGTTAAAAAACAACGGCAAAGTTAGACAAATTGATTTAATGTATATATTTTTTATATGCTCGCTCATGCCGCAAAATAGAGCATATTGGTTTCGCGCTATTACTCATACTTTACTTCTCTTGGGACTTTCTAAATGTTTTACAATGCGGATTTTAGACTTGGAATATAATTTATATATATAAAGTAATATTATAAATCGAACGTTTTGACAGTTTTAAAGCTGAGATGATGAAGCTTTGAAGCTCGCTCTTATCTACTGATAAACCAATAAATTATAAAATTAAATTTTTTATTTATTTTGTTCTTGACTTGCTGCTGCAACACGAACGAGTATTGTGCAGTCGGTTGAGCCGTCGATTAGTTTTTTGTTTTTTTCTGTTGCCGTTGCGCAATGGCCGTGACGGGAACGTTGTTAGTAATTGTTGTTGCTGTTAACAAAACATTTTCATTATTGTTTATTTATATTCAGAATGCCAATCGGTAAATGCTACAGTTTTGGAGCTAATCTGCGAACTGTCCAGTGTAAGTCTGCGCACTGAGATGCCGAGATGCTGACAGCTGATGGCGAATGGCAAATGGCATCAAAAAAGGAAAGAGGTGTCTGCTCAACGTTGCACGCACTGTTCGCTCTCTGTATGTATGTGTGAGTGTATGTGAAACAGAAGCGACATGAAACAGAAGACGCCTCGGTAACCCGATATTATCATTAATACGAAAGCAGCTGACAACAAGACAAGAGCAGCGACCACATCAGTTTGATAAAGTATCTTTGAGATCGCTGAGAAGTGCTCGTCAAGTGGCAGTGGCTGTGGCCCCATGGATGCCCACTGGGTGCCCATTGGGGAGCTGGAACTGTTCGCTTTCGGCTATTTTTAGCTAATTATAATTTATTTTCAAGCAAATTTGAAATGGTCGAGAACAACTTTTAGCAGTTACATGGAACAGGTATTTTGCTGCCTTATAGTATATATATTTATATATTTACTTTCAATTAAAGCCAATCACGCGCTGACAATGCCAAAATGGCCAGCCAGGCAGCCAGGCAGGCAGCTCCTGACAGCAGGATAAACTCCCCACTCAAAGTCAAAGTCAAAGTCAAGTCGCCTCCCCCAAGCCAAATGGATGACCCACAAAGCGAAATTGTTTTTGCCAATGGCTCTTTGTGAATGATTTGTAATTGATACTTGATCTGTTGAAGCGTATAAAAGCCACTTTAGGCGTTGGCATTACGTCACCTTGGCTCAAAGTCGCAGTCGCAGTCGCAGTCGCAGTCGCAGTGACAGTCACAGATTTCAGTCCGTTCAGTTTCAGATACAAATTGAGAGGCGGTCCGGGCTTCAGCTCCGGGCAATTGGGTTAGAACAGCAACAACGAGCCAAAGCAAGAAAAACGCCAAAGCCAAAAGCAAAAACAAAAACCGAATGTACCTCGAGCTACCACAAAATCTTAGTTAATATTACCAACTTTGTATGCTCTGCCAATATATATATATACATATATATATATACATATATTGAGTGGAAAAGCCCCTTTCACTCTATTGCAGTTCAATTCATATACTTAACAACTCTTATAGAGTTCAATGATCTTTTTTTCCATATAAATTTGATATTTGCTTTATTGGATTTCAGTTATTCATGTTCGGAACATAAACTTCACGTAACATGATTTAGTTTTGGACCAGCGTAACGTCACTTTTCCGAGAATCTCATATAATCACTGAATTTGCATGAAATGAACAAATTATTTGTGTTTCTCTCAGCTAAATGTAGAATCTTTGTTAAGTTGCAACAAATGAATTTTCATTGAAGAACTCTCGTTCGGAGACCCAGCATTAAGAGATCTGTCATTACGAGATCCATCATTGAGAGACTCATCATTGGGAGATCTATACGTTACAGGGCTCACTTGAGGTATTGCAATTGCAGAAATATATATATAAATATAATCCAAGCAGCCAACCATAGCCAAAGGACTTCGTAATGTATTAGAGTATATTAAACAAAAAAAAAAAAAAACTAAATCACAAACTGAATCATACCAAAAAGCGACATCCAACGATCTGAACGACTGGACAACTCGATGCTGATCGAGAACGAGCAGCAACTCAAACGACGACAACAACAACAACAACAGCAACAATAAACCCGCTTGACTTTGCCTCAAGTTCGTAGCGGAACAGCTGTTTTTGCAGCAGCGCTCGCAGTCGCTGCCGGCGTCGACGGCACTGCTGCGACGGCTGTTGGTGTCGCTTCACGCTTCGGAAATTTTCGAGAGATTTTCAGCGTCAACCTGAGAATCTGAAACTGGTCTTAAACGCGTGCGTCTCTCAGACTCACTCCGTGTGTGTGTGTGTGTGTAATGCGTATATAAATCATAACTTTTTATACGCGTAATTTAAAAGTTCAGCGGCAGCTACAGCACCAGCAGAGCAAAAGCAACGCAGCATTAAATCGAAGCGTAATATAAATTTGGCAAATTAATTCTGCTGTTGAGTTTAATTAATAAGTTGTTATTTCAAATTGTGAACTGATATATAAAAAGTCAGCCAGAAGTCGAAGCTGAAGAAACTGTTCATGCGTTGCTCACTTGTGGGACGAACGACAACAGCCAAGGACCAAGGACCTCAGCAGAAGCAGCACACGAGAATTCCCAAAAATGCAGGAAAAACGGAAAGCAAAAAAAAAAGAAAAATACAATAAAATGTTACTTGGCAAATCCCATGCGATGTTCTTTCATCTCCCTCTCTCCCCCTCTCTCTACTCCTCTCTCGGTTGCTTCTTTATCTGCTCTGGTTTGTTCTCACTTGCATTGCTGCATTAATATTGTCACATTAAATGGCTTACATGCTGGACTTAGCCTGATGGTATTTCCCCAAAGACTTCGACCTCTCACTCGAGCACGGGGAACTCCCACACACAATTAACAGCGACAACAACATGCTTTAACAAGTAAGAAAAATCGTGTCGCGACGGCTCGACTAAGAGATACCCTCAACCCTTTCACCTAAAATGCATATCATTCTAAGTTTCTTTTATATTAAAGGCAAAGAATACATGCACACACACACACACATGCATAGGCAGGCATGCATTATAGGCTTTACTATGTTAATAGCCAAATAACTTTTCTCTAGGTTTACATTACATGAATAACATTTGCAGGGTATGCTAATGATATTCGCATGTATATTTGTATATGTATATGTGTATTTGTCTTAACTCAAGTCTCTGGTACTTGAAATAAGTTTTTGTAAATCAATTCCGTTTGGTATCCTATATACAAAAAAAATATGCGTATTCAGCATAGAAATCCCTCTAAGCTGCAAGCCAGGCATAGAAAACAAATTTTTATTATCGATAATAACGAAATGAGATGATTTATTGAAAACCATACAAATTTGCTCTGCGATTGGCATACTCGAGTATACTGTAAAAATTAAAATATCCATGTTAAGCATGCAAAAGACTCGAGTGCACATGCTGTGCAAAGCCTCGATGATTGTGCTTATCAAATTCCAGAATTTTGACTCGATACAAGAATATCTAATCATATTTTTTAAAAGACCCTAAAGTTCAAGATATAGTACTAATATACAATAATCATGTTTATATAGTTTAGATACTTCGGATTGGGTTCGTTTCGGTTTCATTTTGGTTTGTATTTTGACTGATTTGGTTTCGCGTTCGATTGAATATATTTATATATAATATACAGTAATAATATAATATATATATATAGTACATAGTAATGTTATTATGTAGTAAAAGTCTTTTACAATGTTTTACACGAAATCGTTTGTTTTCAAAAATAGACACATTTTTCAATATTTATCGATAGTGTCCTACTTGCCATAGAATTTATAGGTCTTTGGCGCAAAATTATAAATTATATTGAAACCAATTTATAGGTTTTTCCTCTTTATATGGGACCCATAAATTATATGGAGGAAGCGCTATAAACTTTTCCACTTTACGAACGAGTATAAAAATAGTTGACAAAATGCTCGAAAGAAAAATAAAAACCAAAACGAAAACAATAGATATATTAAAAGCTAATTTGAAACCTGAGCCGAGAAGTGTTAGGGAATAGAATTTGAGCACTTTCCATTGTAGTGCTGAGAGTATAATTGTTGTCGTCCGACTTACAAATGGAGAAGATCCACTCGTAGCTGCAGCGCTGCAATGCTGCTGCCCTCATAAATAGCTGAAGCGACATTGTTTGTTATTGAGATATGCTTACGTAAGTTAACAGCTGTGTGCTCCACCATAAAGTGGATCCCAAGTGATGCCCGCGCCATCGGAGCACGGCCCAGAAGTCCACCCACCTCGTGCGCCTCAACGCTTCGTTTGTCAAACGTCAAGCGTATTCGTGGTATTGAAATTCTATACGATATTGCACATAACTGCAAATGCACTCACAAATTCGCTACGAACCTACGTCAGCTAGTACACTGAGCGAAAAAATAATGAGAGAACTATCTAATGAATCGAAAGTCAAAGCATTTTCTATGGAAATGATTACAAGGAACTCAAGGAACTTCTCTGGGAATGCAATGAGCGAATCAAAGTGAGGAAGCGGTAAAAGCATCGTTCCTAGAACCGACCGACTAGGAACTTCATTAGTTTTCATTAGGCTCCTCAATAGAGCATAACAACTTAAGAAACATTGATCTGTATATATTAACCTATTTTAAACGTATTACTATTTTCAGTGGCAAAAAAATAGGAAAAATATTTTCAAATAAAAACTTCAGAAATCTTCTGAGTTCTTACACACTGGACCCCTTGAAAATGGAATTTAGTTTTGTGAAAATGTTG
The DNA here is from genome assembly GCA_035047625.1 of Drosophila mettleri. Taxonomy (NCBI): domain Eukaryota; kingdom Metazoa; phylum Arthropoda; class Insecta; order Diptera; family Drosophilidae; genus Drosophila; species Drosophila mettleri. The sequence goes on from JAWNPI010000109.1 coordinate 15,013,686, forward strand.
GACAGCAGGAGACGTGCCACAACCCACAAAGTATGTATATGAGTTTTCATGATCTGATTTAAACTAGTATTGTCCGTCCCAAGGTTCGTCCGTATAATCTTTTAAACGACAAAAGCTAGGGATTCGATGGTTTAACAGATTTGCCTTGTAAGCCAAACGCAGTACGAGTTTGCCATGTTTATCAGTTTAGGCTCATCTCAATTTCCTATTATCCATAACAATCGATAATTTGACTCAGATTTTAATGTTCAGCGCTCATGCTATAGAAGAATATCTTGTATATACATTAGATTTTGTATAAAACCCCGATTTGCGCCTCAATTCACAAAAACACACTTCAAATAGGGACTTGATCTTTGGCAAATACATATATATGAATATCATTAATTTACTCTTCAAATTGTATTCAAAACGTACATAAAGAAGAGGACTTATAAAACAATAAAATTCCCATAGTAAAGCCGAAGCAGCAGCTTAGCACTGTCGCTGCGTAAGCTGCGCAGTAAGCAGAGCGCGTGCTGCGTGTGTGGAGTAATCTTACTTAGATTTTAAATTATATTATAAATTGTAAGATATTATGAATGTTTATACATACAGTGGCTGTAGCTATATAGCAGTCGTCACGGTATACAGTAGTGCAATACTGAAACCTTAAATATGTCTAACTAGATTTAGGGATCGCATTTCAGGGCAGCAAATTTGTTTAAAGCCGCAATCTGATTTTATTTTAAGGCTTGGCATTGTGAGCAGCTGTAATTGCGAATTACAGTTATTTGCTTCATATTTTATGCCCAGCATATTGAGAAAATACGTCCAGGATATTACAGTCAACGCAACGCAGACGCAATGTCGCATCTGCCACACGCAATTTCGATATTGGAATCGATGTTGCTGCCAACTTGCTGCAGGCGGTAAATTGGCTTGTGGCTTGGTTGGTTGGTTGGTTGGTTTGTTGGTTGGTTTTCTGCTGTGCTGGCCTCCTGGCCTGTTGGCCTGTTCGGCTAGTTTTCATGTTTTAATGGTCAAGTGTCTATAGCGCCACTAACAATTGGGGCGGCAGGGGCGTGGCGATGGCATTGTTAACGACTCGCAACGCACGAGGCGACCATAAAGTGCATTTAATGCATTTGGCCAAAAGGAAATGTTTATGGCCAAGTGTCCGCACAGTGCACTTGTGGGAGCCCGATTGCCCAAGGTGCCAGCTTACACAGTTCGGGATAGAAAGAGCGAAATAGACATCACAAATGAGAGCCCAGGAGGAGCTTTCAAATGTGAGCAACATCAGCGAAAGACTCCAAAGCAGCAGAAACTTAACAGCGGAAAATGTAGAGTAGAGAGTTCGGAGTTGCCACATTTTTCAGAACAAGAAAAGTTATCAATGAAAATAGAGAAAATGTATCTTGGCTAAGAATAAATAACTAAATATCAATATAAATATTATATATTCATATTTTTGTATATTCTTTTACATGAGAACATTTTTAGAATGCAGATTTGTTTTATTTATAAAAAATATATTAAAATATAAAAAAAAAATAACGTTTTAGCAGCTATTTATTTTACTTGAATAGAGAAAAGGTACACTTGTAGGGAATTTGGTACATTTGCTGTCCTGCTTTGGTACAAATGAGTTCGCTCAAGTGGCAACCGTGGCTGAGAGCAGCTAGCAGAGAGCTGGCAGGCAGGCAGGCAGCAAGCGATCGACGCTGCGGCTGGCAGTTTATGTTTTCTGCTGCCGCCGAGGCTGCTGCAGTCAGCGTCGGGAAGCGTAGAATGCAACAAAACAAAAACACAAGGCACGAATGCAAAATGAGCAACATTTGTAAGTGTGCTGTTGCTGTTGTTGTTGTTGTTGATGTTGATGTTGATGTTGTTTGCTTGTCTTTTGCTCCGCTTAACTGTGAAGAACAGCAAACACGAATACAAAGACAAACACAAACACAGAAACAAAAGCAAAAAGGTAAACATATCAACTCACCAATAACACACAGGCAGACAAACACAGAAAAAAAAAAAAAAACAAAGCGTGTCGCAGGTAAACTAATTAAGAGGTAAACACACAAACAGAACACAACACAACACAAGCACAGTAAAAAAAAAAATTGAACAAACAACACGAACAAATGCAATTATTATTTCAATATTTGTTTATTACTATTATAATGCATAAGCTAAGAGATATAGATTTACTAATTACTTTGAAAACCACGTTTTGGATGTTTCTGGGACTCCAAACTTTCGACAACGAAGTCGCGGTCGCGGCCGTCGTCGCCGTCGCCGTCGTCGTCGTCGCTGTCTCTGTTGACGCAGTTGCAGCGACGCTGACAAGAATGCAGCTAAAATAAAAACACACACACTTCTCTTGATGTTGTTGTTTTTGTTGCAGTGAGAGAAGTCGGCGAATTGCAATTGTTGTTGTTGTTGCCGTTCTTATCGCACGTCCCTCAGCAGCTACGTTCAGTTTTTAGTTTTGATTGTTATTGTTGTTGTTGTTATTATTATTATTGTTATTGTTGCCGTTGCAGTTTTCTAGTTTTTGTATTTTTTGTCTAAATAATTATATTATTTATTTACTTAATTGCAATTCAGTATTTGTTCTAGTACAATTGCATTTAAAGGTAACAACGGGCAAACATTGTTTGTAAACACATTCACTTGACCATCAACAACAAATGACAACACGAACTGAAACTGAAACACGCGCGCATTTTGCGGCACTAATGCAAAATGTTGCGCGCGCGAGCGTCACACGTCCGCCTCATTCGGCTTCGTTTTTGCTTCTGAATTACCGATGGCACACATTTGCTTGAACTGGCGCGTTGTCATCGATAACTTTTCTGGTAGTTTAACAGCTAAAAATACGAGTTCTGTCCAATGCTATGCATTTACAGTGCCATTTAGAGCTTAACAGCACGCTGTAAGTTGGACTTACTCTATCCAGTTAACATGGTGTTAGACGTTACAGCATTTAAATTAATTTTATTGTTTATTGCATTTTACAAAATATTAATTTTTTTGGCTGCATCAATTGTACATATATATATTTATATACATTTGATATATTTTTATCCTTTTTTTGGACAATTTTTTGTAGGAGCTCCTACATGTTCATTTGCATGTTTTTTAAAAATATTTTTAGCTCATAATATGCATGTAAAGTTATTATAGGTGTCAAGAGCTCGAAATATGAACTTAACCATTTGCAGAACTGTCCAAAAAAGAAAAAAACCCATAATGAATTTCATTGGCGAACGTGACCGCTGCAGAGGATGTTGCTAATTGGAATATGATTATGATGATGGCGATGATAATGATGAGAACGATGTTGATGGCTGCTGATGATGGTAATCAAAAATTATAAACATAATTGCAAATAGAATTTGCTAGCCTTGATTAGTTGGGGCGAACCGCTAATTAAAATGCGCTCCTGCTAATTAACTGTTGGCTCGAAATCAAATCATATTAATTTTAATTAAAAAAGGACACAAAGTTGAACTCATAGAAACTAACTTCCCAGCCAGCCATTCATCCATCCATCCATCCATCCATCCATCCACACAGCATTGTCGCAGCATTGGGCAATTCATCAGAGTTTGTCAGGCCGGCAACGTTCATAAATCTTTGAAGCTGTCGAATTAAGTGTAGCCATTCATGGACGCGACCCGAGTTCACTGTACCACCTACGGCCAGCGCTCTGGGATGGGCTCTCGGCCAATAATTCTTGGTGTGTACCGCTGTCAATTAGAAGTTTCTGCGGCACCCAACTTGCCGCACAACTCGGCGTACACAGAGAACCAAGAACGTTTCCCCTTTCCCTGACATATCAAATTCATTTTACATCAAATTAAAAACTTCTCTCTCAGCGGTTTTTTGTGCTAAAGGCATTTCTGTTTCTAAAAAGCAACTCTCAACTAAATGTATTTATATTTAAATCTATGTATCTATTTATTGTAGCTATTTATTGTAGGTCCGAAACGTGGCCCAAGATATTTATAAATATTTCCTTATAGCTTGCCTGGAAATCATTTTTTCCTGGACTTCGTTAAATAATTGTAAAACTGTACTCGAAATTATCCATTGTCTATACTTATAAAAAATGGTCTACGCTTATGCATAATATACAAACACATGTCTGTTATTATATGCCCTAACCTTATATTATTAAAACTATATCTAGTTTTATAGACATGAAAGTTCCAAAGCTGTAAGCTCGACGGCTAAAGCGTGTTAGCCGTGTATGTATATGTATATATATATATATATATATATATATATATATATTATATTATTATATATTATATATGTATATATTATATATGTATATATTTTATTACCATTGCTACAATATATGTATCCACAATTGTCTCTCCATATGTCTCAGCGCTCGATAACTAGAAAAGCCAAGTAATAGAAATTTAAAATGCTTCTTCCGATATCTCATTGCATTTTCGCTAGGAAAAAAAATCTATTTATTTTTTAAGCTGAAAGCCCTCAAGCTTATAGATCGCAAACTCGATTCTAAATGTGTTTCGGCTGCGCTGCACATAATGCAGGGTATCTTTTGATCATATACTCCCTACCTGACCACACGTGCATCTTAATACCAGCGTTAGGCTTGAGCACAGGATTGTAATTGGGTCAAACTACTTGTTAATTTATTTGCAATAAGAATGGACACTCAGAGCATACACTGCGCAAAAAAAATAAAAAGATTATTGAACTAATTGAATACTCTGTAAGTGAGATGCAGTTAAACTATTGAGACTAAATTGCCAAATCTTTTTTGAAATCTTGTTATGCTACGTAGCATCTCTGTATTGGTAGCATTGCCCAATTTTCTCTCAGTGTAGCCGCAAAATGTCACACGAAACCTTAATTACGTTTGACAAATCTAAGATTCTGAGAATTTGCTGCATCGTTTCATCAGAATGAGAAATGTCTGATGGCCGCGTGCAACAGGTGTCGCCTCCGATTACATTTGGCCGTAAAACATGGTGTGTGGAGGGCGGGGTGGGGAAGGTGTAAGGGGGCAAGTGACGTGGTACGCACATGTTGCATACTCGTATTGCATTGCATCGTTGATTGGGCTGACTAATTGGCGTTGCCAGGCTTTCGTTGCACGTTCGCTCCCTTTTGCCAGCAAAATGGTGCGAACCGAAACTGAAGAATGTAAATGAAAATGCAGCCACAGCTCCTTAAAACGTCTCCTGCAATTAGTAAAAATTTATTTTTACTTTGCAAATTACAGTTCCAAGTAGTCGACTTCTAATTAAATTCTTTTGCAGGCGCCTCGAGCAAGAGCTCTGATTACGTTTGCTTTAAACACAAACTAAATTAAATTTTATTGTTTGCTCCAAGCTCTATTGGCAGACAAAATAAAATTTACAGCTTATATGATTAAGGAAGGGAAACTCTTTTATAATTGGCTGCTTGTTCTCTCTACTAATGTTGTTGTTTGCCACATTTGACTGTTCTCGCCTTTTGTGCCCTGACAAGTGGTTCAGCGTAAAGCTCACTTAGATTTCAATTAAGGGTCGGCTTGCTGTACACAAAGACTTCGTTCCTATCAACTATCAGCGTCATCATCATCATCATCAGCATAGTCATCATCTTAGCTTAGTCATGCTGTTGCTGCTACCCAGGTGACGATGAAATGCGTCAATGGCAGCAGCAGCAGCTCAATATGTGGCCTGAATGCAGCTACAGAAATAGACAGAAAGATTAACGCATCGAGGGTATAATGCTGTGATGCTTGATGCTAGGACAAGGACGACAGTGTGTGGCACCCCTCTCACTCGCTCCTCTCTCTCTCTCTCTCTCCATAAATATATTTATATCTCTGTTGATTGGTTTGTCATCGTGAAGACGCTTGTGCACTTTGAGCTCATTGAAATATTAAAGTCGTACATAAATTTAGCCATAAAGCTTCAAGCTGTTGCACCCACACATACACACACGCACACATACACAAACATGGCTTGCAGGCTGCAATTACATTTGTGGCTGGCGGGGTTATGCGGCGTATGCGTATTTATTATGCCGCGCGCATAAAAGTATGCTATAAAATGTTGTGAAAATTTCAAGTGTCTCCAGCAGTCAGCATACAGCAGCAAGTACAAGAAAGTGCTCGCCAATCTGAGATACTTTAAAGCCGATGAACATACTGAGCCCCACATTATATGACGGGCATAAATAATTGCGAAATTAGTGATTTCAAGAGGCGCATGAAAATGCGCTCACAAATTTAAGGAACAACGCATTTTACCATTATTTCGTGGGCTGATTGAATGATGATGAATCAACATATTAAAAACTGAAAGCCCCAAAGCCTCGCACAACAATCGAAATTTATATGCGATGAGGCAGCGACTCACGATATGCGTGAATTCCATTTCATTTCATTCGTATGCAAATATTTCCCTTACTTAAGCTGTGCTTGTGTGTGTGTGCGTGAATGTGACGTAATTGCGTGTGTGTGTGTGTGTGTGTGTGTGTTAAACTTGTCATTTGATGCCTTAAAGTAATATGTGAACATCACTTGGATGCGAAGTTTTTGGGTCGAGGCTGCTCTCTTCTTAGAGCCTTTAGTCCAACCAATGGCCACAATTTAATTGCCTCACACAAATTGATAATTGACTCAAAAGATATCACTGTGATATCACTGGCTAACCACGCCCCATCCAATTATGCGGGCGTTCGTGCGGCTCACGATTAACAAGAGCCATTGATAAACATGAAATGAGAGTAGTGGACGTGGCAAGGCAGCGCGATTCAAAGGCGCCAAACAAAAGTTCCCTTTCTCTTCGCTTACACAAGGACAAACATGCACTCAATGCCACCAGCTATGCGGCCTGTCGCTGGGGCTGGGGCTGGGGCTGTGGGCAGCGGCCTGTTGACTACGGACGCTCTGCTGTGCCGTAAAATGAGTGTGTGGCCGTGTGAAACTTGTTGGCCTGCAGCTCAACATTTAATATACAGCCTTCATGGAGCACGTGGCATAGCACATTCGCTCTGCCAGTCCCATTTCCATATTTGCAATCTCTATCACTCAGCAGGATTGTTTCGCTGACAGAACGATGGAATGCGTGCTTCAGCTTCGGCTCTGAACGACTTAAAGTTGTTCTTTGTTAGGCTCCGTCGCAACACAAAGACTCGACCAGACCAATCATTTCGTCAATACAAATTAGTTTATTGACCAAAATTGACGGCAACCGCAGGCAAGTTTCATTTATTGAACTAGGCAAATGGTCGTTTATCAGCAATCAGTAAATTAATTAATCAATAAATCAATGAGTTTAGTTCCATTTCAGGTTAAACAAAATTCATTTTCTGAGTGTGAATTGCCTACAACATAGTTGTTGACCAATCATGAACTGCGCGAACTGCCAAAACAGGCATTGGAATAAAGAAATTTATTATTTAATGCTTACTTATTAATAAGCTACTATCATTCTCTGCTTTGCTTTAACTCTCTCTCTCTCTTTCTTTCTCTCTTGCTATCTCCTTTCTCTCTCCGTCTTTCTATTTCAAATCTATATTTTTTTTTCGTTCTCTCCCTCTCTGTTTTCGCGCTCTACCTTTTCTTTCAGAACTTTTTCATCTCTCTCTCTCTCCCTCTCTTTCACTTTCCCTTTCCTATATATCTTGTCTTCCTTCTTCTGCTATCTCTCTCTCTCCGACTTCTCTCTCTACTTATTCCTTCAATAATTTTCCGTTCTTTCTCTTTTTCCGAATCCCTCTCTCTACCTCTTTACCATTCTTCTATTCCACTTCCACTGCCTCAATCTGTCTTTTTCTGCAACTCCGTCTTGTTCTGTCTCTATTCTTTATTCTGCCTTATTCTATCTCTGCATTCTAATCTCGCATCTCTCATTTTCTATTCCTTGCTGCCTCTCTCTCTCTGCTCTCTTCCTCTCTCTAATGATTTCTCGCTCGCTCTCTCATTGTTAAAGAGAATACTCAAGCTTTCTCAATTTTATCTCTCTCTCCCTCTCTCCCTGCTTGTTTATTATTATTATTATTATTATTTTTCCTTTCCTTTTACATCAGATTCGAAATTGAGAATATAAGAGATACAAAAATATAATTTATGCGCTAGCGATGTTTACAATCGGGTGCAGCGAAGCAGAACTAAACGTGAAAATTGCAGAGAAAGTGAAGTTGAAACTTACAATTCTCAAAGTTCCACATGATATGAGATGGATTCTAGACCATATAGAAAGACTTATGGACGATAGATGGCATTAGATGTTTTTATTATTGATTGTTCCATATAGAAACGAGTAAGTTTGCTTGAGCCTTAAGTGTTCAATTACAGTAACCTTGAGCTCCGTGTCGTACTGGGAGAGTATTTCTAAATAATATATCTACTCTCGATCGACTAGGCTAAGCATGTAGGATGCGCAACGCCTACTTTTACCTGAAAAGAATATATATATCTATAACATATATTTAATATAACATAAATAGTTATAAGATTTGGAGCTTTATTCGTGATTATAGCTTATATTAGTCAAGAAGGCATAATTAGTGCATATAAATTGAGGATTTTATATCTAATTTTGCAGAGTAGAAATGGCGCTCATTAATATTTACTATTGAGCAGGGCAGAGCAACACGACAAGAGAAGCTAACCTCAATGGGGTGAGCGACAGACAACGAAGGAGGTTCAGCCAGCCGAGTTTGACGACGACTGCCCACGCTTGACCTCGGCTGACCAGGGGCAGGCAATCGAAAGAATAATAAAAACAAAAGCGAAAAGCGAAAAGCGAAAAACAAAAACAAACAGACGAAGCACATTTAAAGAGAAGTGTTTGATGTCCTCGTTTACCGTTGCTGCTCGAAGCTAAGCCCAGCCGAGACCCGTACAACTGGATGAATGCGACGTGCGTTTAACTGAGAAATAGAGACACATCCGCCAGGCGATGGCCAGGAGGTTGCGGGCTTATATAGACGTGCCTAGGGCCAGCAACAAACAGCCAGCCGGTCATAAGAGACTCAGAACGAGAATGTGTGCACGGGTTCGTTTGCCTGGGCCCCAATTTCACTCGCTGACTGCCCCATTGCCATGCTCGCCTCACACATTCGGCGCATCGTTTTTCTTCATTGCAATTGACGAAGAAAGGAGAGAAAGGCAAACGAGTGACCCAGAACTTAACAGCCCACTGGAGAGGTCGAGGGGTTCATATGAATCTCACGTGCCTCGCGCGTAAATTACAAAGAAAATTTGTGTACCCATAGCTTGGCTCGTTGACTACTCAGTTGATGATGATTTGTATAGCTCCCTCGATACCATTTAGCTAAGATCTACATCAATTGCGAGCAAAGGACTTACAAATCTTTGTAAAAATGTGGTATGACTGACTAACTAATTGACCAACTGGCTGGCTAATGCTGACGGATGATGACACACAGCTAAAGTACGCATAACACGTAGTGCTGCTGTTGAGATGGCTCGACTAGCAGATACCCTAAAGGCTTAGGATGAACTTTTGTAAAATTTAAAATGTACCAAATATTCTTTCCATCTTGTATAGCCATTAAGCTAGAAACAAAGTTAAATTATCGATTATTATCGATAATAGAGAATGGGAAATGGGATGAAAATCTAAAGTCTAGATACACACACGCACGAGCTAGAGCTCGAACATTTGAAACGGTCATTTTCAATAAGTTCAGAGTAGAATATATGCAATGTAAACTAACACATGTGTTCATGCATGTGTGATGATTGTGTGTGTGTGTGTGTGTGTGTGTAAGCGAGCAAGCAATTATTAGCAAAATGGATGTCAAATCAAAGTAAGCGAGTGAAAATATGAGCGAGAAAGAGAAGGAACACAAAAAAAGAGAGCACGACGGAGAATCGAATAAGAAGATGGGACAGCGATTAAGGCGGCTGCAAATGCTTTAACACCAAAACAGAAGAGAAAACAGGAAACAGCAGAAGCCAAGCAAAAAGAATTTGGAACAAGATTAGGGACCACAAACGACATTTTGACTGTCAGCTGCGTGCGCGCCGCGATTTGTGGCCGACACGTACCGAGCAGGGCCATTAAGTGAAAGTTGGTATCCAAGTAGATTAAAATTGAATTAGGCGACCAGCAGCAGCAGCAGAAGCAGAAGCAGAAACTTAAATGTACCCAGCATATGGAGGCCTCAAATGCTGACGTCCAATGGACACTGAGATCTGCTCGAATAACAATGGACTTGAACGGACAGCAAAAAAAAGTTGATTGAACAAGGACAAAAGTTTGTCACTGAATGAGCTGGCTTTAGTGTGCGGGTGTGTGAGTGTGTTAGTGTGCGAGTGTGCTTGTGTGTGTGTGTATGTGTGTGTGTGTGTGTGTGTGTGTTAATTGCAATTCTCTTCATCATGTCAAAATGAATCGGTGCGTGGGTTGAGCAACTTGCTGCACGAAATGTGGCCGAAAAAACTTGGCTCGATACGATGAATGCTGCGCTATTTAAATACAAACAACGCCCCCGACACGCCCACATTGGTTGCGGATGGTATTTCAAATTAAATTATATCGCACAATTTGAGAAGTTTGAAAAGCGTAAAGTTGGCACTGTGCGTATAGCGAGGGACAGCGCTGGGCAAGGCGGAGGGTGTAGAACTAGAAGGGCGGCAGTCCCTGACACCAGCAGTAATAATGATGATTATTATGACTGTGATGATAATGATGGTAGAATTCAATTATTTGCTATTGGACGAGCAAAAAGTTGAAACAATGCAGTCTAACTAAACACCCAGGCAGAAACAGCAGCCGTAGCACCCACTTTGGCTTGCCCACAATTGCCTGCGGTTTAGTTGCAAATTAATTTTTAAGTGACCGAAAACAAAACAAGCCAAAAGGAAAAGAAGCAAGTAGGTAAAATTTTCTGGTGCCTGACTATGAGATACCCTCATCGCAAACGATCAAAAATCTTAAGCCCTTAATAACAAGGTTACTTCCACAGTCAAAATCACTCAGGTAGAGCACTGAAACCTGCTGGTACATGAGATCCAGAAAAATAAAAGTGACAAATTCAGGAGGTGACCAAAAAATTTCTCGTGAACATCCTAGACGCCAACATATTGCAGCTGAAAGATCTGCTGCCTCCGCACCGATACTACCTCTCCTCCCTTGGACCTACTTAGCAAATACCACTCTAAAATTTATAAATTCCCTAGGTTACGTATGCTCCATAGCACTGTAAAATATTACCAATATAGTAACATGACGCTAATTTCATATTAATCAAAATTATTATTTATTAAAAAAAAAAATGAGTAAGCTCTAGTCGCGACGCCTCGACTAACAGATACCATGAACCCTTTGAGCTCATGTACCAATTATAAAAGTTTCCTTTATTCATTTATAGCAAGTAATGCATTCACACACACACTTGCATATGCACGCCCTTCTGCAAACTGCGTAGTTTATTAAGCTTTAGTAAGGAAACTTCATAAAATAAGATGTTTAGAGCGAGATTGTAAACTTTATACATGCCTATAATAATAAGGATATGAGATGAGTTATCGAAAAATAAGAAATAAATTTTAAGTACCTAGATTTTTTGGCGTTCAAACGGCGGACGGACGTATAGACGGACAGAAGGCGACAAGAAGAGCCCATAAAATATATGTATTCTTGATCAGGATGGTCCAGTCCAATTGGCTAGTTCAACTCAGCTCGTCGTCCTGATTATGAATATATATATATATATATATATATATATATATATTATAGGGTCAGCCTCGCCTCCTTCTTGCCTGTTACATACATTTGAACGAAATCATTACACCCTGACCTCGAAATTTTAATTAACCCCAGGGTGTAAAAAGTCAGAACTAAAGATGTCCATATAATGGAGAGAAATTGGGAACCTGCTTCAGACTCCAACAATTCAATTTGGCCAAGGACTTTTATAGCTTAAGCGCCGGGTAAGACTCAACAGACTCCATGCCAGAGACACACCGCACAAGAGTCTATAAGTGCTTTCACTGCAGTGCAATGACCGGCTAAATTAATCAATAGCCCGGCCAGAGAACTAAAGGAGGAGATATTAACACACCAGCACAAGCACCAAGAGCAGCAGCAATGTCAAAAACAAAATAACTTTCCCATGCTTTACGACTCCAACAGATGATTTACGATAGTTGAAGTGTATTTTTTATGAATTCCAGTTTAATATGAATGAAATAAAGATTCCCTTATGTCTCATCTGAAAATCTCCACTTCACACCATGAAACGCAAATTTTGCTGCGATGCCACAGTGGCCATATCACGTCACAGAATCAGTTGGTAAATGACAGAAGATAGAGGGCAGGAGCTCGCTGCCCATGTGACGCGAGCACCTATCACAACTGACGGCAAATTATCTGGTTCCCCTTTGAGAAGACCATAGCATCAACACTTTAGACAGTAGAGGCCAGTTACCTGTCATCATCCTCGCCACCTGTCATCGTGCATTCTTCCCCGCGTGCTAGTTTTTGTTAATGCTGTTTCCCTTTGCTGAAGCTCAGTGAATATTGAATAACGACATTACTGCAATTACATACCAAACATACATAAACATACATACACTTACATATAGTCTATTCCATTAGAGGTCGCCCAGCAATGATATATTCAAGGGACGTTCAATAATAATATATGATATATGATATATGATATATGATATATGATATATGATATATGATATATGATATATGATATATGATATATGATATATGATATATGATATATGATATATGATATATGATATATGATATATGATATATGATATATGATATATGATATATGATATATGATATATGATATATGATATATGATATATGATATATGATATATGATATATGATATATGATATATGATATATGATATATGATATATGATATATGATATATGATATATGATATATGATATATGATATATGATATATGATATATGATATATGATATATGATATATGATATATGATATATGATATATGATATATGATATATGATATATGATATATGATATATGATATATGATATATGATATATGATATATGATATATGATATATGATATATGATATATGATATATGATATATGATATATGATATATGATATATGATATATGATATATGATATATGATATATGATATATGATATATGATATATGATATATGATATATGATATATGATATGACAAAAGCGTTTTTTATAGTTAAGAATGAAACACACCTTTCTAACATTTTCAAGTACTTTTAATAGTGTAAAGAACATCCAGAGTCAGAAGCATATATGTATTTAAAAAATGATTATAGCCACTATTTTAATTTAATTGATAATTTATGATGATTTTGGTCATAGGGCTTATAAGTTCCAACGATCAGGATATAAGACATCTCATCTACAATTTCTATTCAGTAAATAAATCTAAAATATATTGAAAGGTGGTAAGGATTCTGTCGTAGCTGGGGAAGTAAATTGATTGGTAGATGTGCTTCGAACTGTTGGTTTAAAGGTGCCTGATTTCTTAGTACTTGGTCTCGGTGTCGAGCTTCGAACTGTTGGTTTTAAAGTAGAAAATGCTTGAGTACTTGTACGAGCTGCAGATGTCCTACTCGTCTTAACAGTGCTAGGGGTTTGGGTACTTGGATTTAGTTCCGTTGTACTATGACTAGATTGATTTTCAGTGGTTGGCAATCGGGTACTTGGTGTCTGACTACTTGATGATGGTCTCTGACTACTTGATCTATCTGTGGTGGAGCTTGGTCCTGTTGGCTTAATAGTTGAGGACGTTTCCGTAGGTATCCTAGTTGTTCTGGAGCTTGGCTTACTCGGTTTTCGTGAAGAGGGTCTCTGACTACTTGACCTATCTGTGGTGGAGCTTGGTCCTCTGGGCTTAGTAGTTGAGGACGTTTCCGTAGGTATCCTAGTTGTTCTGGAGCTTGGCTTACTCGGTTTTAAAGAAGAGGGCCTGTGACTACTTGACCTATCTGTGGTGGAGCTTGGTCCTCTTGGCTTAGTAGTTGAGGAAGTTTCCGTAGGTATCCTAGTTGTTCTGGAGCTTGGCTTACTCGGTTTTCGTGAAGAGGGTCTCTGACTACTTGACCTATCTGTGGTGGAGCTTGGTCCTCTGGGCTTAGTAGTTGAGGACGTTTCCGTAGGTATCCTAGTTGTTCTGGAGCTTGGCTTACTCGGTTTTCGTGAAGAGGGTCTCTGACTACTTGACCTATCTGTGGTGGAGCTTGGTCCTCTTGGCTTAGTAGTTGAGGAAGTTTCCGTAGGTATCCTAGTTGTTCTGGAGCTTGGCTTACTCGGTTTTCGTGAAGAGGGTCTCTGACTACTTGACCTATCTGTGGTGGAGCTTGGTCCTCTGGGCTTAGTAGTTGAGGACGTTTCCGTAGGTATCCTAGTTGTTCTGGAGCTTGGCTTACTCGGTTTTAAAGAAGAGGGCCTGTGACTACTTGACCTATCTGTGGTGGAGCTTGGTTCTCTGGGCTTAGTAGTTGAAGACGTTTCCGTAGGTATCCTAGTTGTTCTGGAGCTTGGCTTACTCGGTTTTCGTGAAGAGGGTCTCTGACTACTTGACCTATCTGTGGTGGAGCTTGGTCCCCTGGGCTTAGTAGTTGAGGACGTTTCCGTAGGTATCCTAGTTGTTCTGGAGCTTGGCTTACTCGGTTTTCGTGAAGAGGGTCTCTGACTACTTGACCTATCTGTGGTGGAGCTTGGTCCTCTGGGCTTAGTAGTTGAGGACGTTTCCGTAGGTATCCTAGTTGTTCTGGAGCTTGGCTTACTCGGTTTTCGTGAAGAGGGTCTCTGACTACTTGACCTATCTGTGGTGGAGCTTGGTCCTCTTGGCTTAGTAGTTGAGGAAGTTTCCGTAGGTATCCTAGTTGTTCTGGAGCTGGGCTTACTTGGTTTTCGTGAAGAGGGTCTCTGACTACTTGACCTATCTGTGGTGGAGCTTGGTCCTCTGGGCTTAGTAGTTGAGGACGTTTCCGTAGGTATCCTAGTTGTTCTGGAGCTTGGCTTACTCGGTTTTAAAGAAGAGGGCCTGTGACTACTTGACCTATCTGTGGTGGAGCTTGGTCCTCTTGGCTTAGTAGTTGAGGAAGTTTCCGTAGGTATCCTAGTTGTTCTGGAGCTTGGCTTACTCGGTTTTCGTGAAGAGGGTCTCTGACTACTTGACCTATCTGTGGTGGAGCTTGGTCCTCTGGGCTTAGTAGTTGAGGACGTTTCCGTAGGTATCCTAGTTGTTCTGGAGCTTGGCTTACTCGGTTTTAAAGAAGAGGGCCTGTGACTACTTGACCTATCTGTGGTGGAGCTTGGTCCTCTGGGCTTAGTAGTTGAAGACGTTTCCGTAGGTATCCTAGTTGTTCTGGAGCTGGGCTTACTTGGTTTTCGTGAAGAGGGTCTCTGACTACTTGACCTATCTGTAGTGGAGCTTGGTCCTCTGGGCTTAGTAGTTGAGGACGTTTCCGTAGGTATCCTAGTTGTTCTGGAACTTGGCTTACTTGGTATGGTTGGATTTCTGGTTGAAGTACTTCCGACAGTTGGCTTATCAGTGATGGGTTTTTGGGAGCTGGGCCCACTAGTTGTGGTGCTTGGTCCAGTAGGCTTCACTGATGTTGGCTTCTGACTACTTGGCTTTGCTGTTGAGGTGCTTCCGACTGTTGGCTTTTCAGTGATGGGTCTTTGGGAGCTGGGCTTAGTAGATGTGGTGCTTGGTCCAGAAGGCTTTACGGATGTTGGCTTTTGACTACTTGACCTATCTGTGGTGGAGCTTGGTCCTCTGGGCTTAGTAGTTGAAGACGTTTCCGTAGGTATCCTAGTTGTTCTGGAGCTGGGCTTACTTGGTTTTCGTGAAGAGGGTCTCTGACTACTTGACCTATCTGTGGTGGAGCTTGGTCCTCTGGGCTTAGTAGTTGAGGACGTTTCCGTAGGTATCCTAGTTGTTCTGGAGCTTGGCTTACTCGGTTTTCGTGAAGAGGGTCTCTGACTACTTGACCTATCTGTGGTGGAGCTTGAACCCCTGGGCTTAGTAGTTGAGGACGTTTCCGTAGGTATCCTAGTTGTTCTGGAGCTGGGCTTACTTGGTTTTCGTGAAGAGGGTCTCTGACTACTTGACCTATCTGTAGTGGAGCTTGGTCCTCTGGGCTTAGTAGTTGAGGACGTTTCCGTAGGTATCCTAGTTGTTCTGGAACTTGGCTTACTTGGTATGGTTGGATTTCTGGTTGAAGTACTTCCGACAGTTGGCTTATCAGTGATGGGTTTTTGGGAGCTGGGCCCACTAGTTGTGGTGCTTGGTCCAGTAGGCTTCACTGATGTTGGCTTCTGACTACTTGGCTTTGCTGTTGAGGTGCTTCCGACTGTTGGCTTTTCAGTGATGGGTCTTTGGGAGCTGGGCTTAGTAGATGTGGTGCTTGGTCCAGAAGGCTTTACGGATGTTGGCTTTTGACTACTTGGCTCTGAGGTTGAGGTGCTTCCTACACTAGGCCTTGTGCTCGTGGGCTTTTGGGAGCTGGGCTTAGTAGTTGTGGTGCTTGAAACAGAAGGCTTTACTGATGTAGGCTTCTGACTACTTGGCTGTGCTGTTGAGGTGCTTCCGACAGTTGGCTTATCAGTGATAGGATTTTGGGAGCTGGGCTTACTAGTTGTGGTGCTTGGTCCAGAAGGCTTTACGGATGTTGGCTTTTGACTACTTGGCTCTGAGGTTGAGGTGCTTCCTACACTAGGCCTTGTGCTCGTGGGCTTTTGGGAGCTGGGCTTAGTAGTTGTGGTGCTTGGAACAGAAGGCTTTACTGATGTAGGCTTCTGACTACTTGGCTGTGCTGTTGAGGTGCTTCCGACAGTTGGCCTATCAGTGATAGGATTTTGGGAGCTGGGCTTAGTAGTTGTGGTGCTTGGTCCAGTAGGCTTCTGACTACTTGGCTTTGCTGTTGAGGTGCTTCCGACAGTTGGCCTATCAGTGATAGGATTTTGGGAGCTGGGCTTAGTAGATGTGGTGCTTGGACCTGTAGGCTTCACTGATGTTGGCTTCTGACTACTTGGCTTTGCTGTTGAGGTGCTTCCGACTGTTGGCTTATCAGTGATTGGTTTTTGGGAGCTGGGCTTAGTAGTTGTGGTGCTTGGTCCAGTAGGCTTTACGGATGTTGGCTTTTGACTACTTGGCTCTGAGGTTGAGGTGCTTCCTACACTAGGCCTCGTGCTCGTGGGCTTTTGGGAGCTGGGCTTAGTAGTTGTGGTGCTTGGAACAGAAGGCTTTACTGATGTAGGCTTCTGACTACTTGGCTGTGCTGTTGAGGTGCTTCCGACAGTTGGCTTATCAGTGATTGGTTTTTGGGAGCTGGGCCCACTAGTTGTGGTGCTTGGTCCAGTAGGCTTCACTGATGTTGGCTTCTGACTACTTGGCTTTGCTGTTGAGGTGCTTCCGACAGTAGGCTTATCAGTGATGGGTTTTTGGGAGCTGGAACCACTAGTTATGGTGCTTGGAACAGTAGGCTTCACTGATGTTGGCTTCTGACTACTTGGCTTTGCTGTTGAGGTGCTTGCGACTGTGGGCTTATCAGTGATTGGTTTTTGGGAGCTAGGCTTAGTAGTTGTGGTGCTTGGTCCAGTAGGCTTTACGGATGTTGGCTTTTGACTACTTGGCTCTGAGGTTGAGGTGCTTCCTACACTAGGCCTCGTGCTCGTGGGCTTTTGGGAGCTGGGCTTAGTAGTTGTGGTGCTTGGAACAGAAGGCTTTACTGATGTTGGCTTCTGACTACTTGGCTGTGCTGTTGAGGTGCTTCCGACAGTTGGCTTATCAGTGATGGGTTTTTGGGAGCTGGGACCACTAGTTGTGGTGCTTGGTCCAGTAGGCTTCACTGATGTTGGCTTCTGACTACTTGGCTTTGCTGTTGAGGTGCTTCCGACAGTTGGCCTATCAGTGATAGGATTTTGGGAGCTGGGCTTACTAGTTGTGGTGCTTGGTCCAGTAGGCTTCTGACTACTTGGCTGTGCTGTTGAGGTGCTTCCGACAGTTGGCTTATCAGTGATTGGTTTTTGGGAGCTGGGCCCACTAGTTGTGGTGCTTGGTCCAGTAGGCTTCACTGATGTTGGCTTCTGACTACTTGGCTTTGCTGTTGAGGTGCTTCCGACAGTAGGCTTATCAGTGATGGGTTTTTGGGAGCTGGAACCACTAGTTATGGTGCTTGGAACAGTAGGCTTCACTGATGTTGGCTTCTGACTACTTGGCTTTGCTGTTGAGGTGCTTGCGACTGTGGGCTTATCAGTGATTGGTTTTTGGGAGCTAGGCTTAGTAGTTGTGGTGCTTGGTCCAGTAGGCTTTACGGATGTTGGCTTTTGACTACTTGGCTCTGAGGTTGAGGTGCTTCCTACACTAGGCCTCGTGCTCGTGGGCTTTTGGGAGCTGGGCTTAGTAGTTGTGGTGCTTGGAACAGAAGGCTTTACTGATGTTGGCTTCTGACTACTTGGCTGTGCTGTTGAGGTGCTTCCGACAGTTGGCTTATCAGTGATGGGTTTTTGGGAGCTGGGACCACTAGTTGTGGTGCTTGGTCCAGTAGGCTTCACTGATGTTGGCTTCTGACTACTTGGCTTTGCTGTTGAGGTGCTTCCGACAGTTGGCCTATCAGTGATAGGATTTTGGGAGCTGGGCTTACTAGTTGTGGTGCTTGGTCCAGTAGGCTTCTGACTACTTGGCTGTGCTGTTGAGGTGCTTCCGACAGTTGGCTTATCAGTGATGGGTTTTTGGGAGCTGGGACCACTAGTTGTGGTGCTTGGTCCAGTAGGCTTCACTGATGTTGGCTTCTGACTACTTGGCTTTGCTGTTGAGGTGCTTGCGACTGTTGGCTTATCAGTGATTGGTTTTTGGGAGCTAGGCTTAGTAGTTGTGGTGCTT
Source organism: Drosophila mettleri (assembly GCA_035047625.1). Taxonomy (NCBI): domain Eukaryota; kingdom Metazoa; phylum Arthropoda; class Insecta; order Diptera; family Drosophilidae; genus Drosophila; species Drosophila mettleri. The sequence continues at coordinate 15,032,566 of JAWNPI010000109.1, forward strand.
GGTCCAGTAGGCTTTACGGATGTTGGCTTTTGACTACTTGGCTTTGCTGTTGAGGTGCTTCCGATAGTTGGCTTATCAGTGATGGGTTTTTGGGAGCTAGGCTTAGTAGATGTGGTGCTTGGACCTGTAGGCTTTACGGATGTTGGCTTTTGACTACTTGGCTCTGAGGTTGAGGTGCTTCCTACACTAGGCCTCGTGCTCGTGGGCTTTTGGGAGCTGGGCTTAGTAGTTGTGGTGCTTGGAACAGAAGGCTTTACTGATGTTGGCTTCTGACTACTTGGCTTTGCTGTTGAGGTGCTTCCGACAGTTGGCTTATCAGTGATGGGTTTTTGGGAGCTGGGCCCACTAGTTGTGGTGCTTGGTCCAGTAGGCTTCACTGATATTGGCTTCTGACTACTTGGCTTTGCTGTTGAGGTGCTTCCAACAGTTGGCTTATCAGTGATGGGTTTTTGGGAGCTGGGCTTACTAGTTGTGGTGCTTGGTCCAGTAGGCTTCTGACTACTTGGCTTTGCTGTTGAGGTGCTTCCGACAGTTGGCCTATTAGTGATAGGATTTTGGGAGCTGGGCTTAATAGATGTGGTGCTTGGTCCAGTAGGCTTCACTGATGTTGGCTTCTGACTACTTGGCTCTGAGGTTGAGGTGCTTCCTACACTAGGCCTCGTGCTCGTGGGCTTTTGGGAGCTGGGCTTAGTAGTTGTGGTGCTTGAAACAGAAGGCTTTACTGATGTAGGCTTCTGACTACTTGGCTGTGCTGTTGAGGTGCTTCCGGCAGTTGGCTTATCAGTGATGGGCTTTTGGGAGCTGGGCTTAGTAGTTGTGGTGCTTGGAACAGAAGGCTTTACTGATGTAGGCTTCTGACTACTTGGCTTTGCTGTTGAGGTGCTTCCGACAGTTGGCTTATCAGTGATGGGTTTTTGGGAGCTGGGGTTACTAGTTGTGGTGCTTGGTCCAGTAGGCTTCTGACTACTTGGCTTTGCTGTTGAGGTGCTTCCGACAGTTGGCCTATCAGTGATGGGTTTTTGGGAGCTGGGCTTACTAGTTGTGGTGCTTGGTCCAGTAGGCTTCTGACTACTTGGCTTTGCTGTTGAGGTGCTTCCGACAGTTGGCTTATCAGTGATGGGTTTTTGGGAGCTGGGCCCACTAGTTGTGGTGCTTGGTCCAGTAGGCTTCACTGATATTGGCTTCTGACTACTTGGCTTTGCTGTTGAGGTGCTTCCGACTGTTGGCTTATCAGTGATTGGTTTTTGGGAGCTAGGCTTAGTAGTTGTGGTGCTTGGTCCAGTAGGCTTTACGGATGTTGGCTTTTGACTACTTGCTGTTGAGGTGCTTCCGACAGTTGGCTTATCAGTGATGGGTTTTTGGGAGCTGGGCCCACTAGTTGTGGTGCTTGGTCCAGTAGGCTTCACTGATATTGGCTTCTGACTACTTGGCTTTGCTGTTGAGGTGCTTCCAACAGTTGGCTTATCAGTGATGGGTTTTTGGGAGCTGGGGTTACTAGTTGTGGTGCTTGGTCCAGTAGGCTTCTGACTACTTGGCTTTGCTGTTGAGGTGCTTCCGACAGTTGGCCTATCAGTGATAGGATTTTGGGAGCTGGGCTTACTAGTTGTGGTGCTTGGTCCAGTAGGCTTCTGACTACTTGGCTTTGCTGTTGAGGTGCTTCCGACAGTTGGCCTATTAGTGATAGGATTTTGGGAGCTGGGCTTAATAGATGTGGTGCTTGGTCCAGTAGGCTTCACTGATGTTGGCTTCTGACTACTTGGCTCTGAGGTTGAGGTGCTTCCTACACTAGGCCTCGTGCTCGTGGTCTTTTGGGAGCTGGGCTTAGTAGTTGTGGTGCTTGGAACAGAAGGCTTTACTGATGTAGGCTTCTGACTACTTGGCTTTGCTGTTGAGGTGCTTCCGACAGTTGGCTTATCAGTGATGGGCTTTTGGGAGCTGGGCTTAGTAGTTGTGGTGCTTGGAACAGAAGGCTTTACTGATGTAGGCTTCTGACTACTTGGCTTTGCTGTTGAGGTGCTTCCGACAGTTGGCTTATCAGTGATGGGCTTTTGGGAGCTGGGCTTAGTAGTTGTGGTGCTTGGAACAGAAGGCTTTACTGATGTAGGCTTCTGACTACTTGGCTTTGCTGTTGAGGTGCTTCCGACAGTTGGCTTATCAGTGATGGGTTTTTGGGAGCTGGGGTTACTAGTTGTGGTGCTTGGTCCAGTAGGCTTCTGACTACTTGGCTTTGCTGTTGAGGTGCTTCCGACAGTTGGCCTATCAGTGATGGGTTTTTGGGAGCTGGGCTTACTAGTTGTGGTGCTTGGTCCAGTAGGCTTCTGACTACTTGGCTTTGCTGTTGAGGTGCTTCCGACAGTTGGCTTATCAGTGATGGGTTTTTGTGAGCTGGACCCACTAGTTGTGGTGCTTGAAACAGTAGGCTTCACTGGTGTTGGCTTCTGACTACTTGGCTTTGCTGTTGAGGTGCTTCCGACTGTTGGCTTATCAGTGATTGGTTTTTGGGAGCTGGGCTTAGTAGTTGTGGTGCTTGGTCCAGTAGGCTTTACGGATGTTGGCTTTTGACTACTTGGCTCTGAGGTTGAGGTGCTTCCTATACTAGGCCTCGTGCTCGTGGGTTTTTGGGAGCTGGGGTTACTAGTTGTGGTGCTTGGTCCAGTAGGCTTCTGACTACTTGGCTTTGCTGTTGAGGTGCTTCCGACAGTTGGCCTATCAGTGATGGGTTTTTGGGAGCTGGGCTTACTAGTTGTGGTGCTTGGTCCAGTAGGCTTCTGACTACTTGGCTTTGCTGTTGAGGTGCTTCCGACAGTTGGCTTATCAGTGATGGGTTTTTGGGAGCTGGGCTTACTAGTTGTGGTGCTTGGTCCAGTAGGCTTCTGACTACTTGGCTTTGCTGTTGAGGTGCTTCCGACAGTTGGCCTATCAGTGATAGGATTTTGGGAGCTGGGCTTACTAGTTGTGGTGCTTGGTCCAGTAGGCTTCTGACTATTTGGCTTTGCTGTTGAGGTGCTTCCGACAGTTGGCCTATCAGTGATAGGATTTTGGGAGCTGGGCTTACTAGTTGTGGTGCTTGGTCCAGTAGGCTTCTGACTACTTGGCTTTGCTGTTGAGGTGCTTCCAACAGTTGGCTTATCAGTGATGGGTTTTTGGGAGCTGGGCTTACTAGTTGTGGTGCTTGGTCCAGTAGGCTTCACTGATGTTGGCTTCTGACTACTTGGCTTTGCTGTTGAGGTGCTTCCGACTGTTGGCTTATCAGTGATTGGTTTTTGGGAGCTGGGCTTAGTAGTTGTGGTGCTTGGTCCAGTAGGCTTTACGGATGTTGGCTTTTGACTACTTGGCTCTGAGGTTGAGGTGCTTCCTACACTAGGCCTCGTGCTCGTGGGCTTTTGGGAACTGGGCTTAGTAGTTGTGGTGCTTGGTCCAGTAGGCTTTACGGATGTTGGCTTTTGACTACTTGGCTCTGAGGTTGAGGTGCTTCCTACACTAGGCCTCGTGCTCGTGGGTTTTTGGGAGCTGGGGTTACTAGTTGTGGTGCTTGGTCCAGTAGGCTTTACGGATGTTGGCTTTTGACTACTTGGCTCTGAGGTTGAGGTGCTTCCTACACTAGGCCTCGTGCTCGTGGGTTTTTGGGAGCTGGGGTTACTAGTTGTGGTGCTTGGTCCAGTAGGCTTCTGACTACTTGGCTTTGCTGTTGAGGTGCTTCCGACAGTTGGCCTATCAGTGATGGGTTTTTGGGAGCTGGGCTTACTAGTTGTGGTGCTTGGTCCAGTAGGCTTCTGACTACTTGGCTTTGCTGTTGAGGTGCTTCCGACAGTTGGCTTATCAGTGATGGGTTTTTGGGAGCTGGGCTTACTAGTTGTGGTGCTTGGTCCAGTAGGCTTCTGACTACTTGGCTTTGCTGTTGAGGTGCTTCCGACAGTTGGCCTATCAGTGATAGGATTTTGGGAGCTGGGCTTACTAGTTGTGGTGCTTGGTCCAGTAGGCTTCTGACTATTTGGCTTTGCTGTTGAGGTGCTTCCGACAGTTGGCCTATCAGTGATAGGATTTTGGGAGCTGGGCTTACTAGTTGTGGTGCTTGGTCCAGTAGGCTTCTGACTACTTGGCTTTGCTGTTGAGGTGCTTCCAACAGTTGGCTTATCAGTGATGGGTTTTTGGGAGCTGGGCTTACTAGTTGTGGTGCTTGGTCCAGTAGGCTTCACTGATGTTGGCTTCTGACTACTTGGCTTTGCTGTTGAGGTGCTTCCGACTGTTGGCTTATCAGTGATTGGTTTTTGGGAGCTGGGCTTAGTAGTTGTGGTGCTTGGTCCAGTAGGCTTTACGGATGTTGGCTTTTGACTACTTGGCTCTGAGGTTGAGGTGCTTCCTACACTAGGCCTCGTGCTCGTGGGCTTTTGGGAACTGGGCTTAGTAGATGTAGTGCTTGGACCTGTAGGCTTCACTGATGTTGGCTTCTGACTACTTGGCTTTGCTGTTGAGGTGCTTCCGACAGTTGGCTTATCAGTGATGGGTTTTTGGGAGCTGGGCCCACTAATTGTGGTGCTTGGTCCAGTAGGCTTCACTGATGTTGGCTTCTGACTACTTGGCTTTGCTGTTGAGGTGCTTCCGACAGTTGGCTTATCAGTGATGGGTTTTTGGGAGCTGGGCTTAGTAGTTGTAGTGCTTGGACCAGTAGGCTTTACTGATGTTGGCTTCTGACTACTTGGCTTTGCTGTTGAGGTGCTTCCGATAGTTGGCTTATCAGTGATGGGTTTTTGGGAGCTGGGCTTACTAGTTGTGGTGCTTGGTCCAGTAGGCTTCACTGATGTTGGCTTCTGACTACTTGGCTTTGCTGTTGAGGTGCTTCCGACAGTTGGCTTATCAGTGATGGGTTTTTGGGAGCTGGGCTTAGTAGATGTGGTGCTTGGACCTGTAGGCTTCACTGATGTTGGCTTCTGACTACTTGGCTTTGCTGTTGAGGTGCTTCCGACAGTTGGCTTATCAGTGATGGGTTTTTGGGAGCTGGGCTTACTAGTTGTGGTGCTTGGTCCAGTAGGCTTCACTGATGTTGGCTTCTGACTACTTGGCTTTGCTGTTGAGGTGCTTCCGACAGTTGGCTTATCAGTGATGGGTTTTTGGGAACTGGGCTTAGTAGATGTGGTGCTTGTTCCAGTAGCCGTCACTGATGTTGGCTTCTGACTACTTGGCTTTGCTGTTGAGGTGCTTCCGACTGTTGGCTTATCAGTGATTGGTTTTTGGGAGCTGGGCTTAGTAGTTGTGGTGCTTGGAACAGAAGGCTTTACTGATGTTGGCTTCTGACTACTTGGCTTTGCTGTTGAGGTGCTTCCGACAGTTGGCTTATCAGTGATGGGTTTTTGGGAGCTGGGCTTAGTAGATGTGGTGCTTGATCCAGTAGGCTTCACTGATGTTGGCTTCTGACTACTTGGCTTTGCTGTTGAGGTGCTTCCGACAGTTGGCTTATCAGTGATGGGTTTTTGGGAGCTGGGCTTAGTAGATGTGGTGCTTGGACCTGTAGGCTTCACTGATGTTGGCTTCTGACTACTTGGCTTTGCTGTTGAGGTGCTTCCGACAGTTGGCTTATCAGTGATGGGTTTTTGGGAGCTGGGCTTACTAGTTGTGGTGCTTGGTCCAGTAGGCTTCACTGATGTTGGCTTCTGACTACTTGGCTTTGCTGTTGAGGTGCTTCCGACAGTTGGCTTATCAGTGATGGGTTTTTGGGAGCTGGGCTTACTAGTTGTGGTGCTTGGTCCAGTAGGCTTCACTGATATTGGCTTCTGACTAATTGGCTTTGCTGTTGAGGTGCTTCCGACAGTTGGCTTATCAGTGATGGGTTTTTGGGAACTGGGCTTAGTAGATGTGGTGCTTGTTCCAGTAGCCGTCACTGATGTTGGCTTCTGACTACTTGGCTTTGCTGTTGAGGTGCTTCTGATTGTTGGCTTATCAGTGATGGGTTTTTGGGAGCTGGGCTTAGTAGATGTGGTGCTTGGTCCAGTAGGCTTCACTGATGTTGGCTTCTGACTACTTGGCTTTGCTGTTGAGGTGCTTCCGACAGTTGGCTTATCAGTGATGGGTTTTTGGGAGCTGGGCTTAGTAGATGTGGTGCTTGGTCCAGTAGGCTTCACTGATGTTGGCTTCTGACTACTTGGCTTTGATGTTGAGGTGCTTCCGACAGTTGGCTTATCAGTGATGGGTTTTTGGGAGCTGGGCTTAGTAGATGTGGTGCTTGGACCTGTAGGCTTCACTGATGTTGGCTTCTGACTACTTGGCTTTGATGTTGAGGTGCTTCCGACAGTTGGCTTATCAGTGATGGGTTTTTGGGAGCTGGGCTTACTAGTTGTGGCGCTTGGAACAGAAGGCTTCACTGATGTAGGCTTCTGACTACTTGGCTTTGCTGTTGAGGTGCTTCCGACAGTTGGCTTATCAGTGATGGGTTTTTGGGAGCTGGGCTTAGTAGATGTGGTGCTTGGTCCAGTAGGCTTCACTGATGTTGGCTTCTGACTACTTGGCTTTGCTGTTGAGGTGCTTCCGACAGTTGGCTTATCAGTGATGGGTTTTTGGGAGCTGGGCTTAGTAGATGTGGTGCTTGGACCTGTAGGCTTCACTGATGTTGGCTTCGGACTACTTGGCTTTGCCGTTGAAGTGCTTCCGTGAATTGGCTTAGTAGTCGATGGCCTTTGTGTATTTATCGCTGTTGTTATTGAGCTTGTTACAACTGTTTCAGTGTTATCTTTTAAGGTGCTAAGAGTTGTTTTATAGGTGGGATTTACTGTGGTAGCTTTTGAAGATGAGGTGGAACTTGCATGGTGATATTCACAGTTCGGTGTGGTAGTGGTATGGTACTTGCACTTCTTGGGCGGTGGGCGTAGGGTAGTAGAGCTGGTTTTGTTGTTGCATGGATTGCGGAAATGTAATACAATCTCATTTCTAGTACTCCCGGGAGCAATGCGTATATTTTGTCCAAAGAGCGTAAACGCTGTGCCTGTAGCAACTAACAAGCAAAGTATAAGGAGTCTCATCGTATTAGCAATAATTGTTTGTCTTCTCGTTTAATTAGCTCCTTTCGGGTCGAACAGCGTGCGAGCAGCTGAATGACACGCTGGATACTAATGTAAGCGAGCCCTAATGCTTAGTATTTAAATTATCTATCAATTTTTCTTAGCTTACAGCAAATGCAAAAATTTAAATTTTAGTGGCTAAATTGAAATTCCCTATGAAAATACATATACGTTACGGATGCATATGTTATTTTAAGGCACGCGCTTGTTCTATTGAACTCTGATCTGGCTTGCGTAACACGCAATTTATCGTGAATGCAGGTCAGTGACGAACTCTCGCTATTCCGACTATTGCAGGGTCAGCACGTAGCCATGTGAGCCCGTGAGAATAACCTATAGCGAGCACGAATCTAACTAACTCTTCTTTTATTTTCTTATAATATGGATTCGCCCACCTTAAGTCCATTGAAGATGGGAACTGAAGGTGTAATGGTACTGTTGTATCAAGCAGAAGACATCGTGATCTATTTGAATGAGTTTATATATCTCGATTTAGCACTGCCTGACCAACTGGTCTGGCTTGTGCGTTTGTTCTTCTTTAAGACTAAAAATTTTTAAATGCACATGTTAATTATTTTATTTTTATTTTATTTTATTTTCATAAAATTAATTTCGTACACGTACTGAATTTGCAAGCTTCAATTTTGGAATTTTTGAAACAATTTTACTATTTGTAGATACGAGTATGCGAATATATTCTTGAATACCATGCGCAGCTGTACGCGCTTAATAAGTTCGATTTATTTTTTGCCACAATTGGGATATTTCAAATATACTCTGTATGTACCTATGTTTGTTTGTATATATACATTCCTTTCCACCTAAGTTGAACAAGAAACGTATATCAAATAGTGAAACGTATGATTTGGTTTAGTCGGGCACTCCCTTAATATAAATATTATATTATTTTTGTTCTTAGATTTTAATACCCTGAACCCATTGAATATGGAAAATCAGAAGCCTGTCACACCATATAAAGTATATATATTCTCGATCAGAACGACGAGCAAAGTTGAACTAGTGTTATCCGTCTGTCCGTCCGTCCGTTTCGTTCCAGTTAACGCTTGCCCCCCTCGCACACAATTGATAAAAGTACACAATTCACGTATATCAAATAATAGATAATTGCGTTTGGGGAAATATGAATGTCATGATCCTGCTTTGAAAGTTTCATTCAAAACGTACGTCTAGAAAATAATTTATTGAACAATAAAGTTGTATAAACTACGCACTTAGCAGAGCGCGTGCATATGAATGCGCGTGCCTGTAAGTGTGGGTGTGTGAGTGAATGTGCTTTTTGCTAAAAATAAATACAATAAACTTTTAATGATTGTTATATAAGCTGCTCTCAGGGTATCTCTTAGACAAGTCGTCTTGATTTGCTTAAAGTTATATTATCTCAGAAGCTTTGTCTATCTTGGATTTTTATTGTGTTGTGAGCATTACTCGGGGTCTGAAGAACATAATATTGAAATTGTCTCTCATTAAGCATCGGATGGGCTAACAAACAACTATAGTGGGAGCCCTAAAATATTAGTTCACAGATAGAATATAGATTATCATTTACATCTGAAACAGAAACATGATTATTCTATCAATTAAGAGCTAGACTATTGATTGCTGACGGCATGAAAAACATCCAAAAAATCTTAAATACCCAAAAATGTTTGATCGAAGGTTAATTTTTGTGATTTTATAGACAGATTAAAGCTGACAGCGAAGAGCAAGATGAACATTGCATTAAGCCAATATACAATGTCAACGTCGTCAACGAATATAATGTATTGAGATTATTTTGAAATATTTACCTAAATATACTAAAAGTATGCAATATTTAAGGCCTCAATAAAAATATTTATATTCTTTAATGTGAAGTATACTTACAAATGTAACGAACTGTTTTACTAGGCCAAAAGAGATAATTTATGTTGGGTTCAGGGCATTACTAACATGAGCCTGAGGTCACTGAATATTTAAAACTCTTTCACAGTTTGAAAATCGATTAAAATGTTATCGATTTTTATGAGGACGCAGATATAAGTGTATTTTTCGATTCGTTTCTATGTGAGAATGTTCGAAGCAAATTTCAAAGGCGGATTTAATGTTAACGACATGTTTTGGCTTCGTATAGACGGACGGTCATTAAGAAGGCATCCAAATAAATATAAATATGTATAGAAACTAGGAATAAATGAAGCATATGATGTGTATCGAAATAATATATATATATTTATACTTTGCATAGCACATAACAGATATACACCATATCTTGAGGCTGGCTCGACTAGGCGCTCTCATTTCATTATTTATTAATATATATATATATTTATATTAGTACTAATAATACATAGATACTTAAACATTTAATTAAACAAATATTACTAACAGAGTATCTACTTACAGAAGTACATAAGCAACAACAAAGACTAATGCCTACTAATGTCTGTGCGTTCGTTCGATTCACCAAAATGAGAGCGGCAATATTTACATACATTAGAACAAATATATATGGTGTTCCGCAGGCCACTAGTTTAACGTTTTAGTTTTTCAATTCAATAAGGCAATGGCAATTACCCAAATGAGAAACAAATAAAATAAAATAAAATTAATGTGGCCTAGACTTCATCGTCGCTGGCCTGTGAGCAGAGGACCTGCTCTTGCCACCAGTCGTGCACCTCGTAGACAGCGTTTGCCTGATTGTTGAACGGCAGCAGCTTCCCGCTGCCCCCAATCAACTGGCTGATCATTGCTGATGGACTACTGAGCGGTCCATGGTGATGCTGATGGTGATCTCCATAGCTGTGCAGTGCCGCCGCAGTCGCAGCGGACGTGTTAATTGCCGGATAGTGAAACTGTCCAATCTCACTATTGAGCTGCGAAAAGAAACTTGAGGCCTTGTTTGTGTCGCGCTGCTTGCCCAACTGACCCAGCTGGCTGGCATGTGGCAATGTGGTCATCGAGTTCTTTTTGCGCTGCTGACTGCTTATATGCAGCCGCTCCTTATCACTTAGCGTGGAGCGCTGCTGTGGATCGCTCGAGGTGGGCGCCAAAAATTTTCGTCCCGCTGAACTGCCCGTGGAATCGCTGCGATTGAGAGCGTACGCCCGCTTGCCGACAGCCATGACATAGCGGGCACTGGAGACGTGTGGATCGGCGTGCGGCGGCACCATGGCACTGCTGCTCGCATCCTTCTCATCGTTCTCCGTCGAGCTCAAGGTCGGCGAGAATGCGTCGCTGGTGGGCGGGCAGGTGCCAGCCACGGCACCACTGATGGTGCTTATAGCCGACTTGTCTATTATGCCACCAGGCGTCTTATCCTCCTGCACATTGGCACGCATCACTATCTGCTCGTTGGTGGCACGTAAACCAGCAATTAGTGAATTTTGTTGCTTCTGTTAATGGGGAAATACCGAAATACTGAATCGAACTGTCCCGATAAATATCAATCAATTTGGTCTTACGCTGGCATTTTGCGCACGAATTTTCTTGAGGCAACCCTCGAGCCACGTGCGTATTGTCATCTTGGCCACCTCCTCCTCGACCAAGTACTCAAATTCCTCGCGTGCCAGCAGCTCTTCCAACTGAAGTGCCTTGCGTATGTCCACAGACCGATAGGACAACATGCTGAAGCACACAAAAAATTAATTATGTATATTCATAGTATTAATATTATTGGACCTACTTGATGACATCGTGGAACGTTACATCCTCGCCATTGTGCAACTTGTCCAGTTCGTAGCACATATACTTGAAGAGCAGCCGATCCTTCTGCGGATCGCACTCAAGACGACCTTTCAAGAGTCTCAAAATGAATTTGACCCTTCGCACAGGTATGACGCCGCGCTGGTGTATGTCCACAATATTCCAGGTGTTCTGGAAATTGCGGATATCTGCATACGAGAGTAAGGCATCCTCCTCGTTCGAGTAGAACAAGGAAAAGTTCTCCATGATAATAGCTGAGGGGGAAAACTCGTTAGCGACCATACGATACAAAACAGTTTGGTTGTCACCCACCCACAAGCAGGTTGAGCACAATGTACGTAATTATGACGTAAAAGGTGCAAAAATATATCAAGCTGGCCGTAAAGTTGCCGCAGTCCGTTTCCCAGTAGTTTTCGCCCCGCGTGCAGTATGGTGGCTGGACCATGCAATCATGCATGATCTTATTCCAATCTTCTCCTGTGACAATGCGGAACAACATTGCAACGCCGGTCACGGGCGATCCGAAATTCGCTCGTCGCCCAATGCCCTCACCATATTTAACGGTACCTTGAGCAGAAAGTATATATATTTATATATATATATCAATGTGGGTAAGCATGATAACAACTTACCGAAGAGTATGGTGCCGGCTAATGCATAGAAGAAGACTAGCAGAAACATTCCGAAGATGATGAAGAACGACTTACAAACGGACACGCCGACCGTTAACATCAGCATCTTCAGCGTTGTATGCTTTCCAGTGATGGTAAAAAATCTCAGAATAACCACCATGAATCCAAAGAAGTATGACAAATCGTTCTGAAAAACATAATTAATGTAGATGAGAAAAGAATAAAAATTATAAACATTATATAAAGTACATAAGATATATAAAATATATAAATATAGAAAATATGTAATATGTATAAAATATAGAATGTATATAAATATATGAAATATGTAAAAAATATAAAATGTATGAAATATGTAAAATGTATAATATATAAAAAATATAAAAAATATATAAAATATGTAAAAAATATAAAATATATAAAATGTGTAAAATGTATAAAATATGTAAAGTATATAAAATATACAATATATAAAAATTACATAAAAAATATACAAAATATATAAAATATTTAAAAAATATAAAGTATATAAAATATTTAAAATACATATTATATTAATATGTAATTATATATATACATTAACAGATCTGTCACTAAATTATTTCAATATAATTAATGATGTATTTCGTTTTATATTTTATCTAAGACTATATTTATTATTTTTGGAAAATCAAACCTGGCCATTCTAGCTCCCGATAAAGCGCGAAATGCTCAGTTAACTGACGTCACTAATTAATTTTATTGATTTCATTAAAGCGAAAAACTTGATTAACAGCAGCCAGCTAGACGGATATGGTTAAGGCTAATCTTTTTCGTAGACTGCCAATGTAGGGTCACTTCTGCTTCGGTCTGGTAAATTTATTTTAACTAATGAATCTAACATCCTGATTGTAATTTGAGAAAAGTTTGCAGCATAATAACTGAAGTTACTTATCTAATTTTATTGACTTCATGAATGCGGAAAACTTGAAGAGCGACAGTCAGACAGACATGGCTAAAGCTAAACTTCTTCTGGGTGAAGTCAATGCTGCTTCGGCATGGTAAATTGATTATCGTATAACTAAACAATAAGATGCTCTAAATGCAAGCCAATTAAAGTCTTTAAGTATGTCTCAAAAGTTTAGTCTTACCCTGAGAATAGTTTGCAGTATAATCCAGATGACGCCAGCGACGGTTACCAGCAAATCGTATCTGTTGCGTCGCGATTGCCAATATCCTCGGGGAGTGAATGCAATGTTCTTCATAACCACTTCGATGACAAACACAAAGGTGAGGACAGCGCTCACGATGACCAGACGCTCGGTGTGCACCTCGCCTTTGATCCACTGCAAAGGCAGACGTTTACCAGCTTAAATGCTAACTGTAATCCACTTTATATTACCGTTATGGACAGCAACATGCTGTTGATGAGCACTACCACGGCAATGACCCTCTTGAAGATGATGTGCTGCGTTATGTCGTAAGTGAAGGCACGAATCTTGCGCCCATCCGGACGGGGCGGCAGATGCAGCGGCTGAGCGATTTTGAGACGTTTCTTTAGGTCGCACCAACGGCGCTGATCGACGGTGAGCAATGCGGTTCCTTTGTTCTCCGAATAGTTTGCAATGACCACGCCCACAAACAGCGTCAATCCAATCATGCAGCCCAAAAATATGTAGATATGAATGTAAATGGCATGAATCTGAAATTGAAATCGAAATCGAAATCGAAATCGAAGGCATTAGAATGAGGTCAACATTTGCAGAAGTTGGCGTTACCGGTCCAACGGCTTTGATGAGTACGTCGCGCACGTCCAGCCAGCCCTTGAAGGAGAGCACCTCGAAGAGTGTGAGCATCGCATCGCCAATGTTATCAAAGTTGAAGCGACGTGGATTGGCCCACACTCGCGGCACCAACATGGCCGGATAGGACTCATCGGGGCCGGGCGTCAGCTTCATTTTTGTGACAAAGACGCGCCGCATGAAGACACCAACGCAATCCTCACGTCGCGGTATTGTGGGATCGTTGCAGCGTGCCAATCGACCGCCGTACAGCTGCACGCCGTAGCTGGCAAAGATGAACATGAGCAGTATCAGCAGCGTGGATACCAACAAGATTTCCTTGAAGCCACGGCATAGCTCATAGACCACCTTTCGCATGTGCGGCACGAGCGTAAAGATTCTCAGCGGACGCACACAGCGCAGAATCATTAGCAGCTGAGCCGCCGAACTGGTGGGTATGTTGTGGGGCATCCAGCACAGGAACGACGTGGAGACAACGTATATGAATACGTCCAGCGCTGCCGCCACGTCCTTGATGTACGCCTTGGGCGTGAAGAACAAGCCATCGGCCAGAATCTTCATGGCCAACTCCAGGCTCATGAAGATGACAAAGCCATATTCAGCGATCTGCAGCGTGGGATGATCCATTAGGCGATAGTTCGGTGTCTCGAACATCATGGAGATGCACGACAGCGTCGTGGCAAAGATCATAACCCAGTCCAGATAGGTAACCAGCCCCAGGAAGTTACTAATAATCGATATGTATTAGGAATGTGATGAAACCACAGCTCGTCCAATGGGCACTTACTGCAAACTCTTGTACTGCACCTTGCGCTCCTTTCCAGTTAGGGGATCCTTCAGGCGCGCATCGTAGCGGGCGTGCACGATCTTTTGGCAAATCTTGCGGAAGCGACTCTCGCGTGGCACCAGAAACAGGGGCGTGTCGAAGAAGGGATGATTTTCACGCAGATCCTCCTCGCGCTGGTTGCGTCGCATCTCTGCTTGCTGCCGCTTCGCCTGCAGCAGCTTAATGTCGAGATCATGGGGTCTGGCCCGGCCGGAGTTGGCACGCGGCGCGGCTGCAATGTCACCGTTCTCCATGAGGTGCTCATATGTCTGCTTCAGCTTGATGGAGCCAGAACGCACGCTGCGACGTATCGAACGGGATCCGAATCTGCGAATTGGTAGCGTACACACATCAAACGAATCATGCCGCCCAGGGGCAAAGTTCACTTACTTTTTCTGATCGACCCGCCAAGGCTTCGAGTGGGTAATGGTGCCCTGCGATTTCAGACCCCCCTTCGTGCCCACCACTGGCAGCATAGCTGAGTCGCCCAGCATAAGCCGTTGATTGTTGCTGTCGCTGTGGTAAGGAAAAGGATCAATTTCATCCACAAATCTCACATAGGCCATGGCGCTTACTTGATAATGTGCGTGATTGCGAGTTTCCTGAGGCTGCTTCCGGCGGCTCGCACTTTGGCGGTCTTGTTCATGATGCGCACTGGCTTCTGCTTGCGGAATACCACATTGGACTCCCAGCACTCGGACATGGGACGCTTGCAGTTCTCCACAAGCGATGGGTCGTCCGTTTCGAGCTCAATCACGAAATGTTTCATGAAACTCTCACGCACCTTGGGCAGTATAAAGTCATTGGGAATACGATGCAGAATGGTCATTTGTGGTGAGTCCGGAAACTTTTCGAAAATTCGCAGCCGAAATGGCAGAGTTTCCTTAATCTCGGCGCTTTGTTCGCGAAACTTTAGCTGCTTGAGCTTCTTAATGTCCTCGTCCAGCTCCAAATTGTCCAAGATGACCGCCACGAAAAGACTGAGCACAATGAGCGTGACAAAGAGATGATAGAGTATGAAGTAAACGGCGACGAGTGGCGTGAGCGTCTTGCTGGTACGTATCATGGTCTCGTCCATGACCTCCACCCACGCCTCCTGCGTGAGGATCTGAAACATGCTCATGAACGCTTCGGGGAATGACTCAAACTTGGTGAAATCGCATAGAAAGCAAAACAGTTGCATTGAGATGCTAGAGCTAATGATGAGCAAGCACATGGTGAAGATGATGAGTGAGCCGAGTTTCTTGCCGGGTCCAAAGATCTTATAGACAAAGCCCTCCAGCATAGGGGAGGCCTTTATGAGTCGCACGACCCTCAGCACTTGAAAGTACGTCAATCCGGATAGATAGAAAATGGGCACTATGTGCAGCGTGGTGCCGGCAGCCAGCAGCAGCTCAAACTTGTGTATGGAATGCTTGTAGTAGCCGCGCCAGCCCAGGCAGTAGATCTTGAACAGTGTTTCGAGGTCCAGCAGACATGTGAATATCACCTCAATGTAGTAGTATCGCTCGTAAAAAACGTGACGAGGCCGACCATCATGCTTGAAGGCCATCGTGGCCGTCACAATGCCATTGGCCAGGATAACAGTCATAACGAGCATACGGAAATACGGGGAGCGGAGGATGGCATGGCAGGTCTCGGGCGCCAAGCCGCCGTGCTTGTTGTCATCGATCGTGACCAGTCGCCAGCCGGAGTCATTGCCGCTGAGTATCTGGGAGGCGGCCGTCTTCTGTATGTGGCCCCTGGCACCCCACATCTGCTGGAACTGAACGCGTATCTCGTTGAACGTCTCCGTGATGACAGCAATGAACACATTCTTGACCAGCCAAGCCAGGAAGAATATCATGGTGCTGAAATAGAATGCGGCGCGCCATGCCGGCAGCGAGTCAATCGCGCGGTACATGATGAAGACCCATCCCTCCTGCGAGGCGGCCTGGTATACCGTGAATATGCTTGTCGCAATGTCCTCGAAGCCATTGAAGCCAATGACATAGCTGCTCAGGAAGTCCATCTTCATGCAACGCATGCCAGGCGAGCACTGATAGCCAGAGTCCGGATCCATGGAGCAGAACGTATCTGGTATAGCCAGCGAATTGATGGTGAGTACCCTAAGCATAGAGATGAGGGGCTAGAACAGTTTAACCATTGCGACACGCTGTATACTTACGGCCTACCCTGAAGATCGTAGTTTGTATTATTCATAACGCAATGATTTTTGAGCTCTCCGAAGAACTGTACGCCGAGTAGTCCATATAGCGACATGAAGAACAAGAAGAACAGCGTCACATTGTAGATTTGCTGACTCGAGCGTCTGAAAGTAGAAAACTCAGCTCTCATTCACTGAACGAAATTTTGGGTTTGTCCACTTACTTGAAAATCTGATTGATGCGACTCTTGGGCATGCTAAATTTGAGGAAAACACGAAGAAATCGTATCATAATGAGCGGACGCGGAGCCCTCATAATCGATAGATACGAGAATCTGAATGGAGCAGAGAAAGGAGAAAAGTTATAGAAAGAAATAGAATGCCGGCTGGGAGGGGGTATCATGGGCTACTCACTTTGGCACGATTTCGAGCACCTCGAATATCTGGAGTATGATCGACACCCAGAGAAAGCTGACCATGGAAGCATCGAACTGGCACCAGTGGTCCTTCAAGTACGGCACCTCGCCCTGCAGCCAGATAGAGACAAAGAGAGAGAGAGAGAAGGGAATATTTAACGCTCGCTCGAACAGGCAACAGCGAGTGGAACTCACGTTGAGAACGCCGCGGATGTGCATTTTGGCAATCATTTCGGCTGTGAAGAGCACTGTGACCGCTGTGTCGGACACAAAGGTGATGTACTGCAGCGAGGGATGCCGCTCGAAGGTCTTGGGCGTATTTAGCGAAACGGAGGCCAGCGAGACGAGCGCGCACAGGCGCATCAAGCGACGCACCCACAGCTTGTTGACCCACTCAATGTCCGCGCTCTCGTTCAGCGATTCCTCCGGCCCGTAGTCAGCCAGAAAGGGCTCGCCGCCCTTGAGGCTTTGCTTTCTGCCGAGCATGATCTTATTGCCAATGCCAGTGGCGATGCCCAGGCCGATCGGTGGCACACCTGTGATGGCGGCGCTGCCCACGGTGCTGCTGATGCCGCCGCAAATGCCCATGCCGGCGGCAGCAGCTCCGCCGCCCAGGCCGCCAATGCCGCCCAATAGATTGAGGCCGCCGCCGACGCCGCCCACGCCGGGGCACCCTGCGGCACCGGCGCCATTGTTGTGCGCATTGCTCGACGATTGGCCGCCAATGGGCGCTGTCGCACCCGCAGCAACTGCAGCTGTGGACAAGCCCCCGGCCGGCGGCTGCATGCCGTAGGCAGTGCTGCTGCCGCTGCCCGAGTTCACAATTGTGGTGGGGCTGTTGAGCACGCTGGATGCATCTTGGCGTGTGCCCAATCCGTTGCAAGGACTGCTGCCCGGCGATGGATTCAAATTCAAATGGCTGACTTGCTGCTGCGAGCTGCGCAGATGCGAGTGCGGATGCTGATGCGGATGTTGCTGCTGCTGCTGCTGCTGCTGCTGCTGCTGCTGTTGCTGTTGCTGCTGGTGCTGGTGCTGCTGGTGCTGCTGCTGTTGATGAGCATGCGAGTGTGGGTGCTGATGTGGCTGAGGTGTCAAGCTGTTTCCGCTGGAGGAACTGGTGCTGGCCGTCGCTGGCGTTGTGATGCCGCTGGCGGAATGAAAGCTGCCGCTGCCTCCCGTGCGTTTATTTCTAGCAGCTGCACCCAAGCGACGAATTTGTAAGCGGTCAATCATTCAAGCAGCGCATCTTGCTCCCGCCTGGGCCGTTATTAATATTAATAATAATAATAATATTCCGCCGCCAAAAAATAAAACGGCGCAAATGTCTTCAACTTGTGCGCGTTGCTGTGTTCGTCGGGAATTCATCAATTAGTCGAATTTCTTCACTGTCACTGGGCGCGGGATACACCCCCACCCGGGGCCCATTTGCAACCCCCGAGAGAGACTCTATGTACACACACACACACACACAGACATTCACTTGTCTTCTACATACATGCATACGTTTTGCTTACCAACACTTGGGGTTTCAGTCGGAGTTTGCGCTTTTTTATCAGAAGCCTCCATCTCAAGGGCGCTCCATGTGCAGCCTGCTTGTGGTTGCCTTACTTCTGGGCCAAGGCTAAATGAGGCAATAATCGGCTGTCTGTCCAACAAAAAGCAAATTAAACGTCCGAGCTGCAATTTGGGAGCAACGCGTGTTTGCACGGAGCAGCAAACGGTTATTGCAAAGACGTACACGGATGCAGACTGCGCGGTCGGACGGCCGACTGGCTAACAGTTGACATCCTGCCAAATACAGTGCCGGCGCCTGCGCACTGGCGGCGGCAGAAACGGGTCGATGACAACAATCACAGAGTCACAGTCGAATTGCCAAAGTGGCGGCGAGCGTCACTCATTTTTTTTTTGTTGGTGGGATAAACTGAATACAAGCTGAAGATGGGCGCATCATCGTCACATAATAAATCGCCTACTCTGGGCTATCCGGAGCACGATGATCCGGCGTATCGCAAGTGCCAGGAGTTGAAGGCAAGTGCACTCAATTATCTAATCGGTTGCCTTACTAACCCAACGACGTGCATGTAGATGGAGCGCTGGATACAAATGCATTACCAAATCAAGCAGCGGGAACAGGCGCTGACCATAGCGCACCATCGGGAGCTCTTCTACTGGCTGAGTGGCTTCTACATCAGCGCCGTATGTGGCTGCGCGAACTATTACCAGCGGGTCAAGCGCGCCTCGGCCCTGGCACCGCTGCTGCCGCTCACCTTCGTCATGGGCTACTATGCGGACTGGGCCTACGGCAGCAAGCTGCATCGCATTCAGGGTACAACTTCGATCGATTAAAATGGCCAACTAATGCCTCATGTCTGTTACAGCCGAGGCGAACATAATCATGGAGCACGAACAGGACCTGCTGCACTGGCCGGGCGGACTGCCAACGGTCGCCGGCATCGACGAGGCGCGTGTCGAGGTGCACATGGAAAAGAAAATGCATCCACATCACATGTAGACAAGTGTCCCCAGTCCCCGAACCGGGTGCTCAATCTTTTGCTCAAACTTATTGCCCGAAACGAATGTCACTTAGGCATACCGAGATTTTCATCAACTCTATTTCTAGTCTATATATATTTGCATCAAATACGTGCATAACGCTCTCGATGGGAGAAGCATAGCAGATGATGCACATACATAAGCACCCACACACATACATACATATACTTGAGCGCTGTTTTTATCAATATTTATTCATCAATGTGCTAGAAACAAAAACATTCACATATTCATATATCGTCGATTTTCTTACAAATTACCATTGGACTTAGCTAGGTACTTCCTTATAAGCATATGCGTCCGGGCGCTTCAAGTTCTCATGTTTTAAGACAATACTTCTTATATTATACGTTTAGGTAATTATTGTTACACTAATGTAGAGAGCATCTAATAAAGTGTGCGTGTGCGCGTGCGTGTATAGCAATGGTACCAAACCAAGAAACCAATTTCCGATTAGTAATGTATCTGCCCATCCTCAAGCAGGCTGTTTTCTATCAGCGAACGCGTATCCTTCTTGTAGTGCATTTCACAGAACTCGGCGATGCGAACACAGGCCTCCTCGAGCATCGCGTGCGGCACAGTCAGCACAATGCGTATGTAGCCCGGATAGGAGAAACAGCTGCCGGGCAGACAGAAGACGCTTTGCTCGTTCACCAGCTCCTGCACAAAGTGTGTGTCGTCCTTGAAGGCCAGAAAGCGCTCGATGCAAACGCCAATCATCATGTACATGGCTCCGTTTGGCATCACAGGCTTTAGTCCGGGCACCGACTTTAGCATTTTATACGCCAACTGGGCGTTGCTCTATATGAAATATAAAATATTCGAAATCAATAATAAAAAAATACGTTTATCAATTCAAGTAATCGTTTCACTCACGTGGAGCACTTCGATGACGCCGTCAAAGTAGCTCTGCGGTGTCTTGGACAGTATGTCTGGCAGCGCGCCCTGGATGATCGTGTTCGTGCCGAGAATGCGGCCACACATGTTCTTGAGGCCGGTGAGTGCAGTGCCAAGGCGCTTGTGATGGTCGTGCACGATTATCCAGCCCATGCGCCAGCCGGGCACCAGGAAGCGCTTGGTCAGGCCGCCGCAGGACAGCACGGGCACCTCGCGCGTCAAACTGCTAACTGCCACGTGACGCGAGCCAGGGAACACAAAGTGCTCATAGATCTGGAAAAGATACGGAAAAGAATTGCAGTCCGCATTCAGTGCAGCGCTTATCATCCGGGACTTACCTCATCGGCAATTATGGGCAGATAGTGGCGTTCGCAAATGGCAATCAGCTGCTGCAAGTGCTCCTCGTCGTAGACACTGCCGCAGGGATTGCTCGGATTGTTGATCAGCAGCGCGGCTGTGTTCGCATCAATGAGACTCTCCAGCTGGCGGAGATCGGCACGCCATTGTTGCTCCGGCAGCAGCTCGTAGTAGCGCACTTCAATGTCCAGGCCCTCAGCCAGTGTGTGGTACAGGCAGAAGCCCGGCCGTGGCACCAGTATGTTCTGGCCGCGCTCGGCCAGCGCCAAGATGCAATACTCCAGAGCCGACGAGCAGCCACTGCAGAGCAGCACATCGCTTGCATCGATTACTCCGCCGGGTCGCTGATGTGCACTGTACTTGGCCACCGCCTGGCGCGATGCTTCATGACCCTGCGTGTGGGCATAGCCATTGAACTTGCCGCTCTCCAGCGAGCGCAGCACAGCCTTCATAGTCTCATCGGCCGCCTTCAGATTACCGAATGTTGTGGGATCGCCTGAAAATGAAAACAGACGCATGCCTTAGCCACAAGATCTTTGGAAAAGTTTTCAAAGTCAACCGCAGTCCAGTCCAGTCTGCCAAAGATCCTCACATATTTTTCCCTAGCTCGGCCCAAAACTCGTTTTGCGTATTTTTGCATGTTTCCGCCTTGTCACGACTCCCATGGAACGTCAGACGGCAAATAATATTCCACCTGACGCTAAGCGAATTCGATTCTTGATTCTCCAAACAGGTGAAACTACATTTTATGCAAATGCATCAAAAACGCGCGCGCTCCGCGTTGAAAAATATATTAAGCAAAAAAAAATTATATATAAATAAATAATAATAATAATAATAATAATAATGTGTAACAACAAGCCCCCGTCCAGACTCGGAACAGCCCTATCTAGTAGTTTAGCATAAATTAAGCGCTAAAACGTAGTTGGCGTAGTCTAGTCAGTGGCTGAAGAAAGTTGCGAGCTGAGATGAATTTCCACCCAGAGTGCCTCTGGGCAGTTCTTATTATCAATATACATAGATCCATATCCATAGGGGAGCTATATTTATTTATGTATTTGAAATGAATTCACAAACTGAAACAAGTTTCAGTAAAGCAGAATTATTATTATTGTTGTACGCGATTTCAATAATGTAAAGCAGCTCGACAAAATTTTGGAGATCTGCCTCGCAAGGGCCCCAGAGACAACAAGCGCAACTAAATATAATCGATTCAAATATATGTATGCTTTTATCTCATTTTATAGCGGCTAAAATAGAATTTTAAATTATTCTATGCCGATCGATCGCACATATTGTGAACTCACCTATCGACAGGGGTATCATGGGCTTCTGTGGATTGGGCTTGATCTGCAGAGCCTCGACAATGTTGCGAATCCGATTGTGTGTGTTCAAAGCCAGGGCCGAGCCCTTAATCTGCCAGTCGGCGCGACGCTGGTCGGGCACATTGTGCAGCTTTGGGGAGTGCTGCTCCTGGGCGCCGCCAGTGGGCGTTGTTGCCGGCGAGCCGACTGGGCTGCTTTCAAACTTGTAGTCTTTGCTAGTAGCACTGCTAGGCATTATCACCAGGCAGAGTAGAAACAATTTCGAGACACAGAAAACAAGCAAAAGAGAAAGTAAAAAAAAAAAAAAAAAAAACAGGAAAAGAAACGAGGAGGGTTCCGATGAGGCAGACGGCTCGCGACGGAGTTCAGTATTCAAATGAAGGTAAAGTTGGAGTCCTGATTCTCATTCCACACAAGCATTAGTAGTGGATGCAATCTCGATGGCGGCTGTGGCTAGATGGCGTCGGGGCGATTTTTTTTCTTTTCTTTGCTTGATTTTTTTTTTTATCAATGTTTTAGGTCGATGCGAATTCTGGGTTAAATCAAAACTGATTTACTCGGCTGATCTCTTGGTGCTTTTATCGGCTCTGGTTGCGCCGCTTGGCCGCTTTAATATATACGCGATATATAAACGATTTTCTAAGACATACATACATACACACCTCCACGCGCTTCGGCGGGGGCCGAGCCAAAGAACAACAACAACTGCTGCAACTTCGGCTTAAGCTCGGGCCTATCACTGATCACTGATTTGAATACTGTTGTTGGACGGACGCGCGGACGACGCTCGGTCGAGACAAAAATAAGTAAATAAATATACATACGAACATACTTTTGCATATAAACAATATGTAGATTTTTTTTTTTTTCCATTTTTTATTTCTTATAAAGCCTGATTCCACTTGGTGGGGACAAGATTTTTTAGTTAAAAAAACAAAACAACCGCAACACAAACAACAACAACAACAGCTTTGCTTTATTTTTGCAAAATGCCCAGGTTACCTTTGATAAGAGCATCATTTGGTCTTTATTTGGTCTGTCCCAAAATCGAGCGCAGCGATTCAGGAATTGCTCCGCACGCTCTGATCGGGCGTTAAGTAAAACGCAGTTGCCTGGGCCAAACAGGCTACGGCGGGGGCGTCTCCTCCATGGGGCGCTATGTGACGTCCGCTGCCAATGAGAAATGCAAAGCGCAAAAGACGAGTATTTGCCTCCACACACACACACACACACACACACGGCTAGCTATTACGGCCAAGAAACGCTCTGGAGCACTATTCCGGCGCTGGCATTATTAGTCAGAGCTAACATGCTGCTACTATATTTAACCAGATGCTAAATTATGTCAGCAGGCCGCACACACACTCAATACTGGTTCGAAGCGAGCCTCCTCCTGATCGAAACTCGTTTCACGCTGCGGTGTCCTAAAAAGCAGCCACTGGCCAAATGTGTAAATGCCAATCGATCCACAGATTTATCACACTCATCAATGCATATATATATTTGGCATTTTTATCTGCAGAAAATGCAAATAACTGATTTTATTAGTAAATGTCTTAAAGTGACATGATTGGATCATCCATTCGACTGATTGGATCATCCAACCAACCAATTGTGTCGAATGCTCTAATACAAGTGACAGGTATATTATAGTCGATAAGATTTGGAATATGATAGTTCTTACATAGAAGTACACATATGTATATATATGTATACACAATATTATATATATATATATATATATACATAAACTAGTATACAAAATGTATATTAATATGCGTTATTGATATTTGTCTAATGTATCTGTATCTGGTGATCTCAAACCATTGATTGTTGCATAAAAAGATCAATTGAAAGTTCGCTTTAACGCATCATTCGTTTCGGCAAACACACACAAATACACACACACACACACACACATAAATATATTAATATGCACGGCAAATATATTGTTTATCATAGTTCTTCAACATATTTTTTTTTATAATACAACATAGTGAATACTCTTAGCTTATGAGAGATGACCCTTAGACAAAAGAAAAAAAAAATATATATATATATATGTATGTATCATGACATTGATATAATTCGACTTATTTTACACATAATTGACTTAAGTTACATACGAAAGAGAGAGAAGAAAAAAATACAGAAAAAGATAAAGAGTTTTGCGGCTGGGCAATTAACATTTAACTGTACAAAAAAAGAGCCGTGGCAGGATGAACTCATCTGATATATGTATATTGCAGTTAAACACATCTATTTGCGTTTGAACATGTTGCTGAGCCGTCGCTTGGGAGGCGAGTTCTGTAAAGGAACAACGGAATTTTTACACATTAAACAAAATTTGTTGAAATACTGAAAGAAATGCGTCTGCTGCGTGCTGCGCGCTGCCTGTTGCCTGCTGCCTGCCGTGTGTCCTCTGTGTCCTCACTAGACCGTCAAAAGCAACAAGCCCAAGACTAGTGTGACGATGACGATGTAACTACAAAACGGCATTAGAATTACGAACACGGCAATGCTGAGGGTGAGAGACTTGTTGAGGCCAATGCGCGGCCGCTGGCATCG
This sequence comes from Drosophila mettleri, assembly GCA_035047625.1. Lineage (NCBI taxonomy): Eukaryota > Metazoa > Arthropoda > Insecta > Diptera > Drosophilidae > Drosophila > Drosophila mettleri. The sequence continues at coordinate 15,056,818 of JAWNPI010000109.1, forward strand.
CCACAGGCGCAACAATTTGTTGCTGCGCTTCGGATTGGCCAATTGCTTGAGGTCGCTCTGGCGATCCATGGTGGTGATGTTTATCTGCGGCAGGCGGTGTGTGCGTATGTGACTCAGCGAGTAGGTGGTCCACGACTGCAGCGACGAGCAGTTGGTATTGCAGCTGACGCTCGAGGCAGTTTCGGTAATGTTGGACGCACTGGCGCTGTGCGGCACCCTTTGCTGCACACTTTCGGCCAATTCGTGAGTGTAGTGCAGTGGCTGCAGCTCGAACGGCGCTGTCGACGCTGTCTGGCGGCAAAGCTCTTCGAAGTGCACATCATGACTGAGATTGTGAACGGTGGCGCCGTCACTCAGCCATGCGCAGACATGATCATCCTCGAATTGCTGCTGCGCCGCCAGGTTAGAGTCGAGGTCGCAATCATATTTGGCGACCAGCGCCTTCAGCAAACCCGGCTGCTCCTCCTCGCCCCAATTGGAGTAGGAGTTATGCACAGTTGGCCCGTTCACATTGAACGTTGCCGCTTCAAATTCCGATTCCACCTTGATATTGGTGCAATCCCAAGTCTGCTTATCCAGTAGCATCGTGGCACCCATCACCATCAGCGCATCATTGCGATTGAGCGCACAGTAATTGTTGTTCTCGTTGGGTTCGTCGAGCGCGTACGTGCCATTGCCGCCAGCCTGAACAATTTGCTTAACATCTTCCTCGGTCTGCTCCAAGTCGGCGTCGCACAGATGCCGGCCCCGATCGAAACATCCGATGCGCTGATCTTTTATTTTGATGCGCTGCTGCATGCGCTTAGCGCTCATCTGCGACGAGGAGGACAATCTGGGGCGCGGTCGGCCTCTGTTGCCAGCTGCTGACTTACGGCGGCGTCCGCTCGATACACTTTGATTATTGGACGCGAGGCTACTGCTCGAGCTGGTGGTTATTAAACGACGGCGACAAATGCTCGCCCTGCCGCCCTGATCATTACACGCTGCCAATGGCAAAGCCGCATCGGTCAAATGTGGCGTGGCGTCCGGCTCCTGGACGTCTGATGTGCCAGCAGCAGCAGCAGCAGCAGCAGAGTTCATAATCAATTGCCGCTGGTCGTAGAAGGAGCGGCTGCTGCGCGGTGTCGACGTACAGAATACGGCTTGCAAATTGCGGCGATGCATAATGCCCTTAAAGAGATTATGTTTGCGTTGACGCCGCCTCTGTGAAGGAGCATATTACTTGGTTTTTAATCGGCCGTTGCGCTAGCAGCCACACAAATTGACGAGGACATTAATTAAAGAGCACGACAACAGGCAACAGGCAACAGGCAGTAAACACACAGAGCGGATGCTATAAACAAAACACAAAGAGAGAGGGAGACGGATACGAAACACAAATTCATCTTCGCCGCTTGCTCACCTCGTCGCGTGGCAGACATTGTCCGCCAGCGCCAGTGCCGCTGTTTCCTATGCTGAAGCGCGAGGCGAAGATCTTAAAGCGGGCCGGCGTCTTGGCCGTGCCATTGCCGTTGTCACAGCTCTCGCGCAGTATTTCCCGCGGTGGCTCCGATCCGCCGAACGACAGCCGACCGCCATTTTTACTCGGCGTGGGTGGACCCGGACGCTTGTAGTGTGTGCCCATTGATTTCTTGCGTGTGCCCAAACCGTGGCCATCCGTGGTGCTCAGCAGCGCGCTCATGCTGTCATCGAGGCTGTGCGGCCCGTCCTGTCGGAGATGAATCGCATTAAGGCACATTAGCCACACAATTACCAAGCGCAATGGAACCAACCAAGCGTAAAGCCACAGCGCTCAACTCCCTCGCTTCATCTTGGTCGTGTTATGGTTTATGAATGCTTACTTTAATATCGTCCTCCTGGCTGCCCAAGTCGTACTGCGCCGCATAGGCGCTCTTCAAATGCGGCGGCTGCAACGAATTGCGATATTGAAGCTCCTCGGCGCTTGAAGTTAAATAAATAAATAAATTCAAATTTGATTGGCACTCATAATAAGCATTTAACGTACGTCATGTTTGGCACGGTGCCCATCTTGAGATCGGTCAGGTATGTGTTATTGAATACCTCGCCCTCTTCATCTTCCATTGCCAGATTGCTGCCCAGATTGCCAGAGGGTGCGCATGGCCGCTTGAACGGCTTCCAGTCCTCCCCGGACGCCACAGCTGTCGTCGCCTGCTCGGCTTCCTGCAGGTGCCGCAGCTTGGTGCTCACAATGGCATGTTTCTTCTGCTCTTCCAAGAGCTTCTCATTGAGCCGCACAATCTGATTAGAGAGCTTGCGCGTATGCTCCTCATACTTGTTGACCTGTAAGGCGAGAGCGAGAGTATTGATGAGTCAGTCACATGTATAACTAGAGTAAAGTCAGCTTACCTGAGCATTGAGCTTCTCCAGCTCCGCCTTGTTGTTGGCCGCATCGCGCTCCTGTTTCTCCTTGATTCTGGTCACCTCCGACGTGTACAGCGTGCGCTATAGTTGGTCAGATTGTGTGGGGGTTTTTTTGAGTTAGTGGTGAGTAGTGTGTGGTAAGAAATGAGTGAGTGAGTGGTGAGTAAAGGCAAAGGAGAAAACAAGATCAAAAGAGACAAATACATATATTTTTATAGAGAGATTGAGATTGAGAGAGAGAGAGAGAGTATATATAAAAGAACTCTAAATTAGATTTGATTGTGGGAACAGTAACAAAACATTTATTAGCGCTAATATCATAAGCAAGCCAGTTACATATATACTTATATATATATATATTGATTACTTAAAACTCAGACGGATTTTGAACTTTCAAGCTAACAACAACGTTGTTGGTCAACAGTATCAGGTATGTGGCGCCTATGACAAAGAGCAGCAGCATTAAGATTCTAAAGGAGTGATTCTCTCTCAGCAGCTCTTGGCTGGTGTGTGTCTGCAAGCCCAGCTGTTGCAAATCAAGCTTTTGTCGAGTTTATGAGTGTGTGCGTGTGTATGTGTGTGTTGTGAGTAAGTAAGTATTGTGGTCGGTGGAGTAGAAAGAGAAGAGCAAACAAAGAAAGTTTATTTTAAATACCATATCATTGATTAGCTAATTAATCTACTTATTCAGTTTGGGCTTTGTATGCGTATGTAAGTGGCAGATTTAGGCAACAGCTGGTTCAATCGTCGCCTCTCCTCTGATGAGCGCTAGAAATTTTGTAATCAGTCCCAAAGCAACACACACACACACACATACACACAACTAACTAGACAGAGAGCTACGACAGAGCAAAGTGTGCCAGAGAACTAATATTACAATAGAGTACACAATTGATATGGATATAGTGATATAGTGAATACAAATAAGCTCAAATGACGCTGGCATAAATGGAAGAGGCTCAGCTTGGGAGTGACTGAGTAGGAGATGCCCCGAGAAGAAAAAATATCGCAATTATTCTAGACAAAAGACACACTGATCTTATGGACTTTAGTTTTTATGGGATTACGAGACGGAGAGCCGTATCCGTGTCTAGATCGACTCAGCTCGTCGTTCTGATCAGAAATTGATATACTTAATGAAGTCAGCTACTCCTCGCCTCCTTTCGCCTGCTACATACATATTGAAGCCTCTTTTTAATGAATCCTCGCATTTTCGAATTCTTATTATCCTGAATCCTCATTAACCGTAAACCTCACTTTTCTGAAACCTTACATTTTCCTGAATCCTAATTTTTCCTTTATCTGATTTTTCTTTTTTCGAATTCTTATTATCCTGAATCCTCACTTTTCTGAAGCCTAACATTTTCCTGAATCCTCATTTTACTTTTTCTGAATCTTCCTTTTTCGAATCGTCTCATTTTCGAATTCTCATTGCCCTGAAACATCCTTTTTCAAATCTTCATTATCCTGAATCCTCATTATCCTGAATCCTCACTTTTCTGAAACCTAACATTTTCCTGAATCCAATTTTTCCTTTTCTGAATCTTCCTTTTTCGAATCGTCGCATTTTCGAATTCTCATTATCCTGAAACATAGTTTTTCAAATCTTCATTATCCTGAATCCTCACTTTCCTGAAATCTCCTTTGTCAAATCTTCATTATCCTCACATTTTGCTAAATCCTCACATCTTCCTGAATCCCCACATTTCCTTGAATCCTCACTTTCAAAGTGATTAATTATCTAATCTAACTAATCTTAGTAACAAATAACCCATTCAATGTCCAGATCTACCGTGGCATTTACAAAGCCCTCTCTAAATTGCTCTAATCTTAATTTTAATGTACTTCTCTTAACTCAATAATAAAGAAAGCCATGAAACCACTCAGCAAACGCAAGCTGCTCGCCTAGCCATTTCGGTTATACGATCTAAACTCTTGGAATTTGGGCATTTCAAAATAATTTCTTCATCATTTATCTAAGCCATATTTTCAAGCAACGTCATATTGAGCTTATGCGATATTGTGAGTGAAATATTTGGAAAGGCAGGAATACTTTAGGCCAGCAGGTCAGACAACAGGAGCAATAGGAGTACGCTATGAGCTGAGCTAAGCAGAGCGGACGTTTACTTACCATTTTGGTTTTCATTTTTTCCAGCTTGCCCTCCATCTCGAGGCGCTGATCCTTGAGCTTTTGCTCACAGCGACCCATCTCCTCCTTGGTTTCGCGATACTTTGCCTGCAATATCTGGCAGTCGAGCTCGCGCTGGTGCAGCTTGGCTCGCTGCTGCTTCAATTGCTCCTGCGCATCGAGCAGTTCGCTGGAGCTGTGCGCCTCCCTCTCCAATGTTTCCAAGAGCTTCTCATGGTTATTGCGGCTATCAACAATTTCCTCATTGCACTTTTGCAGCTCATCGCTCAGCGTGTTCAGTTTGCGCTGATAATGGCACTCGCGATCCTTTGACTTGCTGCGCTCCGTTTCCAGCTCCTCCAGCTTGTCAGCTAGCTCACACTGGACGGCTGCATGCGTGTGCTTCATTGCATCGAGTTCCTGTCGCGCCTCCGCCAGCTGAGACCGCAGCTGCAGCACATTGGAGCGCTCTTTCATCGCCTGTTCGGCGGCGACAGCATTGTTCTCATTCGCCTGAATGAGGCCGCGCATTGTCTCATTGGCCTGCTGCAGTTGGCTGCTCAAGTCGGCCATGCGTTTCTGCTGCTGCACAATCTCTGAATTGAGGCCGCCCACTTCCAGCACCAGATTCACTTTCTCAGTCTCAATGACCTTCACCTGTAGCTGCAGTTCGCGAATTGTGCTGTGCCACTTCTTGGACTCGCGCTCAAGCCTCAGCAACTGCTCCTGACTAGCATCGCGTTCGGTCTCTGCCAGCATGCGCTGTTGCTCCAAGGCGGCCTGCTTCTCCTCCGAGCGGTTCGCACGCTCCTTATTCTTGCGCAGCTCCAACTGCAGACTCTCCTTCTCGTGCTGCAATACTGCAATCAGCTCCGACTGTTCGGTCTGCTTCAGTTTACCCTGCGCCATCTCCCGTTGCGTTTTAGATAACATTGCCTGCTGCTCGCCCAGTTTGATGGCGATTTTCTCCAAGCGCTTGGTGTTCGACTCCAGCTGTGATTTGCTCTTCTCCAGTTCGTCCTCTCTCTTGGTGAGCAGGCACTGAACGTCTGTGAGCTCCTTTTCAATGATGCGCCTCTGCTCCACCTGCTGTATTTGCTGCTGTTCCAAGCTCAAGTTTTTGCGCTGTTCGCCCTTTATCAAATCCTCCAGTTCATTCACATGGGCCTCGAGCGCCTCTTGCTTTTGCAACTCCTGCAGCGCACGCTCCAACTGCTCTTGACCCACATCCAGTTTCTGCTGTATCGCATTGAGCTCACCCTTTGCCTTCTCAAACTGCTGCGTTTGCACCACAATCTCCGCCTGCAGCGCCTTAATCGTAGACTCGCTCTTTTCAACCAGCTCCGTTTTGTATCTGAGCTCCTCTTCCAACTGCCTTCGTTTCTCATTGGCTGCCTCCAGCTCATGCTCGAGCTGAGCCAGCTCCATTTGATGTCCATTTTGCACTGTCGCCGCTTCAGTGGAAGTCTTAAGCTCTCGCTCCAGCTGAGATTGATTCATATTCACATCGCTCAGCTGCACCTCTTGCTCTTGCTGGGTCTCATTGTTTCTTAACTCTTGTTCCATTTGCAGCCTTTCGCTGATTTCCTTGCACTCTGCATTCTTCTGCTCGAGTTCTTTCGCCACTTGCTCGCATTGCCGTTGTGAATCGGCTAATTTATCTGTCAGACATAAAATAGCCTCGGAGAGCTCATTTTTTCTTAACTCTTGTTCCATTTGCAGCCTTTCGCTGATTTCCTTGCACTCTGCATTCTTCTGCTCGAGTTCTTTCGCCACTTGCTCGCATCGCCGTTGTGACTCGGCTAATTTATCAGTCAGACATAAAATAGCTTCGGAGTGCTCCCTTTGTAATGCGCTGAGTTCTTGTCCCTTTATCTCTGCGGCCTTTACTAGATTCTCATTTAGGACCTTGCATTTGTTGGTCATTTGCTCATGCTTGGAGACAAGCTGCGAGAGTTGATGGTGCACAAATTTGAGTTTCTTGGGCAGAGCATCGTTGCTAATATTGTCAATGGCTGACTCAATACAGGGACCGAGTGTGCAGAGTATTTCCATAGCGATGAGGTCTACAGCGGTCATATGCCTACTTTGCTCTAATATCTCTGATTCCGTCTTTTGCAGCCGGCTGTGAACTCTCTCTAGCCAAAAGATTAGCATCTTCTCGGCTTCTTGCAGGCTACTTCCGCTGATCTTCTCCGACGTTGCCGCCAGGTTAAATCGAGAGTTTATCGTATTGATAAAGCTCTGCAGTTGCTGTTGATTGTCGCTGAGCTGCTGCTGTTGTCTGGACACGAGTTCTTCTTGCGAGAGAATGCGTATTTCCTGTGCCTTTAGTTCTTGGCAACGACGTGAGGCGTCCTGCTGCTCTGCACTTATTTGCTCCTCTAAAATGAGGTTTTTACTGCACAGTTGTATCAGCTCGCAGCCCAATTGCGTGAGTTGCTCATCCTTTCTTTCCAGATCTTCGGTGATTTTCGATAAGTTTTCGATTTGCTGGTCGCGCAGCTGCAACTTCTCGACACTTTCCAACAGACTTAAGTTACTCTGTGCCAGCGCCTGATCCAGGCTTTCTGCTCTGCTCTTCAGTTGCTCCTGGATGTGCTCATTCTGGATATTTTGCTGACGTAGTGTGTCGTACTGAACCTGCAGTTCCTTCACACGTTTCTGCTCTTGCTCATAGCGGACGGTCAACTGGTCCATGCTGCGCCCCACTAGGCACACTAGTTGTGCATCATCTGGTGCTGGCGGCATATCCAGCTGATAGGGCTCCACGATCGCTAGCAGGTTTTCCAGTAGGCTCTTTTTTTCCTTGCCCATGGTTTCCAGTTGCCCGCGCAGCTCATCGTTCTCCAGCTCCTTCTCGCGCAGTTGCTTATCTATGACGGAGCAAGCCAACGTTTCAGGCGTGGTATTCATGCTACCTATCGACTGTGAAGTTTCAAGCAAATCCGAGGAAGCGTTGAGGACCTCGCGGCCATTCTGCAGCTCAGCGCGCGCCTCCTGCAGACACTGCTGCAGCTCCAGTTTGTCACGCTGCAGACAAGCGATTTCGTCGTTCTTGTCTGTCAACATGAGCACAGTGTTCTCCACGCGCAGCTCCAGGTCGTTTATTTTGTCCATGCACACGAGCACCTGCTTTTCGGACAGTTTGAGCTGCATGCGAAATGAATCATTAAAGAGGCGATTCCAAGAAATACCTATGCATATGTGTATTCTAGATGAATGAGCGTACCTTGTCCGCTAGTTTGTCATGTTTGCGCTTCGCCTCGTGCAATTCTTCTTTACTTTCGGCTATAGCAGCCTCCTTGTTGTTAATCTCTTTAAGCAGCTGTCGCCTTAACTGTTATTGCGGTACAAAGGAACAGATATTAATAAAAAAAAAAAAAGGTCGCCATCTACCTGCGCGCCGCGCTCAAGATTTTACATACGTTCTCTAATTCGTTGGGCATACGGTTATGCATGTAATTACTCTCATCGTTTTCATATTCCAGCGAGGCCGTCAGCTTGGCCAGTTGCTTCTTTTTCACTTTGTTTTCTTTAGAGAAATACAATTTATATTCAATTTTTAGCTAAGATTCGAATGCATCGTTCATACCTTTACTCAGCGAATTGATTAGCTGCTCATTCTCTAAAATTTGGTCCTCTAGAACGGCTTTTTCATAGCGCTCGGTTTCCAGCTGAGCCTGCATGAGTTATTAAATTGTTAGCATTGTATAGCTGTAAGATTGTTCATAGTTTCTTACTCGTAGTCCCAACAGTTCACGTGTACGCTGCTCAAGCAGCACTGTTTTGGGTGTGGACGGAGCTGTATTTAGGCTGACGTCTAGTAAGCTTGTCAGCTCTCGTTGCACTGGCATTGGCATCGCAAAATTCGTGCTCGCAGTCGCATCATTGTCGATTGAAGCCGAATTCTTGTTATTGCTCTCTAACTCAGAGGATTTAACTTCGCTGTCATTGTGATTGGATGTCGGGTAAGAGGGCGCGGAGGTACAGCCTTGCGACTGAGTCTGGTTCGGAGTCAAGTCGGCAAAATTGCTCTCAGCAATATCACTGATACTAGCAATGGTCTCGCCCAAACAATCACGGGTCATATCTGGGTTTTTAATTGTCTCCTGGAAAAAGTCCGCTATGCACTGCTGTGTGATGTCTGGTAAATTTCTGCAAATATTATGAAAATATTCGCTCGGTTTCTGTACGCAAGTGTAGTGCATGAGAAGCGTGTACACATAAACGTAATCTTTAGTCATTATACGGCCATCGCTCTTCAAAAGCGGCTTAAAGTTTGGATAGATATCTATAAAGCGAGAAAGTATTAATTATTTACTTCCGTAAATTGCATATATATATATATATATTTTTAAACTCTGAATGCACCTCTAAGAAATGTCAGTAGTTGTCCCGGTGACAACGCCAGTTGCTCAGCTGACAGTTCGACCTGAGAAAACTGAGCATAGTGTGTGAAAAATTCCTCGATATCGGAGTCTTCGAGACATTTAACGTTTGCTATGAAATTGCATTTCTGAACCTAGTAGTAATCAAAGTAAACAAATTAAGAGGCGAACGGAGCGAGACATGCAGAACACTTACCCACTGCAGGAGTAGCGCTTTCCACGCACGTAATTCCATATTTAACTCAAAGCAAACAAAAAAGAAAAAAAAAAAAAACAAAAAACAAAAAAAAAACTGCACTACGAATTAAGACTGCACGTCTGCGTCGGTTGTCTGCGAAAAATTCAAAAATTTTTAATTTTAAAGCATATCTTGGCCAACTTTTCGAATTATTTTTATAATTGTTATTATTATTATTACAAGGGTTATTAAGATAAATCGCACTTTGTCTGTAACTCACACGTGCTTAACTTCAATCTTGCTTAAAACGACGCTTGTTTCAAAGTGTGCAAAACCGACTCCAGACGCTAACAAAATGGGCGCGCTTGTTGCGAATTGCGATACTTTACCGATCGAATAGTTTTGAAGCAATATCGATCACACTTTTTGGCAGCAGGGTCGCTGTTGTCGATAAATTGGATAACATTTGGTACTTTTAGTTTAGTTTGCTATGTTGTTTTATGTTTTTGTGAGATTTCATTTTTATTGACGAAAATATGTTTTACTAATTTTATTTACTTTATTTTTAATCATTTTTAAACTATAATAACAAAGCCAAGCAATACCCAACTAAAAAATTAACACGAACTGTTAACATTGCCTGTTGACAAAGAAAATATCGATAAGAATGTAAGTGAGCACAATAGCTCGATAGATCGATTGATTAAATTCAAATGCAGATAGCGCATATTTATTGCACAAGTATTTAGATATTTTGTGTATACAAATTATTAGCGTCGAAACGACAGAGACAATACCACGCGCATACACATATGCGAACAAATATCAATGCTCTATAGCTACGCAATTTCTACGCAAATTCTTACATATTCATAAAGGATATTTTAAGATGCATGCCGCGGGGACATAAAATGAAATATGTCAAGTAGATAACACAAAAAGTAAACAAAAACTTATTATACCCTGAACCATTGAAAATGGAATTTCAGGGTATACTGTTTTTGTGCAAATGTATGTAACAGGCAGAAACAGGCGTGCCACACCCCATAAAGTATATATATTCTTGATCAGCTCGACGAGCTGAGTTGAACTAGCCCTGTCCGTCTATCCGTGTAAACACGTGGATTTCGTAAACCAAAATAGCTAGAGACTTGAAATAAAAAGCAAAATGCGATAACTCATCCTATTTCCTTATAATCGATAACTATCGGAAAAATCACTTTGTTTTTGAGGCCTGGCGTGCACACCGTTAAAGATAGAATCGTGCACTAAAATGTTGTTGATTGCTATATTGAATATGCATATTTTGTCATTTTTGGATTTTTGATGCCACGCTCCTTTCGCCCACAATTCAATAAATTTAATGAATAAATTAAACTTTTTATGATTGGTATTACAACTCAATGGATTCAGGGTATCGCTTAGTCGAGCAGTCTCGACTAGAGCTTTGCTACTTGTTTTATATTGTAATGTCTGGGACTCAGGTACATTAAAATAAACAAATATATATATCATCTATATTCCCCGAAAAGCCTATCAATCGGACATCGAAAACAGTATTCATTTTATGAATCCAACGTGTGTGAATTTGTTTTGTGTGTACATGAATATAAATGTTTGGACTTACGGCGTAACGTGCGCAAGAGCGCTCCGGCACGGGGCATTGGCCATCTCCTGCCCGGCGACTTCCGACTTCAACAGCTTTGCCTATTAAATAGGTCTGATTATACTAGTTTCCTGTGATGGACTAGGAGATACCCTGCGCACAGCTAAAATATCCCAAATCTCAATACACATACAAAACTGACTTGAAATCTTTAGCTTTTGTAAAATTGAGAAGTGATGCCAAAAAACTGATTTGGCCAGATCGACACAGATATTTAATATAAATATATATCATTTTTGTGCAACTCCTAAGCGTTTCCAAATTCATCATACCCTGAATTTCACAGTTTTAGAGGGTATTCCTTCGCGGGTGCACAAGCGACCTCCATTCGTTGCGTTTTCTGCATAGCTCACGTATGTGGGTTCGATCTGCACTGCAATACTCTCGCTATACTTCAGATATATTCCCGAAAGCAAGCGCTAGGCCTGTCTGCTGTGGCCGGGACATATCTGTGCTAAGTCCATAGCAGGAGCTACGATCATAAAACTATAAACCGCAAATGGGCAAAAGTGTAGTTGAGCTTCGGCTCCCAGAGAGATCAGGTTTGGATACATATTTATATATAGATTTACACTTGCCATGTGCTCACAGCTTTTGATGTAGGTATGTGTGTGTGTGTGTGTGTGTGTGTGTATGTGTGCATGTATGTATAATCACACATATTCGGAATAATTTACTGTAATGTAAATAAACAAAGAGTAAATATTGTGTGTGCCGTTGCTGGATTCGATGCATACTTAAAAACAAATGCTCGGCCACAAAAATGTTCCAACCGAAATTTCGTGCGGATGGAGAGATGAAGCTAAAGGCAACAATAACATTAAACGATGTCTGGATCGCTTTGATATTCATCAGATCGATTCGGTTAGCATTGTCGATTGTTCTACGCTCCGGGCCGTATGTAATTCGCCAGTTCTGTCGCGCGTTCTTCCATCCAGTTAGCCAGTTGCCATCCGCCCATCTTAAACGCCGTAATCTTAAGACTTTGCATTTCCCATCTCAATGACCAAGACTCATCATCATCATCCGGGGCACTCAGTGCGTAGCGCAGCCGCAGCTGCGGCGCTGACCCTGCAACTACCGAATACAACGGATTCGCTGGAACGGGGCAAGAGCAGGACAAGCATAACGTCCATGTCGGACGAGGATATAATACAGCAGAACCTCAAGGAAATACTAGATATCAAATCGCGAGTAAGTCGACAGTTACTGCTGTTGCACCTGGCACCAACAAGAAATTCATTCCAAGTTTATGCGGTTCTGTGTGTGTGTGTGTGTGTGAGTGTGTGTGTGTGTGGGGTGCGACGTGCCTGGTACAGAAACCATATGAACGGCGCCATCAAATTGTTCAGTCACATACAACACACATGTCTGTATATATATATATATCTCGACCGATACTCATGTTCGTATTCATACACAAATTTGCAGATGATGAGGTCTTGTGCGAACGTGAGATTATAAACAATGTTAACATACACACATACATAGGCGTATGCATGTAGCCATCCACTGGCAGCCCTGACTTTACAGCTCAGCATACTCTGCTGAATATACTCTGCTAAGCGCGGTCTAGTTGCAAGCGCCCGACTAGCAGATACCTTGAGCCCAACGCGGAGCTGCTCTTCCGAGCATTCTACTTTTTTTTACACTTTCTAATGCATAAACAAAGCATACACACGCACACACGCACACACACACACACGCACACACACACACACATGAATTTGCGCTCTGCTTACTGCGCAGTTTATGAAGCGACTGCGCTTATGGGCTTTACCATGGGCAATTAACTATTGATTAGCTGCTTTCTAGATGAACTTTTTTGATAAGAGCGTAATAATAACATCTATATAAAAAAATATACATATATATATGTATATCTCTATATATACATATATATATATATATATATATATATATATATATATATATATATATATATATATATATATATATATACATATATAAAGGGAATTAAAGTTAATCATTGGTTTCAAGCCAAATGACATTCATATTGAATAAACTTGGCAATTCAAATCTTTCCTTAAGGAAATTACATTTTTATTCCATTATAGTGTCAACATATATATATATATATATATATATATATACAATTATATACAATTATTAAACTGTATTTTTCCCCTTGCAGGAAGAACGAAAAGCCAATGGACGACTTGTGGCCGTGATTGTTGCCTTTCTGGGTAAGATGTCAAACTTGGGCTATTCCAGTAGATTCAGCGATCAAACTTTAGTTCTAGATTGAGTTAATTCTAAAAAAAATGTTAAATTTATGCTCCTTGATAGTTTGCACTAGGAAGACTGTCCACAACCTAAAGAAATATCTAATTACACTTCTCCAACAAATTAATTTCTTTAACAAATCTATCCAGATCCATATACTATATAAAATTGTATGAATAATAATTGGTACTTAATTTTACCCTAAAACCAGTGAAAAAGCAAATGCAAGGAATGTTGGATTTGTCCAAATACTTTTAGCAGGCAGAAGAGGCGTGGCTTACGCCATGAAGTATCAGGAAGACGAGCTTAATCCATCTAGCCTTATCGAATCCAGCTGGCAGGCCGTATAAAATAATTGCTGAATGTAGAAGTGAAATTGGAAACTCAAAAAGAGGTAGCTTCTAGTTGGTCACTCCCGCCAAAGGTATTTGCTGTCTTTGGCCTTAATCTAGCTGAATAAACTCCATATTTGATGCATCCAGCTAGATTAAGGCCAAAGGCAGCAAAGGACGCAAGGAAGGACGGTCGGACGAACAGCAAGATAAATATTGCCAAAAAAAATCTTACATCAGAAACGAGCACTATTTTCCACATGAAAAATCTTGTTATTCTCATAGATTAGCACACACTTGATTAGTTTTACTTGTGATTCTGATGGATCAGTTATATCGAAAACATTTGCTACACAGCTGAATCAATTGGAGCAATTAATGTTGCCACTTGTTCATTGCAGTGATCATTATGGCTGTGTATCATGCCTGGATACGCAAGACTGCTGCATTAGCTGGGATGCTGGTGCCAGCTGGCATTATGCTGTCCTACGGCGCCTGGGTGTGTGTCCTGGCAAAGCGCGATAAGCATAGGCGCGCCATGTTTGTAGGTGCCACATCTTGTAAATTCTAAGCTTGAACAATAACCTTATGTACGCTCTCGTTCCTAAATGGCCATTCCTACGATTTGCAGGAACGGCATATTGAGGAGGTGGCTCTGAAAAACAAGTGCGAGCTGGAGGAGAAACATTCCCGCATGAAGCACGCCAAGGGCGACAGTCAGAGCGGCAGCAGCAGTGCCTCCAGCAGTCTGCAGTATACCAATGAGCTGGCATCGGGCGCCAAGCATCGCAATAGGCAGCGGCGTCACAGACAGCGGCAACGTGAGTGCGAGGTGAACCTTACGGAATTGGGACTGTCGGCCGATGTCAAAGTGCACCGCATTGAGGCAAAAAGGCCAAGTCTTCGACATAAGCTCTTTGGCCAAACCATTGCTCATGTCAAATTATTGGAGCTGCAGTGTGACAACGCTGACTTGACGAAGGCAGCCGATTCGAAATTGTCAGCAGGCACTCAGCTTGGCGGGAAAAAGGATAATAAGCCAACATCTTGACAGGTTCATAAGTACCTCAAGTGAAACGTATAGGCTCAATGCCACAAGGGGTGACAAGGCTAAAACGTCATCCTGGATTAGTTATTTTTAAGGCTCACGACGTCAAACGAATAAATGTGTCGCTAAAATAAAACCATTGAATTCATTTGATAATTATGCATTTTGTTATTCACTAAATTTCTAATTTTAGTTAATTTCTCATTTTAATTAATTAGTTCATCTAATTGAATTTCCCAGTCAGGAGTTTCAGCTAAATCAAAACTAGAATTTTCGTGTCAGCAACAAGTTTCATTTCTCTTTTATACGATAACTATTAAATATCGATATGATTCTTAGATAATTATCATAACATGATCGATTGATCAAGAGCCCACGAACGAACTAGAACTAAAATTATTCGAAAACGGGAATTGCTTCGATTAGTCCAAATAAGTCAAAAACACTAAGAAGATTCAAGTTGCCGAAAACAAGTTTTTTTTTTTTTTGCTTATTAATGATGATACAAAATTTTAGCTTGCAGTGCCAAAATGAGTAGAAAATAAATTGCAATTAGAGATGTGTATTAAAGCACGATTAGAATAAAAAATTTTGTACTTACATGAAACATTTGGCCTAATTGCATACTTGGAGGCATTTTCATCCTTAAATGTTAAAAATATCACGGATAAAGACACTAAAAAAGAGGTTGTCGTAATATTCGAGATCATTTTTAATCATCAAGTTTAAAAAAATATCGATGGCTATGAAAAAATCCATGCTATCGATATTTTGGAGCTATATTGTCTACAGCTAGAAGACTGCTGAGTTACAAAAAATTACTCATTTGAAACTGTAAGAGGCTGTTTCTTAAATATTTAAATTGATATGCAATAAAACTTGTTTCTGACGATGCAAATCGAATAGGCGAATCTAATTATAGAGTTAGCCAAAAGTTTGGCTAATTTCAACCGCTGCTCTATCTCCGGAATCTTAAACAAACAATTGACACTCTGAGTTGTTGTCGGTTCTCACTTCTACCGAATATACGCGTGGATAATTGTTTTTGTATTTATTTATTTGTTGTGTTTTTTGATTAGCTGTGCAATACACAAAATATAGTGCTGGTATAGCTAATTGGTGGCCGTATCAAGTAAACGTAATGCATAAATAGGTACGTGTTCTGTGTATACGGCGCTCTACAGGTAAGTTAAAATCGGCTCTTGAGTGCACGTCATCAAGTCCCAATTCCAGTTGCCAGTGAAAAGAAAGCAAGCCAAGCAACTTGAAGCAGTGCTAAATTACGCATCAAGTGTCGTCTGGTGTGACCTAATTGCAATAAGATATAATACAAATATCGCGTAGTGCAACAAGTGTTTCCGATCTTCATCCCACTCGCGAATTGCAGTGAGCGGCGCGCGCGCCTGCGCCCACCCTACGCATTTTGTTATTGCTCTTGTTTACGTTGCTTACGTGTCGCGTTGCAAAATGTACGCCTGCGCTTACGTAGTCGCAGTCGTGCTCGCATTTACGTGTCTTGCCGCCGCCGGTCCCGCTGCCCCAGCCATTGCGCAGGTTGAAGTGATTGAGGAAACCGACAGCTTTCTCGACAATGCGCATTATCTAAGCAATGAGCAGATCGGCGAACTCTTCGCCCGGCTCAGCCGTGACTATCCAACACTGGCCCAGACCTACACGATAGGCCGCACCATACAGGGTCGTGAGCTGCATGCCCTGGCCTTGAATGCGCCCGCACCGGACGGCAATGGCGACGATCTGCTCCGTCCCATGGTCAAGCTGGTGGCCAACATCCGGGGCGACGAGGCACTGGGTCGCCAAATAGTGCTCTACATGGCCGAATATCTAACCAGCAGCTATGAGCAGGACAGCCAAGTGCAACGCCTGCTCAACACAACCGAAATACATTTTCTGCCCAGCTGCAATCCGGATGGCTTCGCTGCCGCAAAGGTGAGTCAGCTCTTGCTATTATTAACGCCAGTAATGAGTAATAGGTCGAAATTTCCATATAACGTAGTAGCTGAATTATGATTGAATTATTTGAGAGATATTTTTGTATGAAATTCTATATTCTTGATCAGCATGACGAGCTTAGTCGATGTGTGTATTTGTTCAGATTGTCCAGGGTATCTTATAGTCGGCCATACAAACATAAACTCTATGAATCATTTTTTCCGAAATATATGTAGCTGCAGCAAATATAACTCTATTTTATGAGTAGCCAATATTAACAGCGAGACGAAAGAAAAGGTATAAATGCGACTTGTATTCCCGCTGTGATCTCTGACTCAGTTAATGGTTGGAGTTTTTTATACAATGAATAAAAACCAGAGTGAATACAGTTGCTCCAGCTTTCGTTTGGCCTCAATGCATATTGTGTTTGCATTCCTTTCGAGCGCTGATCGCTCTCGCCCGCTCTCCTAAGGGAAAAGCTATGCTCCCTTTCACAGCTCAATCAAAACTGAAGCACTTCGCATTGGTTCGCTGTGTGGCAGTATTTGGCCTAGTTTTTGTGTGTTTGAACTTGGCTGTGAGGTCGATCCAGCATGACTCGTTAATTAGCAACTGTAGATGCTCATTGTGCTAAGTTTTTGTATATTGATGAAATTCCCGATAATCCACTTTTCTTTGCTTTCTTGGATATCTGAGATAGGAAGTTGAGTTTGATCAATGTTTGCAATGATCAAATGTTTTCAAATTATCTGAAATGATGCCCATCGGAATGCTTAGAGCAATTAACGTTTCAGGTACAGCGTTGATCGATAACATATCGCTTACTTTCTCTTGAGCTCATTTCAATCTTTTGAGCTGCTTGTGCTTTAAGGACTAATAACTTTCACTTTGTCATTTTGTTGAACTAATTGAGCGATAACTGTTAAAATACACTTATCAAAGTTGCTTTTGCTATACTGAATGATAAAATGCAATTTACATATTTAATTCTATTTAACCATATTTGATCCTGTTAGAGTTATTAGAAACTGTTATCGATAAAACAGTTGAAAATTAAAAGTAAATTTTCAAATAAAATCTCTTCAGCAAGCAGCAAAAGCTATATATGTAAAGCACCATGAAAATCGATATCAAACTAATTAATATAGATTACAGTTACACACTTATGCATATACCATTAGAGTCTGATTACTCAGCTCATATTTCAATGAATACTCCTTCCGCATTTCGCATTCATTTTAGCAGTGAAACCACGAACACTGCTCAACAAAGTTCAAGCTCAATAACACTTACACTGAGTTTTTAATTTATTTCGATGAATATATTAAAGACAATTAATAATATCGTAATACCCATATGTTAGAGTGATTCGATAACGTAATCGAAATTGCGATAAGGCCCGCAGCAAGCGATAAATCTGTGAATCAGCCAGAATATTCGAGTCTGGATGGCTGATAACCGAAATATTTTATAAATGCATTTTTGTGTATATAAAAAATAAATATATATATAAGATTTATATACATATATATATATTTGATTAATGATCCCACAATGTTTTTGGTTATTAAAGAGATTAGCATATCTTGCTCTCTTACTCACTCTGTGCCTCTCTCTCACTCTCTCTCTGGCTTTCTCGCACTCTTGTTTCACGCTGTGCTTATCTCTCTCGCTCGCTGCATATGTTTTTTTCTTAAAAATATAATTTTTTATTAATTTAGTTAACATTCTCTTAAGAATCCTTTTTTATTAAATTTTTTTTTAAATTTAAGTTAGGAATATATCTGTTAAGACTATTCCATCTTCTATGTGCCAGTTATCATCGCTTTCAATTTTCTATATATATATAGAGTATATAGAGACGTTAAGTCGCTTATCGCTCGCACGTTTGCTCCACGGGCGGCTATTAATGGGGCCATTAACGCGTTGGGGGTGACTTTGAAATCTTATCGCAAAATCGACAGTGTAATTGGTTGAAGCTTTACGGAAATTGCGGCTGTCATGTCTGCTGCCTCATGTGCATGCCACACATTCTGACACCTGTCACAGATGGAGACTTTCACCCTGCAGTCAGATCCCTTTGGGTTCTTCCATTGCAGATCTGCCGTGTGACAGCCAGTTCTAAAAATAAATGCATAACGGACTAGCGCTGCTGACGTCACAAGTTGCAACGGCAACGGCAACTGCAAGTGCAAAAGGAAACCCGTTTAGAAGGGGCGGCAGCAACCACGTCAAAGATGACGATGTCGACTCTAGCCGAATCCGACGACAAACTCAAGCAAAGGCTACAACTTTAACCGGTTTACCATTCACATTGTTGTACCCAGCCAGTACCTGGGTATATTACCCAGTTAAGCTGCCAGAAGCACATTGACGAATAAATACCTTAAGCTCCTAAAGTCGTTGTCAATAAAAATAATTATGAACTTCGTAATTTACAACTAAATAAAATCCTATACGAAACCTTTCACAATACGAATTCAAATACATATCAAAATGTGGCTTAACTGAAAAGAAAAACAAAAGTGCGATAGATCGTAGTATCCGACCGAAATGTGCTGAAGCCTGCGCAGCGTTGCCATATCAATCAATTGTGTGAGCACAAGCTCCAGATAACCCAGGGTTATTTTTATGGGAAATTAATAACTAGAAACTAATTAGACTTTCTTGATCGAATTTGTAGCGAATGCTAATGTCATTCAGGTGTGCACGAGCGAGGGAAATATTCAAAATATATAATAATTTAAATCTGAGTTTTCTGAAGTCACCGATTTACGTTGTTTAGAATCAATTTTTATCGATAATAAATTGAAATTGAATTAGTTAAAAAAAAAAAAATTATAAATTCTGCTTCGTACAGCGTAGGGCTTACATGTAGACACATTGGAAAATTTCAGGTTCAGCTTTTATGGCCGAAAGATGTCTTCATTGACTCAGCATCTGCCACGCAACTTTCTGCCTGTTACACACATTGGAACAAAACCATTATACCCTGGATTGAGGGTGTAAAAAGATATAGATTACGTGCATAGACCAGCATGATAAAAGGCCATATATTTTTATAACTATTAAGAAACTATGAGTGGTATACCTAGTATATATTCTGTTTTTAGAATTACTACTGCGCATTGGTCGTGCGGTCTATAATCTAAGCACTTTATCTTCGCATATTTATGGTCATTAGCATCATCAGAAGAGAGTTACTTCGTAAGAAATACGCCCCTTTCTCTTCAGCGAAACATTTGTGACGGAAAAGTCTTAGATTAGATTTCAATTTCTCAATTTGAGTGAAAAAAAAAACAAGGGTATTTTCTAGTTCGTTTTCTTTGCTTTTGTTTTTTTGCATTTTGTTCCAAGAACTTGTAGACATTCTTGGTTGTTAACGTGGGTTTGCTCTCATGTAATTACTACTTTGTTATAAAGGTCATGTTTGAATGGGGCATAATTTTTCTTGTTTTGTTTGTTTATGATAAACTTTGATATTTATAAGCACAACTGTAAAAGTCAAAATGAACAATTAAAAAAAAAAAAACCAAAAGATTGTGTGTGAAAAGGTAAAATTTGCTCTACCATGACGAAAAAGAAAACTCATTTGCTTATTATTGATTCAAGATGAGTTTTGGGTTTTCCCTTGTGTATCGCGAGAATCTGAGCTCTAATTTGGTTCAAGCTGCCTATTAATTTTTGACGGAGCAATTGCCTTGTGTCAAGCGGCGTCAGCAGCGGCAGCGTCAGCAGCAACATTCTGATAAGAACGCAACACCCGATCACACTCTCCATTCGCGGTGTACGTGCGTATTTCGCCCACGCAAAACTCTCGAAATGTATATAATTTTAAGCTGTGACGTCACTGGGCGAAGTTATCGATTTTTCTGTTCGTTTGACTAAGCCCGAAATATTTATATCCTTTCAATTGCGGTTCCGTGCGTTGGCGTTGCTGACGCCGAACGTGACGTTTACAACGCTGCTAGCGTTAAAATACCACCTCTCTCCTACACACACACACACACGTACACACACTCTCTCTGCTGCTTTATCGTCGCTCTCCTTGACTAGCTTGCGCAGGCGCTTGACTTGCATCTGGCAACGCCGCCCGCACTCCGCACAAGCCAAACAGCTGTGCAAAAAAAAAAAATCACAAATAACAATAAAACCGAATGGAGTAAAAAACAAAAAGGAAAAGGAAAATGTAATACAATATACAAACTGAAAACTATTAATTTGCTCTTAAGCGCAACGTTGTGTCAATAAAACGCCGTATATATGTATAATAACAACAAATACGAATACCAATCGCTGCGACAACAACACAACTCGTGACCGACTGGCGCAAAGCTTCGACGCGCTCTCTGCCGTGTAATTTCCCTACAATTATCGCACATCGTCGCTCTCATCAACAGTGGCGGCAGCAGTGGCGACGTCGACAGCGGCTGCGGCAGCGGTGGGACAGCGGGCAGGCAGCACGGGCTTGAGGCCAATCAACGCAGCAAATTTTCAAACAGTACATTTTTTGAAGCTGAGCCGAACCGAGTGGAACTGCTGCATAAATAGCAACAACAGGCACAACAACAACAACAACAACTTTGACCCAAACGAACGCCGAAGCACGCGGGCTTCGAGCTGTATCTGAAGCGGGCCGCTTCAATTTACAACCCAGTGATAACTAGAAGCGAACAGAGGTAGCCCCAGCAGCAGCCACAGCCGTAGCAGTAGCAACAGTTAAAGTAACGGTTAACAGCTGAACATATTGGCCAAAATGCAGTGGATATTTCTGATTGCATTAATACTACCCTTGGCCGCCCACGGCTACATTATCAAAGAGGATGAGAGCTTCCTGCAGCCGCCGCAATATACCAGCCAGGAGCAGCTGGAGGATATGTTCGCACGCCTCGAAAAGTCCTATCCAGAGCAGGCGCGCGTCCACAGTCTCGGCCGTTCGCTGGAAGGTCGCAATCTGTTGGCATTGCAAATCTCGCGCAGCACCCGCCAGCGCCCGCTGCTGACGCCGCCCGTCAAGTATGTGGCCAATATGCATGGAGATGAAACGGTGGGCAGACAGCTGCTTGTCTATTTGGCCCAATATCTGTTGGGCAACTACGAGCGCAGCTTGGAAATTGGCCAACTGGTAAACTCCACCGATATCTACCTGATGCCCACCATGAATCCCGACGGCTATGCCCTGTCCAAGGTATGTGTGAAAGCTCGCTAAACCGAGCCAACCAAACGGAGCTGTTTCATTCCTATGGTGGAAAAATCAATATTTGTGAAATTTTATACACATGTAGCTTTAGCGGCATTTGCAGATTCTTTTTTTTCTACTTCCCTCCCGGTTGCCTGCCTGCGTTGCTATCACAACGCAAAGCAACGCGTCGCGCTGCTGTTGCGCACTTACGTTTCGATTGCGTTAGGGCACAATTCTCTCGCACGCTCAATTGTTGTTGACATATTGCGAAAGCTTGTTGCGATGTTGTTGTTTATAATAAAAGAGCGTTGGGTGGTTTGGCTCTAGTAAACACACGTACACCAATACAACTACAATGTGCACTATGAGCATATTTCTGTGTAGCAGCCTCGCTATCGATATTCATTCTCCAATATTTCCCATGCGCAAATTAATTGATAATGATGGCATCGACGTCATTCCACATGACATTTGGCATCGCCGCAATCTCTGCTGTTAGCGACACCCACACAACTGCACATATGCCCATTGCTATCGATATTCATTTCAATTTAATTTTTGGTAAAAATGTCCCTCCCTCCTCTAGATGTTTCTATGTATGTATGTATGTATGTAGATTGCGATTGCCAGCAAGGCAGCAAACAAAAAATTCCCCAACCATAATCGCAGGGATTTTTTCTGTTGCTTCCATATTCATTCTTATTTTTTGTTTTTGTCTTTTTTTTTTCTGTTGATTGGTTGTGACAGAGCTAGTTGCACTTTGAGTGCGGTACTTTGCGTGATCGACCATTGTAACCTACATAAGTATGTATGCATATAAGCCTATATATGTACATATGTATATTACATGCATGCTTGTTTTATTTTCTATATGCACACTTGTTATTTGTTTGGTTATTAATATAATCGGGTTGCGCCAATTAGCTCTACCCGTCTCGCTCGCTCATTCGCTCAGTCGCACATAGGTTCAGTGAAACTCGCTCCAATTAAAAGCTGTGCTAATGCTCTTCTGATTGGAGGATACAGCGCTCGCTCGCTCGCTTGCTCGGTCTCGCTCTCGCTGGTTGCCTATTATGGAATATGTTGCAAGATCATTTGTGATCACCTGACTGTCATATTAAAGACTAGTTTGGTCAACTCTTTACGTGGCGTGCGCGCGTTTTGAATGCCAAATTGAGCGCATGCCGCCATAAGTGGAGTGGCGGGAGCAGACGGCAGACGGCAGAGGGACTTGCATATAATAATTGACATAATCAACAAATTGATGAAGCAATATGCTTAATATTATCATCACTCACCTATTCCCTCTCTCTCTCTATCTCTCTCTCTTGCAGGAGGGCAATTGCGAATCACTGCCAAATTATGTGGGACGCGGCAATGCGGCCGGCGTCGATTTGAATCGTGATTTTCCGGATCGCTTGAACCAACATCATATCAATCAGCTGCGCACCCAGTCCCGTCAGCCGGAAACAGCCGCCCTGGCCGAATGGATTTTGAAGAATCCGTTTGTGCTCTCCGCCAATTTCCATGGCGGCGCCGTCGTCGCCAGCTATCCGTTTGACAACTCGATGTAAGTATTTTCGCATTGCACTTAAAGTTTGCTTTGGTTCACAACCAACGAACTCACTTAGCGCTCACAACGATTGCTGCGAGGAGAGCCTCACGCCGGACGATCGCGTGTTCAAGCAGCTGGCGCACAGCTACTCGGACAATCATCCGATAATGCGGCGCGGCAATAATTGCAACGATAGCTTCGCCGGCGGCATCACCAATGGTGCCAACTGGTATGAGCTCTCCGGCGGCATGCAGGACTTTAACTATGCGTTCACCAATTGCTTCGAGCTGACCATTGAGCTATCCTGCTGCAAGTATCCGGCGGCGAGCAGCCTGCCCGACGAGTGGCAGCGCAACAAGCGCCCGCTGCTCCAGCTGCTGAAGCAGGCGCACATCGGTGTCAAGGGTCTGGTGCAGGACCCCAGTGGCTATCCGATAGCGGATGCAACCATCATTGTCTCCGGGCTGGAGGACAAGCCCATACGCAGCTCGAAGCGCGGCGAATACTGGCGCCTGCTCACGCCGGGCATCTACAGCATCTATGCGGCAGCCTTTGGGTAAATCTCCAAAATCACGCTGACAATTGAATGAAATGTTCACGCTCCAATTTCCATTTCTATCCGTGCAGCTATCAGTCGAGTGTGCCGCAGCAGGTGCACGTGACCAACGAGAATGCCGAGGCGCTGCGACTGGACTTCAAGCTGACGCCCGTTGAGAGCAACTTTGATGGTATTAGCAGTTATTACAATCCATACTTTTTTAGGCATTAAAATGGGCTGCCCACCAATCAGCTGCAAGAGCAACAGCAGGCAACCGCAGGCAACAGCCACAGCCACAGCCACTTAATGATACCACCAAAACGCACTGCACCAATCTGCATCCGGGGTCTATTGCCTAATACTTAATCGAAGCGCATTGTTAACACAAACATTTGTAAAATGCCCAAGCAAGTGCCACACACGCTTGCTATGCCCACCCACCCACACGCACACGCACACACATACGCACACCCACACGCACACGCACACGCACACGCACACATTTTCCTTTTGTATATTTTTCTTTTGCTGCATTCACATAAAGTATACGTTGTTGCTATCTCCTTTTCTTAGCTCGCTCACCGCATCGCATCTCTCTATCTCGCTCTCTCAGTGAATCTCCTTAGAGCTGCTCATCCTCATTTTATATACCCTGTACACAGCGTGAGATAGTCAAACCCAGCCCAATCGAGCCATGCAATGGCCTAGAAGAATTTTAAATAATGCCCCTCTCTCGCTCTCTCTCGTTCTCTCTCTCTCTTCTCTTACTATCTACAAATATATATATTTACACGTATATCACTTAGTCGCTCTCTAGATGCAAGCTAAATGCATATGAATCCAATTATGTAACCGAAATAACCTTATATATATATATATATATATATATATATATATATATATATTGACGATATATGATATATATATACATACATATATATATATATAGAAACCATATATAAACCTCAAATATCTGCTTATATATACAGACATATATATATATATATTGAAATGGCAAATGTTAACGCAAGATTGTTAAATGTTTTCTTTTTTATTATTCAAGCAACAAAATGTCTGAAATATTGTTAACATGCATATATATATATACATACACATATATATATATATATATATAAAGCACACTAAATCGAACAAATAGAACTCGAGTAATAGATATGAAGAAAAACCGAAAAACGTAAAATAAAATTTTTGATTTTTGCGTAGTGCGTTTTATTTTTCCCAAAAATAATAATAATAATAGTTAAATATATATATATGTATATTTTATTAATATTAATCACAGTTAATCAACATTTTATTATATATAATTGCACTAATTTTAAAAATATAATTAATATAAATAGCAAGTAATTGCCTTGATTCCTTTAATCAATTTTAAATAAAATCCCATCAAATGATGTGTGTGCAGAGACGCGCAGGTTCGCAGCGGAACTAGTTCAATTTGCTTACATATTATTCCCGGCAGCACTCGCTCCGCACATCGGAATTAGCTAAATATCACAATGAACTCAGGGTTTTGGTGTGCTTTAGTCGATCGTGACCTTTTGAGTAGAAAACTTGCAACAATTAAGTGCGATCCTCAATTATCACAAATATTATCTATAAATGAAAATAAATAAGAATTGCAAATCAAAATGTTTGCTGGCTTTATTTATTTTTAATTTCCATTTCAATTTCAATCTTAGATTTCGATTTTCATTTTCATTTTGCTTGGGCTGTGTGGGAAATTTGAGGGATTTTTTTTTTTTGTTTTTTTTTTTTTTTTTTTTTTGTTTTGTTTTTTGATTTGCTTTAATCTCTTGATCTTTCCAATTGTTTCCGCAGGCAACTTTCGCAAACAGATCGTGGAGCGCGCCGAGCCGCCGGCGCAGCTGAAGCAGCAATATGATGGCTTCCTCACGCCCACTGAGTACAAGCATCACAATTTTGTGGCCATGGAGAGGTGAGTGCGTGGTGTCCACAACGACTACAGCTACTGCTATAGGGCCATCTCATTGCAGCTATTTGCGCAACCTGAGCGCCAGCTATCCGACCCTAACGCGCCTCTACAGCATTGGCAAGAGCGTGGAGCACCGAGATCTGTGGGTGCTGGAGATTTCGACGGCGCCGGGCAAACATGTGCCGGGCGTGCCCGAGTTCAAGTACGTGGCCAACATGCACGGCAACGAGGTGGTCGGCAAGGAGATGCTGCTGCTGCTCACCAAATACCTGCTGGAGCGCTACGAGAATGATGAGCGCATCACTCGGCTGGTGAATGACACACGGATGCACTTCCTCTACAGCATGAATCCGGATGGCTATGAGGTGTCGCGCGAAGGTGATCGCACCAGCGGACTGGGCCGGCCCAATGCCAATCAGGTGGATCTGAATCGCAATTTCCCGGACCAGTATGGCACCGATAAGTTCAATAAGGTCACCGAGCCGGAGGTGGCGGCCGTGATGAACTGGACGCTCTCCATACCGTTTGTTCTGTCGGCGAACCTGCACGGCGGCTCCCTGGTGGCCAACTATCCGTACGATGACAACGAGAACGACTTCAATGATCCGTATTCCCGATTGCGCGACGCCAGCATCAGTGGACGCAAACTGAACCCCACCGAGGACAACGATCTGTTTCGCCATCTGGCGCTGGTCTACTCGCAGGCACATCCCACCATGCATCTGGGCCAGCCGTGCGCCCTGTTCCAGAACGAACTCTTCACCGACGGCATCACCAATGGCGCCCAATGGTACAGCGTCACGGGAGGCATGCAGGACTGGAACTATGTGCGCGCCGGCTGCATGGAGCTGACCATCGAGATGGGCTGCGACAAATATCCGCGGGCCAGCGAGCTGCCCCAGTACTGGCGCGACAATCGCGAGGCCATGCTGCAGCTGATCGAGCAGGTGCATCACGGCATCCACGGCTTCGTGCGCAGCAGCATTGGCACGCCCATTGTGGGCGCAGCCATTGCCATCGACGGCGGCAATCACAGCACCTACAGCGGCACCTACGGCGACTACTGGAAGCTCACGTTGCCAGGGCGACACAATGTGACCGTACTGTCCGACGGATTTGCGCCGCTGCGCGTCGAGGTCGAGGTGCCCGATGCGGAGCCGTTTGGCATGCGCTTGGATGTCACCCTGATGCGCGACGATCCACAGCACTGGGCGTCCGCCAACGACTTCCGGATCATCGAGAACGTGGTCAACACCAGATACCACACGAATGCCGAGCTGCGCAATCGCCTGGCCGAGTTCGAGAACCAGAATCCGCAGATCGCCAGCTTTGGCTATGCGGACAACGAGTTCAGTCGCCACTTCAACTACCTCAAGCTAACTTCCAATGTGAGTCGGTCCCAGTGAGATTGCGCCACAATGCCACTTGACTTCTCTCCCTCTCTCTCTCTCTCACTCTCTGCATTCCTTAGATCGGCGAGCCGGAGGAGCACAAGTACAAGCTGCTGGTGCTCAGCTCGATGTACGATACCGCCGCACCTCTGGGCCGGGAGATAATGCTGAATCTGGTGCGACACCTGATCGAGGGACACAAGCTGCAGGAGGCGTCTGTGGTGCAGCTGCTGCAGCGCAGCGTCATCTACTTTCTGCCCAACACGGAGAAGTTCGATCCCATCTTCGCCATGTACAATGCCAAGTGAGTGAATCCCCCAGCGAAGCCAAAAGTCAAACTGCAGCTGAATGCATTACTCTTGCAGCACCGCCATCTGTGATCCCATGGTACCAGATGAGCTGGCCGAGCGCATACTTAGCCCGCAGACGACGCAGGCGAGGGACGCGCTGCTGCAGTTTCTGCGCAGCGAACGTTTCGATCTGATGCTGACATTCAGTGCGGGCAGCTCGGAGCTAAGCTATCCGCATGGCGACTCCATTTTGGAGAAGTTTGCGCACAGCATTCGGCGCACCGACTTCAACTATTCACCGCTGCAGTGCAGCAACTCGGCCACGCGGCAGCTGCATCGCGAGACCAGCGAGCGGCTGACCAAATTGCTCTACAATATCTATAACATACCGATGTTCACGCTGGGTCTCGCCTGCTGCCGCATGCCCGCGCACGGCCACATCGCGTCGGTGTGGCGCACCAACATCGAGAAGATTCGCAACTTTCTGGCTCTGGTGCAGACGGGCATCACGGGCCTGGTGCAGAACGACAAGGGGGAGCCGCTGCGCGCGGCCTTCGTCCGGCTATTGGAGCATCCGACCATACACAATGTGACCCGGAATGCGGCACGATTCCAGCTAATGCTGCCGAAGGGTCTCTACGGCCTCGAGGTGAGCGCACCCAACTACGAGTCGCAGGTCGTGAAGACGCAGGTCCAGCAGGGCGTCTTCAGCGATCTGGGCGTCATCAAGCTGAATGGCTTCAGCCTGATCAGGGGCGAGGTGACCGAACTGAATACGGCCAGCAAGGCGACCGTCAGCCTGGCGGGCATTGTGCTCGACGACAACAATCATCCCATACGCAATGCCAAGGTCTCGATCATCCGGCCAGCTGGCTGGACGCACGTGCGCAATTTCACCAACAGCATGGGCGAGTATCGTCTGTCGGCCGTGCCGTTGGGCGCCGTCACGATCAAGGTGGAGGCGCCGCGGCACTTCGAGGCGACGCGCGATCTACGCCTGCCTCAGCCGGCCCAGGCCATCGAGAATGTGATCTTCCATCTGAAGTTCAATGCCCATGTCTTTGGCCTGCCGCGTTTTCTCTTCATCATTGTGGCGAGCGTGCTCATCATAGTCGCCGTGGTCATGTGCGTGCTGTGCGCCCAGTTCTGGTTCTATCGGCGGCATCGCGGCAAGATGCCCTACTACAATTTCTCGCTGCTGCCGCAGAAGGGCAAGGAGCAGTTCGAGCTGGACGACGATGCGGGCGACGATGGCGAAACGGAGCTCTTCCGCTCGCCCATCAAGCGTGAGTGCAGAGCAGAGACACATCTCAGTGGGATTACCAGCAGCAATTGCATTCAATATATTCCGCTTTCAGGTGGCATGACCATACAGCCCTACTTCGATGAGGAGCAGCTGGAGCACATACTGCACACGGACGATGAGGACGAGGACGAGGACGAGGACGAGGCCGAGGCCGCGAATGAGCGCGCAAGAGACCTGGACCATGACCAGGACCTGCAGCTGGATGTGGCCGATGAAAGCGGCGATGAGATTGTCATGCTGCATCACCACAACCGACGCAGGCAATAGAAAGAGACGGCAACAGCAGCACACAACATAACTGTGATTCCAAAGTTTTCAAAAACCAAGCGCTCTGCTTAAAGTATGCTTAACTAAAAATATTAATATTAATTAAATAATTCATTTCTTTTTTTTTTCATTTTTTTTATATACATTATATATACCTGAATATATATATCTCAAAAGAACGCAATATTCCAATTAGCATATGATCTTTATTTATATATATATATTTTATATATATATATTTTATATATATATATTTTATATATATATTTTATATATATATTTTAATATTTTTGATTTTAAAGAACGCAACTGTAACTGTATTTTTAAGACTGAGCCTTAACGAATTATAAAAAAAATTATATATAAAAATATATGATATATATATATTATGTATATATACATAAATATGGCTAAAAAAACACATATCAATGCTTTTTAAAGAAAATTCCATGATAAAAAAGAAATAAATATATATATATATATATATATATATATATATATATATATATATATATATATATACCTTAATATTTATATCTCATAAAAAATAATATTCCAATTAGCATAAGGCCAAAAATTATTAAGAAGAAGATTTGTATAAATCTATATAAATATATTTATATATATATATATTTATATATATACATATAATAAATTAAATGTGCACTTTTATCAAAATAAATATATACATAAAAGAGGAAAAACAATTTCAATGAATTTCCTTTGAAATTATTTGTGGAATTTCAGCCTGGAAGCAGCTATCAAAGCAATCGCAATCTGGAGGCAAGGCCCCCAGCCGAAAACTGAAAATCAAATAAAAAATAAAAAAAACAACAACAAGAATTAATGAACTTGGATGAAGACAGTTTTTCAGCAAGCCGACTATTGAATGCGCTAAGTTTACCTGAGTAGATCGAATTTTGTTTGAGAGAGAGAGTGAGAGATAAACAGTTCCATTCCGTTTCAGTTTTAGGTCAAATTGAGCCATGAGCACGTTAAGGTTCGAGTCTCTGCTAAAGTACGGAAAATCGCTTGTAATACTTATTTTGACGTTTTGCAGCACTGTAAAGCATAGATCCTAATAATAAATCGAAAAAGTCGTTAAGCAGCAGGTTTAGGAGCACTCAGCGGTTAAGGTCAGGTCAATCAGCTCGACAATTTGCAAAGCTTCAGTTACATAGAGAAAGGCAAATACCCTGTATAAGATAGAGCGAGCAGTTGAGTAAAGGTAAAGTAAACAAATACGTTCCAAGTTAAATCAAGTTTGCATAGATTCATAGGCGCCGATGAAATAAACTTTATGTATATATATGTGCATATATATATATATATATATATATATATATATTCATATATGGGCAGGATCAAGGTTATCGCGCGCTATCAGTTACATACGCAATGCTGAGGCGGCAGAGCGGGGCGCTGCGGAACTGCCATTAAGATGTGACGTTTATCAGCTATCAGGTCGAAGCCATGTATATTAGAGGCAGGCGAAAGTGAGCTCAGTTTGTCAACTGTCACCGAGCGGACACAAGCAACAGATCGCGATCATGTGGTGGAGGCGGCAATTAGCAACGGCCAAATGCCTGGGACGCTGTTTCAGCGCGGCCAGCGAACAGAAGCGTCTGGGCATCATTGGTGTGCCCTTCGCCAAGGGACAGTCGAAGCAGGGCGTCGAGCTGGCGCCCGATCTGCTGCGCCAGAGCAATCTGCGTCAGGTGCTGCAGAGCAGCGACGGTAAGCTGAAACCAAGCCAAATCAAAAACAAAACAATTTGCATTTTCAACTGTCATTTATTTACTATCGATTTTTATTGCTTATCGATTACAGAGCGCCTGCTCATCACAGACTATGGGAATTTGCAGTACGCCGTCGATGAGACGCTGCTGCAGCAGCAGCGCCAGCATTACTATCACATACGCAACTATGCGGACTTTATGGCCTGCAATTTGGCATTGATCGGTCAGGTGCAACTGATGCTGCAGCAGAACGCGCAGTTTTTGACAATTGGCGGCGATCATGCCATCGGCTTTGGTAAGTGAACGGCCAGCGTTGCCACACCCGAACAATTTTAATTGATTTACTCATTTTGGCCGACAGGGTCCGTGGCGGGTCATTTGCAGCACACACCGAATCTGTCGCTGGTCTGGATCGATGCGCATGCAGATATCAATTTGCATAGCACCTCGCAGTCGGGCAACATACATGGCATGCCCGTCTCGTTCCTGCTGCAACAGCTGCGCGCCACCTGGCAGCACGCGGCTCTCGACCAGTTCGCGCCCAATTGGTGAGCTGCCACTTTTGCTTCTGATTCTTTTTCATCATCATCATTATCCTCTTTACATTTCTTTTGTTCATTGTTTTCTTTTATTTATTACGCTAATCAGTTGTCATTGTTATCGATAG
The DNA here is from genome assembly GCA_035047625.1 of Drosophila mettleri. Classification (NCBI taxonomy): domain Eukaryota; kingdom Metazoa; phylum Arthropoda; class Insecta; order Diptera; family Drosophilidae; genus Drosophila; species Drosophila mettleri. The sequence continues at coordinate 15,088,035 of JAWNPI010000109.1, forward strand.
CACATGGCTTACATCTAAACACAACACATATGTATGTACGTCTGTTTTGTTTCTTCCTCATCTTCTACTTCACTTGCTAGCTTAAAATTGTAATTTATTTTCTATCTTTAATTGCAACTGGAAGCCAGCTTTCGTATCACAGTTTTATTCTTAACGTACTAAGTTTTTGATTTTTGTTTTCGATTTTTCGATTTTGATTTGTTTGTTGTTTACTTTTTTGATTTTCTTTCGTAAATTACTTTTTCTTTTGCTCTTTATTTTTTGGTTTATTATTTTTATTTATATATATATATTTTTTTTTTTTTTGCATTTGCGTTGAGCTGCGTTTGGGTCTCAGTCTTTGTTTTAAAATATTTGATTTTTATTCTTTTTTCTTAACATTTCTTATAAAAACTTTTGGCAGTTTATGTTTCATTGACTTAGGAACCTAGCCATAGAAATATCTTAAAGATATTTCAAAAAAAAAAAATAATAATAATAATAAATATTATGAAAATCGTAAAATAAACAAAATGTTCAAATGATAACGAATTTTTTTTTAGCCAAGAGCTAAAAATAAAGAACTCAGAATAATACTATCAGTATTTATTTATATATATATTAATATGACGTGTGTTTCAGAATTTGTAAAGAAAAAAAAATAATAATAGAAACAAATTTACGTCAATCATAATGTAATACGTAAAGGAATTTAAGACGCCAAAACTCAAAATATATATATATATATATATATATATATATATATATATATATATATATATGTATATATGTATAGACAATCTACAAATCAACTCAATTCACAGCTCAGCGTATCCATAAACCTGGCCTTAAACGAAAAGTGTTTCGAACGTAAGTTGAAAAACGTAAATCTTGATCTATTTTGGTGCATAATTTGCTGGGAGAGCGTATTGGATGGGTGTCCTAGGCCCTACCTATGATTAATAACTGAAAAGCAAAACGAAATGATTCGAATCTATGGATCAATCTGTTCGTATCGGTGCTGGTGCAACAGAAACAAATCAAATCAAATCGAAACCGAAAACCGTAAATCCGTAAATTCAAAAATCTCTAGCTTAAAGTTAATGTTGTGCTCTCCAGATTCGTCATCGCATTGTACTTTCTCTTGTTTTTGTTTACATACATATATAGATAATAGATAAGTATAATAGATAAGTAGCACGGATAAAATTCATATGATTCGTATGAAACTTAAAATTATTAGATCACAATAATCGATAATCCAAATCGAAAACCGATGAAAATATGAAAACATAAATATTTATCGTTACAGAGAAAGAGAGAGAGAGAGGGTGGGGGGAAGGGTGACAGCAGGTGTGTGTGTGTGTGTGTGTGTTGGAGAGAAACAAATAGAGAGTTACACTGAAAGAAATCAAGTGGTGTGTGTGTGTTTGGGGTTTTTTTTTACAATACATAATACACAGAATACAACAAGAGAATAGATCGAGATCATATTTGAATGTTAAACTTAAGTAAAGCTAAATTATATTATTATTTTGACGACTTTAAGAGGGGTTTACGCAAATAAATATCGGTGGTTCGGTGGTTCAGTGGTATTCAGTGGCTTTTGGTGGTTTTGTTGGTGCTCAGCGAGACATCCATGATGTTTACTTTTGTTTTGTTGACGATCTAAATCAATAAAAATGAAAATTCTAACAAAATTTGAAATTCGTTAAGCAATACGAACTTTATCGGGAACAATTAGGTAGAGTTAGTACTTGAAAGCAAATAATACGAAGTGCCTAAACAAGAACTTTTCTCTTTTCTAGCAACAATAATTCAAGTTAAATAATATTTCTACTTTATAACATATAAGGACATGATTTTTGTTTATTTTGCTTAAAGTTCTTTTTGGTTTTTTTTTTTATTTTTTTGGGAATTGGGAAATTTTCTTTTAAAAGTTTTTCTTGAAACTTATAAGATTTAGATATTGTTTTTTTTTTTTTTTTAACTGTAATGAAATGAAGGAAATTACAATAGATAATTGAGTGTGTGAGTGTGTGTGTGTGTGTGTGTATATATATATGGATGTATATGTATTTATGAGCGTGTGTGTGCTTGTAATACGGATGCACGGAAGAGCTTATGTCTATGTATGTATGTATGTGGAGGTGATGTTGGGTAGATATGACTGTAAGCAGGTATGTATGTATGTACGAATGTATGTGTGCTGCATGTAGGCATGTATTTAAGTATGTATGTATATAGCTTTGCATGTATGTATGCATGTATGTATGTATATATGTATGCATGTATTTATGTATGAATGTATGTATGTATTTATGTATGTATGAATGTATATATGTATATTTATGTATGAATATATGTATGTATGTATGAATGTATGTATGTATGTATGTATTTATGTATGTATGTATGTATATATGTATATTTATGTATGAATGTATGTATGTATGTATATATGAATATATGTATGTTTTTATGTATGCATGTATGTAAGTATCTTACTATGGAAGTGTCGATGTATTTCATACAAATGTATGAATTGATGTATGTTCATATGTATGTATGTAAGCATCTAACTAATGTATGTATGAATGAATGTGTGTGTAAAGGTGTGTATGTATGTAAAAACGTTTGTAAGTCTATATGTATGTGGGCTTATGAATGTGAATATGTATGCATATGTGCATGTGATTGTATGTGTTACATATGTATGCATGTGTGCTAGCGTGTGTATGTATGCATGTGTGTTATACATATGTCTGTTTGTCTATGTGCGTGTGCGTGTGCGTGTTTCAGTGTGTGTGTATGTACATAGAAAGAAAGGCCATACAATATACACAGACACACACACTCACACACAAATAGAGAGATGTACAGCAATATGTATATACATATATGTATGTTATTCATGAATAAATAAGTATGTAATTACAATCAATATCGAATGAATCATATAATAATCATATACAATCAGTAATTATTGTGTTTTTTTTTTTCTATTTTGTTTTCTGTTTTTTTTTTCGTTCTTTTTTGCAATTAATTAACTCATTGAAAGTTAAATATGTAATTAATGTAAATGTTAAATGTCAAATTCAATTGAAAATCGAACAACAACACACGCCTGAAAATAAATCAAGAGAAAGAAACAAATTAGAAATATGCATTCGGCTCGGTTTAAATATTATTTTAATCATAAAATGTTTTTTTTTTTTTTTTTGTTTGGTTTTAGTTTTTTTTTTTTTTTCGTGGTTAGCTACAATAGAAAAAAATAGAGAGTACAAAAAAACCATTGTTGAAGTCAAAACTCATCATGGGCGATGTTTATTATTGAGGAAAATCAAATATTCAAATATTCAACGCTGTACAGAGGAAAGCAAATCAAATTATATTATATTTAGCCTGGATAATGTAATTGTTTTTGTATTTCTTTTTATTTTAGTTTTTTTGTTTTTTTTTTTTTTTTTTTTTTTTTTGTTTGGTTTCGGGTTTTTATAAATAAGTAAGTTTTAGCCGTGTTTTCAGTGTTTTCTCTCAGTGTGCTGCTGCTGCTGCTGTTGCTGCTGCTGCATCAACTTGATTCTCGTTTTACTTACCGGGCAACAAAAGAAAAAGCACAAAAAATTCTTCTACAACAACAACAACAACAAACTCAGAAAATGGGCGTGTTACAAAAGGAAGAAAAAGGAAAAAAGTTCAAACAAAAATTGACTTTTTTTGTTTTTGTTTTTTTTTTTCTTATGACTTTTGGGGCATCCAAAAGAGTTCCAGATGAATGATGCACTGCGCGAAATCGCGTGGCAGTTGCACGAGAACTCAAACTGTTCTCGCCATTGGCTTACTTATGCACTAAAACAAAAGGAAATCAAGTCGCTTGCAATAACACTGCGCAAAAAAACATACACGCTTCTTACATAAGTTCTATAAACACGGAACACTTTGTGGTATTTTTTTTTTTTTTTGATTTTTTTTTTTTTTTTTTTGTAGCACAACAACTGAAACAATTTGGAGAAAAGGTGTGTGTGTGTGTGTGTGTGAGAGAGAGAGTGGAGTATGTGTGTGTGTGCGTGAGAGTTTAACACAAAGTACACTGCACGAAAAATCCAAAAACTGAACAAATCAAACGGAATACTCGAGCGAGAGCGAAGTAGAGTTAAAGAAAACAAGAGAAAAAGAGAGAGAGTGAGAGAGAGAGAGAGGGGGGGAGTTAGCGGGAGAGAGTTAGCAGCTGACGGACAGCAACCAAAGTACAAAGTACAAAGTACACTGAACGAAATCAATGGGCGCAAATCAGGAAATGAAAACCAACTGAAACTGAACTCAACTGAAGCAAGTTTTGTGTATTTCATATGCAAAGCAAGAAAAACTCATAATCATATATTTTGCAAATACATTTATAATATTAATTATTATTTTGGTTTTATAGGTTTTGTTTTTGTTTTTGTTTTTTTTTTTTCATATTGTTTTCCATTTTGTTTTTGTTTTTAGCTTGAAATATCATTTGAAATGTTTGGATAAATATTATTAAGTAATTGATATAAATACGTTAATAAAAAATTAAATAGTTCATCATCATCATCATCATCGTCATTGTAATCATAATCATTTTTGTATGTATAATATACATTATGTATACACAAATATATATATATATATATATATATATATATATATATATATATATATATCTGGCGTATTTTTATGTTATGCGATTCTAGTTTGGTTTGGTATTTCTTGTGTTTACTTTACATACATATACATACATATATATATGCTTGCATAAATAAATAAATGATATATATATATATATATATATATATATATTCGTTTATATATATAAGTAAATAATAAGCGCATATTACTATATAGATTATATGATAATTAAGCGTAAGACTAATTCTAACTAATCATAATTTATAATCAATTCAATTAAAATCAAATAATTCTCGTTTGCACACAAAACAAAATTTCGTAATATCGCATGTGGTAAAAACAATTGCAGCTTCTGTTCGTAGAGTTAGCGGGAGAGATACAGAGAGAGTTAGAGAGAGAGAGAGAGAGAGAGAGAGAGAGAGTGAGGCTAGAATGAAAGAGAGAGTGCGAATTGAAGCGAATTATTTCGAATTTTGAGTGGGAATTTTGTTGACGTTGCACAATTTTTGACTAGACACGCCCCTTTTAATATACATATATAATGAACAAAAAAGGCGGAAGATGCGCTGGGCAGTGGCTGAAGAATTGTGTGCGGCAATGTTCCAAGCATTTGAGATCAATAAATTGTTGTCTTGACTAGCTTTATGTGGACTGGAATGCAATCTAGAATACATATATATATATATAAAGAGAGAGAGAGAGAGATAGCGAGCGAGCGCGTTAGAGACAGAGAGAGAGAGAGAGAGAGAGAGAGAGATACATAAAACAATTAAAAAACTAAAATTAAAAAAAGACACTAAAAAATACAAACAAAAACTAAATAAGTTTATAAAAGAAATCAAAAACCAAAAAAAAGTGTTTTTTTTTTATTGAAAAATAATTATTATTATTTTGCGATGTTGTTGTTGTTGTTGTTGTTTGCTTTGCTTTGTTCGAAAAAAATTAAAAATAAAATCATAAAATTAAACATAAATTTAATGAGTAATAAACATAATCAAATCAAGGCCGAATTCTGCAAAGGTCAACAAAAGAAAAATTTAAGAAAAAAAGATACAATTGAAAAACACAAAAATTATTTCGCTGCATACATATATATATATAGTGTATGTGTATGTGTATGTATGTGTGTGTGTTTTCGGGAAAAAATAAACAAAAAAATATGTATAAATAAATTGAAATCAAAAACAAATACAAAATAAAATATTGAAATTATTACATCGAAATTAAATTCAAATTATTTCAATTTTTTTTTGCGTGAGAGAAATATATATAGAGAGAGAGAGAGAGAATAAGAGAGAGATAGAGCGATTAAGAGAATGTGAGAGAGAGGCTCAAGTGACAACGCGCTCTCCGCTTTGTGTTCCTTTGTTTCTCTTTTGTATGCTTTTTCGTTCGAATTGAATTTTCTTTTTTTTTTTTGCATTTGAATTTAAATTAATTATAAAATACAATAAATAATATTCATATTCTTTCTTTTTTGTTTGTTGTTTGCTTCGGTTTTTTGTTTGTTTCACTTAAGTTTACGCAAAAAATTATATATATATATATATATATATATTTATGTGTATATATATATATAGATAAAAGTTATATATAAATAGATATATCAAATTTACTTAAATACGAAAAATTACACGAAAAAATAATTGTTATATTGTTGAATAATATTAATATATATATATATATATATATATATATATATATATATATATATATATATTTAAGTTACATAAACATAAATAATTTTTGCTCGCTTTCACTTTTCTTTTTAGTTTTCATTTCGGCTTTTTTTTTTTCTTAAGTTTTGTTTTCTTTTATATTTTTACTTAAGGAAATTATAATTGTAATTTAGCTGAGATGCATGTTTTGTTGTTGTTACTGCGGCTGCTGCGGCTGCATTTTTAAAACTATTGCACAATATTAGAATTACATAATATTACAATGAGAAAAAAAAAAGAAAATATTAAATTTAATTAAATAAAAAAAAATACATAAATAAAGTTTTAAGATTTCGACAAATAAGTTAAACAAAATCAAGTACATAATTTCACTTAATAATTAAGTTGTCTGTGTGTGTGTGTGTGTGTGTGTGTGTGTGAGTGCGTGTATCGCTAACCATTAACTCTGCACATATGTATGTATGTATGTCTGTGTGTAATTACAGTTGCATGCTAAAGGCAAAAGGCCAAAAGGCAAGGAGGAAGCTCGCGCGCTCTCTCCGCTGCCTTTGACGCTCTCTCTTTCGCTTCGTCAACAAGTTGAATGGGGTACAGTTATGTCTTGGTGGACTGGGGCGGGCGGGTGCCGGGCATTAATTATTACATAATCTACATTCAGTTTTCGTTTACATAATAATTATAAAGAGAAATAAATCTTTGGACATTTCGATATTGATATTACAAAACAAAAGAAAAGAAAATCTATATGTGAAAATAGAAAAAAATTATTCTTGAAAAAAAATATATGAAAATTTCGTACAGTGTACATATATATATATTTATATACATACACATTTGTGTATAAAAAAGAATTGAACATTTTCAAGAAATTTCAATTTGAATTAGAATATTTTTCTTTTTGTTTTTTTTTTTGAGTTTGTTTTTTTTTTATTTTGTTTAATTAATTTTTTTTTTATTTTTTTTGGTTTTTTTTTTCGGCTGTGGCGCTCAATTTTGCTATGCTTAAATTTTAGCTAGAATTTCATATTTGTTTTATAGTATTTTATAATATTGGTGTTTCGTCAAGAAGTTTTGTAGGCTGCTAAATATACTAAAAGTATTTTGGGTCTTGCTTTCTTCTTCTTCTACTACTTTGCTAAATGTTATATTTGAAATATATGTATATGCATATATATATATATATATATATATATATATATATATATATATTTTCATTATCTTCTTCTGTTGCGTCTGCCTCTGCTTCTACCTTAGTTTGCTGACTAGATTTCTTGTTGCAAATTTTGTTCGAACAAAAAAAAATTGCTTTTCTTTTGTTGCCTATAATAATATATATATATATATATGTAGATATATATATATAAAAAAAAATTAAATAAAATAAAATAATTGATTAATAATATTTGTTGTTTATACACAAGCTTTTTTCCCCAGTTGCCAGTTTTCGTTTGCTAAGGATTTTCTGTTCTTCTCTCGTTAAGGTATTCCATTGTATGTGTATGTATGTGTGTGTGTGTGAGTGTCTGTAAATGTGTGTGTTTTCAACTTAAAATAATTGTTATAAATTAATTGTAACTAGACCTAGGTATATTGTAGCTACTATAAAGAAAAAATCATCATTTAGATGAGATATAAGTGAAAATTAGAAACATATTTTTTTTTTTGTTTTACTTTTCTTTTGTTAAATATACATTAAATAAATATGCATGGCTCTAATTAACTACGAGCGCACTCTTCTTCTTCATCATCTTGCTGCTGTTGTTATTGTTGTTGTAAATTGAAATAAACAAAGAAATCAAACAAAACACAATTCCAATTATATTCAATTAAATTCAATCCAAAACTTAAACTCCGATACAGACAAAAATTCGCAAAAAATAGAAGCGAGAAAAAGAAAACAAAAAAAAAAAAAAAAAAAAAAAAAGACAAAAACAAAACAAAATATTTCTTCGAACTGATAAAACGCAAAAGACAAACTTGATGTAATCAATGGAGCGGGGCAGGCGGAGCGGGGTTGGAGATCGAGTAGCTAGTATTATTAGGGAGGGTTGTTAATCAATCAAACGATCACGGACCACATGGATCTGGCTCTGAAGGAGCCCCCATCCATTTTACCCATGCTGTATACACTGTACGGCAAGCCACTGTGCTCTACCGCTTGGCATGCCACTGTATACAGTGCTGTGCTACACTATTGTGCACAGCGTGCAGGTGTCTTTCCTTGCTTCTAGGCAACCATTTATATGAAATGGATTTACTGCGTGATTTACTTCAATTTTTGTTTTATTCTCTTCTGCTTCGTCTTCTTTGTCTTCCTCTTTTTTTTCTTTCGTTTGAAGTTTTAACAAAAAGTTTTTACTTACATTGCTAGAAAAACGCTTTGCTAATGCTTTTTTTTTTTTTTTTGTTTTCTTCTCAAAGTTTTTGTCATATAAAAAATGTTCTTTTTGTTTTTTGTTTTTTGTTTTTTTTTGTTTTTTTTTTTTTTTAGTTACTGAGTTTTTGTTTTTGTGCTAGGCTTTCTCTTGTTTTAACGCTAAAAATGTTAGCAAATTGTTTTTATGCTGCTTACTCTCTGGCTTCAACTATACATTATATAAAGTATATAAGTTATATATGTATATATGCAAGTATATACATATATATGTTGTGGTACACATATATAGATGCATGCATGCATACATACATACACATATAGATATACGTATGTGTGTATAAATATTATAGTATAATATTCACTAACAATTATTTACTTTAGTAAAACGTTTTCAAATTTGCGCATAAATTATTGTATTACTTTTGCGTTTTCTCTTTTGCTTTTATATTCTATTTTATTTTTGTTTAACTGTTATGCTGCTTCTTTGCACACTTGTCCCTACATTTCTAGCTGTATGTATGTGTGTGTGAGAGTGTGTGTGTGAGAGTGTGTGTGTGAGAGAGTGTGTGTGAGTGTGTGTGTGTGCGATTCGGCCGTTAGTTCTCGATTGTAGCTTTCGCTTGGCTTTCATTTTATTCAAGTTATAAAAAAAGCAGAGAAAAAAACAAACATAAAACATTTAAAATTTATATACCATAAATGTATATATGCATACATATACATATATATATGCACATATATTATTTTTGTTGTTTTGTTTTTTTTTTTTTTAATACTGTAGCAGCCTCCTTGTGTCTATGCTTAATGTTTTTCTTTTTATTTTTTAATACTTTTATTTTTCTTTGCGCTTGGAAAACACAAAAACTAACGGCTCGAGTCTACACTGCGAGAAAAAAAACTGCTATTCTTTCAAGCTTTTTTTTTCGGCTCACACATTTGGGTTTCTTTTTTTTTTTTGTAATTTTATATAGAAAAATTTGAAGTGTAATTAACACTTTTTGGTTTGGTTTTTTTTTTTTTTTTTTTTTCGACTTTCATTTTTCATTTTGTTACTGGAAGATTTCATTGCTGCTTACTTAGTTATAATTTTAAAAAATGTTTATTTCCTTTTGCTAGGTTAATTTTTGGTTAATTAGATCTTAGAATTGTTGTTTTGCTGATTTCTTTGTTTTTTTTTTTTTAGTTTTTAGTTTTTAGTATTTTTTTTTTTGCGACTAATTTGACTGCAGCTGCCTCTCGTCAGCTTTGTTTAATCTTTATATATTGCATTCCACACGTACTTCTCTGCTTCTTCTCTATGTTTATGTTTATGTTTATGTTATGTTTAGTTTAGTTTAGTTTAGTTTAGTTAACCTTAGATTGGTTTTTGCTTTCATTTTACTTTTTTACTTAAATGCTAAACAAGAATTTTGCTATTGCAACGGCTGGCGCTGTGGGGCCGTCGTTTCGTTGTTTAGACGCGAAGCCCAAGGAGAGAGAGCTCCAAATGTATGTTTAAGATTTCCTCTTCCTCTTCTTACTTTCTTTTTTCTTCTGTATATGTGTGGGTGTGTGTGTGTGTGTGTGTGTGTGTGTCTGTGCGTGTGTGTGTGTTATACACATTGTTGTTGCGCTTAGTTAGCCTTAAGACCATGCATATTTATATATGTATAAGTGAGTGGCTCTTGTATGTATGTGTGTGTGTGTATAAACTAGATAAGTATGCGTGTGTGTGTGTAGGTGTGTGGGTGTGTACTTGCACTCCTGTTTGCTACTCCTTTTTGGTGAAATGGCAGGGTTTACTGCTGCTGCTGCTGCTGCTGGAGAGAACAGTCTACTTGGCCTTGTTGGTCTTGAAGCTGACCTGCAGCACCCGATTGCCCATGGTATAGCCGTTGAGGGCACGTATGGCCATGGCGGCCTCATCGTAGTTGGTCATGGACACAAAGCCATAGCCTTTGCACTGATTCGTTGTGGGATCTTTGACAATCTTCACCGATTGCACAGCACCGAAGGGTCCAAACAGCTGCCAGAGTGCCGCCTCCTCGGTTTCGGGCGCCAAATTGTATATGAATATGGGATATGCGCCGCCCGGGCCGCTGGCCAGCGTTGTGGCCGCCGCAGCAGCAGCGCCCAGTCCGTTGGGCAGCATCACGTCCAGCATATCGCCGGCCATCGGCGAGAAGCGGGCTAGACCCTTGTTAACCGGCGTGTGCATGGCGCCGCCAATGCGTCGCACCAGCTGCGGATTGAGGAATGCGGGCAATTGTGGCTGAATGATCTTGCTGGTGCTGCCGGGCGTATTTGAGAATTTCACAACAATCGGATCGGTGCAGCTGCTGGGCGTGGTGCCATTTAGCGCAATAATCGCACGCGTTGCCTCCTCCCGCTTATCGAAGCGTATGAAGCCGACGCCCTTCGTCTGCGTATCGTTGCCGGCATTTTGCAGAATGCGCGACGTGATGATCGCACCGAATGGCGCAAATATGGCCTCCAATTCCTGTTGGGTCATCGTCTTCGGCAGCCCAGAGACATACAGATTGGCGCCCTTGATGGCGTCCGATGAGGGGCGCGCAAACGATACCTTAATCGTTTTGTTCTGCAAACGCAGGCCGTTCAGCACATTCACCGCCTGCTCCGCATCCTGGGGCCGGACATAGTTGACGAAGCCATAGCCGAGGCTCTGGCCCTTGCTGGGCGCCTGGGGATTGAGTGGATCGATATAGACCTGAGATTTGTCCCGTATCAGTTTCACCGACTCAATCTCGCCGACGCTGCTGAACAGCGAACGGATCTCGTCCTCTGTCATCGTCTGTGGCAAATAGTTCACAATGAGATTTGTGCGCGTCTCTGTGCTGCCGTTGCTGCCGTTTTGGGCGCCGCCCGAGTTGCCGTTCGTGTTCGCCTGTTGCACCTGCTGCTGCACTTGTTGCTGCACCTGCTGCTGTTGCTGCTGCTGGACCTGCTGCTGTTGCTGTTGTTGCTGCTGCTGCTGCTGCTGCTGCTGGACGGCAACAACGGCCTGCTGCACTTGCTGCTGCTGGACAACTTGCTGCTGCTGCTGCTGTACGACTGCTTGCTGCACAACGGCCTGCTGCTGCTGTTGCAGTTGCTGGGTGACCGCTGCGGCTGCGGCGGCAACCGCTTGCTGTGTCTGCTGCTGCTGCACCTGTAATATGGCCTGCTGCACCTGTTGCTGCTGCTGCTGCAGCTGTGCGGCGGCGGCGACGGCCGCTGCACTCTGCACCGGCGCAGCCGCATTTGTGGCAGCCACCGCAGCCGCCGCGGCAGCGCTTTGCATTAGCTGCGCCTGTGTCTCCACGCCGGCGGCGCCCGTATTAGCCATCATAAAGTCCACTGTGAATTTTTCCCAATTCAAATTAATTGCGAATTGTTGATTGGCGCAGACCAACGCAGGCGGAGCACATGGAAAATGAAGAGAATTAAATGTCAAGATTAAACCATTTGCCAAGTGTGTTAGTAGCGATTAGTTCAACTCAATCAAGCCAGTTAAGCCCCATCGATCTGCTCCCCCGCCACTAATATTGGAGCTTCATCTATGATTCGGAACAGGGCGACTCATAATCTTTATTAGATCTATTTAATTTACACTTGTTTCCAACTCAAGTTTACCATTTTTTATTAGTTAATGTCAAATTCTATTTTCCCATTTTGTTAGTTCATTTTAAATTCTATTTTCCTGCATTTAATATATTTTTTATTCCTCTTAATTGCTTTTACTTGTGTAAAATAGATTTCTTAATGCAGACAAAACTTCTATTAAAATTAATTTATTAAGTACATCTAAATTATGTTAGTTTTTTTTATTATTATTTTGCAAACAATTATACTTTGCGTAGCAAGGGTATTTTAACTTCGACGAGCCGAAGCGAGGGTTTTTTTTTTTAGTTAGTTATTGACGACATATTTAATGGAGAGCTTGCACACTGGCGCCAACTAGCGGCGCCTTTTAACGACAAACTTTCGTTCAAAACTTACTTTGCCGCACACCAATGCGCAAACAACCACACAACACACACAAGGAGAGCGAGAGAGAGGAAGACTGACACTGAGAGTGACAGCGGCGGGCAGAGCAAGCAGCCAAGAGAGCGATTTAAATCTCAGGCACACACACACAGAGAGTAATTAATATGAAGCACACAGACACAAACTCACACACCTACAACTGCGTGGGAAAAGGAGTTTTTCACAGATTGAGTATTTATTTTCTTCTTTTTATTGCGTTGAGCTTTTTCGGAATTGACGTTGACGTTGCCGTTGCCGATGCCGTTGCCGATGCCAGACCCGCTGCGTCGCAAGCACGCGATGCTACTGAGCGCAGGTCCTTAGGAGGCATTCGTGTTATGCTGGCGTTAGCGTCTTTCGTCCTGTTACCGCTCCTGTTCCGGCTGTCGTTAACATCGCCGCTGCTGATGCTCTTCCTCTTCTTCTTCTCGATGTTGTAAATTGTAACAAAGCACGTAACGGACCCGGCCGAACCCAGTTATGCAATACATACACACACACACACACACACACACACGCACGCACGCACGCACGCACGCACAGCACGCACGCACAGCAGCAGGCAACGAACTCTACACACAGTAGCAGCAGATACCCCCTACGAGAAATACAAAGCAAAAGCAATGAAGAAAATTTTGGAAACTAAAAATGAGCATCCGATGTTAGACGTGCTACCGTTGCAACCCACCCGCCCTGCACATGCAACCCTTAAAACCAAAACAAAAAAAAAGTGTAATATTGCTTTTGCAAAAAATTACTACCACTCACATACACACACACACACGCATTCAAGCACAAAGCACAAAGCATAAGCTGGGCTCGCCGGAGGGTTAAACACAGCAGAACAATGCCACCCCCTTGTCTGGAACAAACAAAACGGCATGTGCGTTCGTTTTTTACTCGAGCTGTCTGGCAACGCTGTCGCAACGGCTGCTGTTGCATGATCTGTGAACTTGCACGTTGGGTGGTTGTTGCTCTAAGCGTCTCTCGCACGTTACACATACAAGTCAAAAGGTCAAACAAAATCTAACACGCATACATACATACATACATACACACACACACACACACACACACACACACACACACACGCACACGCACTTGAATGTCTGGAATAAAACCGCTCATACTTTTCGCTCGTTATTTATACAGTTATATATGCATATAGACGTACGTATGTTATTTGTATATACAGTAAAGTTATATTTTTATGTTTAAGTACTCACTTGTTTCAGTTAAAATGTTGCTATTTTGTGTTTATCAAACAAATTTGATTTGATTTGATTTGATTTCTTGTCGCGCACGCGCTCTACACGGCGCTACTCCTCTTGATTTCCTCTTTCCCACTCACTGCTGCTCACCTATAGTGTGATTAGCAGTCGGCTAGACAATGCTCTCAATTTATCCAGGATATGTTATTGTTGTTGCTTGTGTTGTTTTAAATTGCAGCTATTTTGTAGCTATTAATTAAACAAACGCTGCCGTTGTCGTTTACGTTGTCGTCGTAGTCGTCGTCTAATGTTATTGTATGAAAAAGAGTGTAGATAAAAACAAAAACAAAATAAGCGGTAAATATAACTGCAAATCGTTGTCATTGGGCGTTGGTGTTATCGTATTTATCGATTTTATCGATTTTTCACAAAACGAAACATCCGCGCATACAACAACAACGAGAACAACAAGAAGAACAGCTCTAGGTATAAAATTTTGCCCAATTCTGCGAACATACATACACATGCATGTATGTATGTATATACATAAACATTCGTACATACACATCAATTTATGTGCACACATGTATAAATTCATATTTTACTGTTTAAAACAAAATCGACGCAAATCTTTTGTTACACAATTTCGGATTATGCCGCTGCTGTTGTCGTTGTTATTGTAATTTTGCGTTTGTTTGTTGTTATTTATTTTTTTTTTTTAACTGATGATTATAACAGTATCTCTCAGTTGCTGCTGTGGCTCTGCCACTGTGCTAATTTATGGCGAGCGCCATTGGGAAGAGAGCGAATCGAGCAAGCGAGCGAATGACCAACCGCTGCCTCGCTCTTGCTCTATATAGTGAGCTATACAATGTATGGCATTTCCCTGCATTGTTGTTGTTGTTTCTCGCGTTATTGTTTATATGTACATATGTACATATGTGCATACATATGCGTTATATGTAGCTAACTTATTTTACATTAAAAACATGCATACTCCCTTCTATACATGCATGCATAGAATTGAATATGTTTGCAAACAAACACACACATACATACATTCGCATGCACACACATAAGCACACACGCGCGCACTCTCACACCGACGCACTTAGTATCTATAAGTTTTTTGTTATTGCTAGACGACGCGCTTATTAAATTAAAACACGCGCTGCTTTCGTTTTTATTTCCACAATGCTTGTTGTTCTTGCTTAATTTAAAAACAACAAGTAAAATTAAAAACGGAATGCAAAAAAAAAATAATATATAGAATTGTACACTGCTTTAGCGTTTGTTGTTGAACTGTTCTAATTTGTATTTCCGCGCAATTCTCTCCCTGTCCCACGAATTTACTATTTTTTGTTTAGCTCGGAGTGTTGCTGTGGCAACAAAACACTACGGTTTCAAATTAAATACGAATACTACTACTTATGGACCAAGAACAACTAACAATTTGTTTATATGTAGCTCTCTTAAATTGGAACGGCCGGCGTTCAAAAAACGTTTTTTTATTATTACAGTAAAATTGAAATTAAAAAGAATTGTGGTCCAAGTGTCTACTACTATTTGCCGCCGCCGATTCAGTTGTAGTTGTCGGCGTACAATGCTTGCTTCTTCCTGCACATAAAATCGATATGCTTGCTGCGCCCTTTTTGCCACTCACACAGCTACTCAGACACACAGCAGCAGTGTACAGACACAGACACAGACACATACATACACGCGCACTCACACTCGCATAGAGCAACCGTTTTACAGATACACAGCACAGAGAAAGAGAGAGAAAGAACGACTGCGATGGCAGAAGCAGCAACAGCAGCATTTAGCAGTAGATTTAAACGCACAACAACTTAAAAAAACTACTACTTTTACTACGACTGCTTTACTACTAATTTTTTTCAGTTGCCCAGCACCGTCTTCCAGCCCTCCCGGTACCGATCGTTAGTCTCTTTGCCTTTCTTTTGAGTTTGTTGAACTGTTTGGCGCTGCCGTTTGTAGTCTGTTGTGCGTTTGCCTACATTTTTCCTCCATGCCCATTGCATATTGTAATTTTGCATTTTAGCATACATGTATCAAATTGTTCCACACACACACACACAACAAAAAAAAAATACATATATGTTTAAGTATGTGTATATAATTGCACAATTATGCAGCGCGTAGTTTGGCAATTTTCGTAGTATTTTATTTATTTATTTATTTTTTTTTTTAGCGTTTTGTTGTTGTCGTTATACGTTACGCTTACGTTTGGTTGCGGCTGCTTCTGTTGTGTTGTTTTTGTTGATGAGGATAATATTGGTGGTATTCGTGTTGATTTTGTTCTTTCACTTCACGTAGTTTTCTATGGTAATGCTTATATTTTGATTTAACAATTGTATACTCTTGTCGGTATTTTCATTACTTTTTTTCAAAAAAAAAAATAAAAAATCAATTGCAAAATGAGCTGAGCACACGATCTGAGGCAGCGCACACGAGCATTCAAACGTACTGCGGCGGACAACGTCTAGCGTATAAATGAAAATTACGCGAATGCGATGCGAGTGAGCACAAACAACACAGAGCTTGCTACCCTCAACCGCTATACATACACATACACACACGTAACGTATATACATAAGTATGTGCATGTTTGATTTTTAACAAACGAGAGGAGAGAGCGCTCAGAATGCGAGAAGAAGGCAGAGCGGAAAAGACACATTGGCTGTGTTGACCAGCCGTTGTGTTGTTGTTGTTGTTGATATAGTTGCTGCTGTCGGTGTTATTTATCTTGCTTCGTTTTTGTACATTTGCTCAATACGAGTTTTTCTCTCCGAATGGAAAATCGAATCTAACTTCGTTAGACCGGGTGTCCATTGGTGGGTGAAGATTGGCTATAGGGAATCTCCTTGCGATGCAAATATTGACATGGTTTAATCAAATATAAATATGCATTTAAAATAATACGCGAAGCGGCAAATGAATAAACATTTTAAGTTTCAGCGCCAATCGAACAATATTAAGACTTATTTGTGGATCATGCATATATAAAATTCAAAATGGCCGCTTTTTTGGAGCTGCTATTCTCCTTAGCCTGGAAATATCTATGTACGTGCATACATATATGTATGTGTGTGTATGTATGTCAGCAAGTATGTCAAACATACGCCTACTATCGCCTTCATACTGTCAAAAAAGTGTTGCCAGAATGTCGCAATGCAGACCGTTGAGTGAATGGCAAAAATGCGTTAGAATATTAATTTAAAAATATGGTTTAACGTTTGAATATTATAACATTAAGGTTATTTTTTGTTAAGAAGAAATGTTCAATTTGATATGAGGTCGTCAACCGTTTGATGATGCTGCTACATACATACATATGTGTGTATATGATGGCTGGCCTCTCTCTTTGCCTGCACATTATCCTTGCCAACCGTGAGGGCTGTTTGCCTCGTTTGCTTCTTGTAAGCGAGTGTGTGTGTGTGTGCATGTTTTGCACTGCCACCACCAACACTGGGGTTGTTTTCTCTACAGCGTACACCCCCTAACTCAAAACCAAGCGCCTTTCTAGAGAGTATTTCGGCATGGGCTGGGTTTTTGGCAAGCGTGTGCATGCGTGCGTGCGTGCGTGCGTGTGCTTAATTGCGCTTGTATTCACCATTGCCAATGTATGCATGTATGTATGTGTATATGTGTGCTTCCTGTTCTGCTGTCCGCTGGTTACCATGTGCTGATTTGTATGGCACAACATTACAAATATGCCGCCGCCACCGCCTGTCTGTTCCAATTTACACACAGCGAACACATTGTTATTATTGTTATAAAAATGGGAAAACAGGGTATAATGTTTTTGTTAAAAGTATGTAACAGGCAGAAGGAGGCGTGCCACACCCCCAAAAGTATATATATATACTTGATCAGGCGATTGAGTTGATTGAGCCCTGTCCGTCTGTATGAACGCGTCGATCTCAAAACCTATAAAAGCTGAAACTTGATTTTTTTTTTTTTATACTCGGTATACAGCGCGCATATCGAGTTTGTTTCAGAAAATCGATAACTATTGCTGAACAATTGTTATCGATTGAACACCATATGGAAAATCAGTTAGGATTTTTTATCTTTTTCCCAACATTTTAAAAATTATGTTCAATGGCATATATGTATAGGGTGTTATAATATTTAGATCATATGGTGAAAGTTTCATCAAAATCCGTTGATAAACACAAACAAACATTAAACAAAATGCTTGGCCACATCAACAGCGATTGAAACGCTAGACAAGCTGGCGCTTATACATATGTACTCATTATGTATACATGTGCACACATACATACATACAGGCAAATGCTCGCGCACAATATTCTAAGAATCGCAATTGCCTTTGAGCTTGGGTCGAATTGTGTTTGAATTGTTTTTGCTTTTTTTTTTTGCCGCTCGGCGCTGTGTGTCGCAGTGCGATTATGTTTTCGATTCTTCTTCTTCGTCAATAGTAACGGAACAATTCCTGTGAGCTTGCAAAAGTATGCTGGTATAATCTTTGTGGCGAATTTGCTTGCATAATTCCTCTTTGATCGACATTCTTATATGGTTGCCCATACGAGTTATGGATTAGGATTAGGGTATCCCCTAGTCGGGCATGCCGACTAGAGTTTTCTTACTTGTTCTTTTTGTCGTCGCTCGCGAAATATAAAATGTAACTCAACTTTTTGAGCTGGGGTGGTTTTTGGTTTTTGCTGTTTCTTTTCGCTTTTCAGATTTGGGTTGCCAGACGGTCAGCCGCCGCCGTTGCCAAAGGGGGGTGGCCACACGAGACAGATCGTGGTGACGTGCAAGTGGTCGCCCGTTGCCATATCCTGTCCAAGATAAGCTTACTCCACACACATACACATCTACATGCATATATTACAACATTTTATAATTTATGTGCAATTTTATGGTATTTTATGTATACAAATTTATATTTTTTTTTTGCGATTTCTCGCATTTTGCCTGGTAATATTTTTTCATTTCTGATATGAAATCTGCTTTCTTGGCTTGACCTAAGCTTAAATTGGGAAAAAAATTAATTGTGTAAGTTCAGGGTGCAAAAGATATATTTCCATGGCAATGAATGAATTTTTAGTGATAATAACTAAATTACAGTAATTTATTGCTGTTCACTATGGATACGTGTGCGTGTGCGTGTGTGTGAGACTCTGGTCACACACGTGCTTAGATCTCAGTTGCCCTCGCTCACTCGCTCTCGCTCTCTCTTTCTCTTTGCCACCCTCGCTCGTTGCTAACGCCACGCAGTATGCAGCACTTTTTCAATGCTGCCAGAGTTTACGAATTTGAAATGACAGCGGCTTTGGCCCGGGGGTGTTCCAAAAGGATGCGCGGCTAGGCAGGGGCAACGGGCATCAAAGTATGGCTAATCCTTTGGCTCTGGCGGCAACAGAACGCATTGTGCCCGGCAACTTGGTCGCATTACAACAAAGCCGGATTAAAAAAGCAGCGGACGCAAGATGACAGCAACAAAGGACATCAGCATTTTCTCTCTCTCTCTTTTTTTTGGGTGGGGGGTGCAGGGCGAAAGGCGCACCCTTAAACGATTTCCATTTTAAATAAACAAAAACTTGCGCACAAAAAGGGAAATTATAAACAATCACAAGCATTGCTGCAGGCGCTGCAGCAGACAGTCGACGGATCCGTGGACTTAGACTGGCCAAACGGGTCCTAGCCAGATCCCCAGAGACACCCTTCTCCTCCTGCCTTGGGCATACTTACATTTACATAAGGGTCCTTCAGGGTGTTTTCAACTTTGCACGTCTCGCTGCACAGGGCACGATCGACAGATGCAATTTTTCCCGAAACGAATAATAATAATAATAATAATAATAATCGTAAAAATTACCATAAGACACCGAGAATGCGCTCTCTCGTCCGATCGCCGAGGGTGAGAAAGTGGCACGCAGCATTCAGAGGGGTGCAGGACACGCTGCAGTTCCATTTCGATTGTGGCATGTGTTTCATTTCAATTCAACTCTCTATCTCACTTTCGCTCTCTCTCTCTCTCTCTCTCTCTCTCTGCCATTCTCTCTATTCCCTTTTTCCAATATTTTCGTATGCTTATAAAAAAAACAACAAGCCGCAGTTTACATGAGATTAAAAGCTAATCTGGAATTATATAAATACAATTTAATCTAAACTCTGGCACGATCTATCTCTCTCGCTTGCTCTCTCTTTCTATCTGCTTGCTTCAGGAAGAAGACTTTTTCTTTATGGAACTTTCTTTGGACATTCTCTTTTCTTTTTTTCTCCACTCTTCTTTTTTGCTCTATCTCTCTTTTTTTCTTTATTTCCTTCTTCATTGTCTCTCCCTACTCTCTTGCTCTATTATCTTCCCTCTTTCTATATTTCTCCACTTTCTCTCCATCCTCTTTTGCTTTATCTCTCTGTGTTTCTTTTACTCTTACCCTCTTCTTTTAGTCTCTCTCTCCCCCTCTCTCTTTCTTTCTTTCTTTATCCATTATTTATCCCTCTCTCTTTTTCTTAAATTCTTTCTCTTTTTCTCTCTTTCTTTCTTTTTTCACTCTCTTTCCTTCCAGTCTCTCTCTTCCTGTCTCCACTCTTCCTCTTTCTCCTCTCACTCTCTTCCCAAATGGTTGTTCGACTCGAACTTTCAACAGAAGCAACATAACCTCACAAATGCCTTGCCTGCTTAAGCCTAGTCTTAAAGCGCTGTGCTTGTTGGGCTTCAGCCGCATCGCAGCTGTGCTCCCTACTGACCTCTTCCCCAACTTATCACTTACTCGCTCGCTCTCTCCCTCTCTCTTTATCTCTCTCTCTCTCTCTCTCTCTCTCTCTGTTCGACTCTTTCTCATGTGCATTTCTTTTGTATGCGACTCATTTCAGTTTGCCCAAGGATCAATTGGTTTACATTGGCTTGAGGGACATTGACCCCTACGAGGCGTTCATATTGAATAAATTTGGAATACGCTACTATGCCATGGATGTAAGTAGAATGGATACAAACACATACACACACACACACACACACACAGAGAGAGAATTTCGGGCCTGCTTCACGCAGCAGTTGTAAGAAAAAATGTAAAATTCCGGTTCGTCGGTAGTCAAAAGGATCAAATGACGATCGTGCGTGAGAGCCTCGACAGCATTACGCACACACCATATTCGGGTTCTAGTTTTCCCTGCCTGTGCGTGCGCGTGTTGTAAATGTAAGCTCGGCATTTATAGGGGTTGCCGCTGGTGCTACGATGAAAAATCGAATCTAGTTGCTGCACCCTTCTGCAGCCGGCAAAGTTACAGGACACTCCCTAGCTGGCCACCTACCCTCCAGCTGACTGGCAGTGCCTCCCTCCCCTAGCGTTACATTCGCGCCGTCAACTTCCGATCGGTGGTTGTTGCTACGTGCCCGGCCACATCCGTTCGCATCGTATCCGGCGTGTCCTTGTTGCCAGCCTTAATTTATGGCTCGTGCTAAATCGACGTCTGTTGAAAAATGGTTTAATGCTAAATGTACCCGAGCTGCAAATTTATTACAACTCATTAGTTCGACCCGAATGTGCCAAAAAAAAAAAAAAAAAAAATAAATAAATAAAATAAAATCGCTCCAGAATAGAAGAAACCGCCGTTGGCTGTACCTAGTTTCTCGGCAAATGGCGTACTCACGATCGGCGCACCAATCGAAATGAGGCTAAGCTTTGAGCGCCGTTAGAAAAGAAGCTTTTTTGCGCAGTTGACGCTGCGGATATATCAGTTTTCTCATCAGCAATGCGACGCTTTGAAAAGCTCGCAATTGAATGAAAATAAGATTATATATATAAACATATATATATATATATATATATATATATATATATATATATATATATATATACCTGTATTCCTAAAATATATATATTCTTATAGTTAGTATTAAGAGTTTTTTTGGCAATATTATTATTATGACCTTTTATATTTTAGATATTTATTTTTAAATCATTTCATTAATATCTGTACATTTATACAATTTAATATCTATTTATTTTCTTCAATTTCAAATTTCCTTCTATTCATACAAAATACATTTTTTATGCATTTGTTTTATTTAAAAATGTATTTTACAAAAACTTAATTTTTTGTTGATGTTTTTCGTAAAATTATGTCATAAGTTTATTTAAAATTTGTTTATTTTTATTTTTACATCTTTTAAATTTAATTTGTTACAGTACAATTAATGCTTCTTAATATAAATAATAATAATATTTTTTAATATAAGTTTTTTATTTATTAAATTGAAAATTCTTTTTTATTATTTTTTAATTGTTCTGTTTTTTATTATATTATATTACTTTGTATATATTATATTACTATTAATATTAATATTATTATTATTATTATTATTATTACTATTATTATTATTATTATTATTATTATTATTATTATTATTATTATTACTATTATTATTATTATTATTATTAATATTATTATTATTATTATTATTATTATTATTATTATTATTATTATTATTATCATTACTTATTATTTTTTACTACAAATTCATGAAATAAAGTTAAAAATTTTGTATGTTAATAAATGTCTTTTATATATGTTAAAATTTTCATAAATTTTTTAAATACAAATTTTTTATACACTATTTTTTATTAAAATATATTATCGCTTATACATTATATATTTGCTAATATTTTGTTTTAATATATTGTATGCATATGTATTATTATTGATCTTAAGATTAGTATACTGTTTTTGTATTTTCTAATGAAATAAAATACATTTATTATGTATTTAAATTTTGTATTGTATTTAATAATTGCATTTAATAATTTATTTGCTCATTTAGTATTTTAATTATCAATATATCTATCTATTATTTAATTATTAAAACTGCCATAAAGTATTACGAGTTTAGTCGTAATTTCAGTTCACATTTATGAATATATATATAAAAAGATGTTTATTTATTTTTGTATTTCTCTTTGGACAGTCGATCGATCGCATGGGCGTGCCAAAGATCATTGAGATGACGCTGGACGCACTGGATACACAGAACAAAATCCATGTGAGCTTCGACATCGATGCGCTGGACAGCAATGTGGCACCGAGCACGGGCACTGCCGTGCGTGGCGGTCTGACGTTGCGCGAGGGCATCAGCATTGTGGAGGCGTTGCGGGACACCAAGCGTGTCCAGGGCATGGATCTAGTGGAGATCAATCCCAAGCTGGGCAACGATCGGGATGTGCGCACAACAGTGGACTCGGGCCTCGAGATACTGAAGGGCATGTTCGGCTATAGGCGTTCGGGTGCGACACACTACAGCAACCTGGACACGGGCATACTGGGACACGAGCAGTGAGCGAGCGGCGATAGAGTACATATATAAATATATAATATATATGTATGTATGCTTTTATAATATATATATATATATAACATGTATTCTTTTATGTATGTACAATTCAGTTTTTTTTTTTTTGCTTAATTTTATGAGAAAATAAATTTGTGGCATTATAGTAGAGGAAAGAATTGAAAATGTATTGAACGGAGATTCAGAGTAGGGCTTGCGTGGCCCGGCTAGATGTCAGACTTGTGGGGCGTTGTCGCTGTCGGCAGATAGGCGGATATATCCACATTAGCCATCAGATTGGCCGCGTTGAGCAGATCGTTGGCGGGCGTTGACACGCTGCTGACTGGCGCTGGGGGCGGCACAGGAGTGGCTCCGGGCAATCGCAGATAGAGCTGCGGCGCGAACATGCGCAGCAGACGACGTTGGGTGGCCACAAGCAGCGCATTGACTGCGCCCGAAATGACAATAATGCCCGATATAATGGAGCAGAGGCGTATGATAAATGTTAGCAGATAGTCGCGATCGTGGCTAACCACAATTTTCAACGCGGACCAATCATACTTGAAGTAAATGCCCGGCGAGCCGTACGAATTGCGCTCAGCATCTGTAAATTAGATATATATTAGTAACGGCGAAAGGATGCACTGCATCGTCACTTGCCCAGCTTGCGCACGTTCTCGGTGACAGCATATTGGAATGTGCTGATGGTGCTGAACGTGTGGCGTATCTCTGTCGGCACCACCTTGATGAAGTACTGCACCGTGGTGGCCTCCTCCCGTATGATCGTCTCATCGCCCTCCAGCGGCTGGACAATTCGACGCGAGTATTGACCAAAGCTCAAGCGATTGATGCGATGCGTAAAGTTCGCTGGCTTGCGGCGAAACTCGATCATAATGTGATCCTCGAACATGCCAACTACCGGCAGTGTACCGCCCACCAAATGCAGCACGCCGGCCACTTTGTTGATGCCCAATGTGCCGTGCAGCCGGCATGCATCGAACTTGGACTCCACCTCTGAGAGCTGCTGCAACTGCTGCAGTGTACCCGGTGGCGGAGGTGCCGCAGCGGCTGATTGTGTTTCGCTCTCCTTGGGGAGTGAACGCTCACGTAGTATATCCTTAAAGAGTATATCCGCCACAGAGTGATACTCCTCGCGCAAATAGTGATTGGTCATCTGCATGGATTGGAAGTGCCGTCGATCCGCGTCCGACATTTGCCACCAGACGCCCTCGCGTTGCAACATGCCATAGGCGAACACATCCACCTGCGTCTCATCCATCAGATCGACGCCGGATAGCGAGGCGCAGGGCATGGCCACCGTAATGTCCACATGCATCTGCACCTGCTCATCTAGCGCCATATCCGGCTCAAATTGATAAATAATATCCGTCTCATTCCAATAGTAGCGCAGTTCCGTGTAAACGAGATACACAATGAGCAGCCGACTCAGCAAGGAGACTGCAAAAGATGTTAAGGCAATTCTGAGTATAGTAGACAAAAGATGAAGCGTTTAAATGCATTTTGCTCACGTGTGCCACCAATCTCTGTCGTCTCCGTATATTTCTCGGGCACTTTTTTGAAGGCATCCAAGTTCTTGGCGAACTCTAGCAAATTGCTTTTATCGCCGCGGTAACGTAGCGTGGCACTCATTGCTGCAAATGCGACACTTCCGAATTATTTTAATTAACTAATTGTTGTTTATTATCAGCTATTCAGAACATCATCGTAATTGCCACGTACTCCCACGTCTGCTGTCCCTTGGCGCAAGTTCCCTGTACGCCGTCGGTTAAATTTAATTAGGGCTAATTAATTAGAAATTGTTTTTTGATTGCAATCGTCAATAAACGTATGCACTTCCGGCTAATACGAAATAATATATTGTAAAGTTATTGCCGTTGCCGGCTGAATTGTTGATATATCGTAGCGATATGTCGACTTGCATTATATCGCCTATCGGTGTGTTATCGATGGTACGAGGCAAATGCGCTGCCACCTAAAGTAGAGAAAATGCGTTTAAAGTAGATGCACTAGAAAGTCTCTGAAAATATGTGTATTAAAAATAATTGATATAATGCATTTGCCTCGAATATGCACTGCAGCCTACTTTCTTTATATATCATTAATTAATAGTCTATTACTTTACCGTTAATTGAAATGCTAATACAGCTGTTAACCAAAGTGACGCTTTTAATAAAATAGACTAAATTAAATTAGTTTTATTCATTTATTAAACATTATGTTACTGCTAGCAACAGGTGCTTGGAAGTCAATCAATTTGAATTACTGCGAACGTTAGAGATGCATCGATACAATCGGAACTATCGGATGTTTAGTGCAGTTTCGTGCAAGACAGCTGGCAACGCCGTCAGCGCATGCATAGTATCGAATCGATAAATTGAATAACTCTGTTGATTCGCTGCTGTCCAAGTTGAGTTTCGCATCATTTGTATACCTCGCTTGACACACGAAGCGCTGGTAGAAATCGCGGAATATTTGTGCATAAATAAACGTTAACCAGCAGCAACAACAACAACAACAATAACGGTTACTGAGCAGGCAAAACAAGTTTTGGTAATTAGCATGCACATATATTGTATTTTATTGTTAACATTTTGTATTTGATCGCATGATTGACTGATTCACAAGCTAAAATAATAATATTTTTGCCCAATTTACATGTTACTGTCGTTGCCAGCATTGCCAGCTAGTATATATAGCATATATATATATATATATATACTATATAGAGAAAATCGTTAAACGATGGCTTTTGCTTCTGCTTCTGCTTCCAAGTGCGCAATTGTCGCCGTTGCCGTATTTGCTTTGGTGCTGACGCACGGCTTTGATGTTGTGGATGCTCGCCGTAACCAAGGCAGCAGCCAGCGTAAGACGTCATCCAGCAGCAGCAATTCGGGCCATGTAACACAATCCTACAGTACTAACAATGGAGGCAACTCCCACGCGGATGCGGCCAAACTGAGCTATCCCAATTACAATTCTCAACCGAATCGTCCAGCCAACAGCCAACCGCCCGCGGCTGGCTGGAATGTGCCGCAGGGGCCGCCACCTGCCTACTCCGCCTCGAATCCGGCTGGAGGCGGACACTCGAACATCCATGAGCAACCGCCATCCTATCAGGCGCCCAGCTATGGCAGCAACGTGCATCAGCCGATAACGCCCAATCACAATTATGCTCAGCATGGAGCACCGCCTAGCTATCAGTCTGGTGGCAGTTACCCAGCCGGTGGCAACTATCCAGCCGCTGGCAACTATCCAGTCGGAGGCGGCGTTGGTGGCTATCCCGCTGTTGGCGGCCATGGCGGCTATCCCGGTGCTGCACCACCAGGCGCTGTGTTCGTGCAGCCAGGCTCGGCTCTACCACCAGGCGCCGTTTTGTACTCGCAGCCACCGCAGCAATCTTCCTCCGGCTTGGGCTTCGGTAAGCGCCTCAAGTGACCCAGCATTGAGAATTTTTCATCTAATCCGCTAAATCCACTCAGGCACGGGTCTCTTGGCTGGTGGCTTGGGTGGCGCCTTGCTTGGCCATGCGCTGACTCCATCTGGCGGCAGCTCCTCGCAACCGGCGGCAGCTGCTCCAGCTGCAGCGGCCGGCCAGGACCGCATCATAATCATCAATAATGGCGTGCCCGTGAATGCCAGCGATGGCACCACTGTCATCAATGCGGCGGGCACACCTGGTGCCCCCATGAACGCCACCGCCATGGATGCACAGCCCGCACCGTTGGCCCCAATGGCGCCCATGGCCAATGCCACGGATGCAGCGCAGCAGGCGCCACCACCGGCGCCGGGCGGCATCATCTGTGTGCCCACCAAAGTGAACGAAACGGATCCGGCCGACAGCAGCAAAATGATTGAAGTTGAGAAAATTGCCTGCTATCCGGCACCGCCGCCGCCAGCCGCCGCGCCTGGCGCTGAGCCCGTGCCGCTGGCACCAATGGCCACCAGTCCACCGCCGCCGGCAATTCTGCCGCCCGACCAGGCAGCCGTGCGCTCCAGCACCAGTGGCGGCGCACAGCCGCAACTCTCTGGCCTAACCCTGTTGATTGGCCTCTTCGGTGGGCTGCAGCTGCTCCACTTGGCCAGAGCTGCGAATTAGATATGAGTTAGCTGCAAATGTTAAAGTATTGCTTTTGCACCTACCACGCCCACACGCCCACACACCCTCACGACCCACGCCCACATAGAGAGACAGCTCGCACTATAGCAGCGTATTTTTGTATTCAATTATTATGCATTGTTAACTAGTATTTGTTCGTAGAGTATTCGAAACTAGTTATCTCTAGATAACCCAGCCGAACGGCCTTCAAATGTGATGTTGACCAAGATGATGATGATGATGATGATGCAGCTGAGTCAGCCATTCCGATCGAATCTGTGAATCTCCCCAAAACCGTTATATAAGAAAAAACTAAGATTGTATCTAATCCAGCACACCTTGTAAACGTAACCCTAGTTAGTATTATTAGCTGGCTGCTTTAATGTATTCCTTATGTTTTCTGTTTTTTGTTTTTCTTTCTATTTTTGTTATTGTTTCTCAATTTACCTTTTAGTGGTAAAAGTTTTCTTTGTTCCGATTAATTGATACAATAAAAGCTTTAACAACACGCCGCACTCCAAGGTTCAAGCTGGTCTTTTTCTTCACCCATGATTCATCAATTAACGTACTCCCTCCATCCCTCTCTCTCTCTCTCTCTTTCGCTCTCTCTCTCTCTCTGCAACTAGTGTGCACAACTTTCACTTGGCTAGCTGCCCACCCACTCAAGCAATATTTCACACAATCTCACATAGGCTCATCAACATATTTTTTTTACTACCCATTGAAAATGTCATTTCAGGGTATATTGGTTTTCTGCAAACGTACGTAACAGGCGAGAGAAGTCTTGACATAATATCTAATATAATATATATATATATATATATAATAATATATTCTTGATCGGCTCGACAAGTGAGTTGCAGTAGCCCCGTCCAACCCTCTGTCCGTCCGTCCGGCTTTAAATGTTCAAGCTAAACTCGTATATAGCAAACTCTAAAGGAGTTTGACATTTTTTGCGATAATTCATCTCTTTTCCTTATCGATAAAAATCGATCATTTGGTTTCTTGAGCCTAGCCTGCAGACCCTAAGGCATAGACCCGTGCACTTTGCCGCGCGGCTTTGCTCTAATGAATACGCATATCTTGTATGTCTTGCATTTTGGATACCATCCCGTAT
This sequence comes from Drosophila mettleri, assembly GCA_035047625.1. Classification (NCBI taxonomy): domain Eukaryota; kingdom Metazoa; phylum Arthropoda; class Insecta; order Diptera; family Drosophilidae; genus Drosophila; species Drosophila mettleri. The sequence continues at coordinate 15,116,498 of JAWNPI010000109.1, forward strand.
TCGTGCCCAGTTCACATAAAACGTATTTCAAATAGTAGAGATTCGAGTTTTAGCAAATGCATACATCAAAAATAAATTAATCTACCCTGTAAATTTGAATCGAAATCTAGAATCTAGAAGCAGTCATTCGATCAGTCAGTCATTCAATCAGAGCGTGTGTGCGCTGTCTATGAATGCATAAAATTAGTTTCTGATTATGGGAATATCAGCTCGACGGGTTCCAGGTATCGCCCAGTCGCGCCATCTTGACTAGTTTGCTTTCGGCCGGGCTTACTGAGAATCTGTTTAGCTCAATTAGCGCGTTTATTCAAATGTGATTCAAATTGCAATTTCTAGGAATTAGTCTAATAATTGAACAACTATTTTCTCTAACTGGGTATAGGGCTTAGGCTAAATATAGATCAATTTATTATCGATAAAACGACTGTGTATTAGGCCTGACACGGATAAGATCCATTTATGGAAACCAGATGAGCAGTATGAAGAATAACTTGGCAAATCCCTGACCACTTTAGCTATATTTTCCTGTTAAGTCTGGCTTTTTCTAGATATTTTTTATATATGCAACGATCCTGGCTTGACTTGGTGTCATTGACTCCATAAGTAACTCTCTAGGTAAACTGCCCTAAGCTAGTAGCTCTAGCTGTAAATAATTGGAAGATATAGTAAATTCAGATTTATTCATCAATTTAGGGAATAACTTGAAGTGGCGTAAACAAAGACTTGGAAACGGACTTGGAAAGCGCCTCAAAGGCACCTATAATAGAGGCGGTTCAGATAAAATCAATTATCGAATTTTCCAGTAAAAGACTTAAATTTTCAACTATAGTATTTATGTACACAGATATATATTCTAGACATGATAATATCTGAAGTAGTCTACGAGTATTGGTCCAAAATTGCATATTAGGCGACTCCAAATCTGAAGTCTTTTGTCATGATTTCCGTTCATATGAACTTAAATAGTACACAACCAATATACCCTTCTTTTGGATCTCTTGAGCCAGCATAAACAATAGTTTCAGCTAGCATTTAAATACCTAAAAAAGGAGCAAAAGATCTGCAGTTCAGTCTAGGAACGGGCAGAGTTCAGGCATAGGGAGCCAGTACTCAAGGCTATAAGGCAGCTGGAAACGTTCTAGTGACTCGACTCAATATAGGCGGCAGAGACTACCTCAAGTTAAATTCCCGAACAGATCCGAAAATGCTGGCTCTTATAGAACAAGCCAAACCCTTGACTGTGAATGGAAACTTAAAAGTTAATGAAATATACAAAGTTTAATTTTTTTTATATATACTTGAATGAACCATTTTGTGTTTGATTTTATAAACAGAGATTTTATAAAAAAATTTGATGGTTTTCCTTATGCTGGTTTGTCGTGCCCATTACTCCGCATCGTCATCCTCATCGTCGTTGGAGCTGATTCTGAAGTAGCGCAGCTCGTACGAATCCTTCTCGTTGGCAACCACACGGATCCAGTCGCGCAGGCTGTTCTTCTTCAGGTACTTCTTGGTCAAGTACTTGAGGTAGGCCTTGGAGAAGTGCACATCGGAGCTGACGTGGAGCTTCATCTTGGACCGCTCGAAGGTGACATTGTTGCCCAGGTTGTTCACCTTGCCGTTCACCTTTAGTCTGGCCTTCACGTACTTCTCCTGCGGGAACCCAAACGAAAGTCAACATCGATTAGAACAGTGCAGCGCCAACAGTGAGTAGCTGTAGTATATGGCACGGTGTAGTGCTGTCTCTTTCTTTGTTAAGGCCAAAAGTCAAGAAGTGCGAACAAAAGGCCCAAATAAAGAAGAGTGACCAATTTTTTGATCTGCCACTGAGTACACTGCCATCAGAGCGACTGTCCCGAAGGGATTTCACTCTCTGACGGCAAATCGGCGTGGCCTTAAAAATACAATTTAAATATACATAAAAAACATATTCATATTGGAGCATTGGCCAACTGTAGTATTACCTGTTCCTTATGGGCGGCGACATGGCTGGGTTGACTGGGCTCGCTGTGCACCCTGCTAAATTGATGAAAAATGCGCGTTGAGCGCTTGATTTAAGAGGTCTCTCCCCCCTTGACATGGCTTTAGAATTTGTATTTAATTTGCTTCGTGGAGAAACCTGCAGCGTGGCAGAAGGACAAACTTTAGGCGAGAAGTTGCTCTCGTTTGTTTGTTTGTTTGTTGCACACGCCTTTAGCAGGGCGCACTATGAATTTCGGCTCGACGTAACACGGATGTGGCACGTACAACCCAGGGCCCACCACGTGGCGGTACACATAGCACGACTTGACGCTGTTCACAGACGGTTGCACCAACTGGCCAGACCCGGTACTGGCGATCAGTGGCTACCCCGTTGTGCAGTGCCCAGAGCCCCTTTGTCAGTGGCGCGCGTTAAGCGGCCCAAAAAAGGTTTTTATAATACAAAAAAAAAAAAAAATTGGTGGACAACAAAAGCCAAATTGGGAATCTTTTCGAGAGGAATTTATCTGAAATCTGAAGTGTTTCAGCAGTTGTTAACCGTAATTGCCAGTGTTGTGGGCAGAGTTCAGTTTAATCGCTATTGAAATACTTTACTTTAACCACAACTTTTTATCCAGTGCCTCTGGCTGTTTGCGGCAATGAAAAGCTTGGTGTGGTATCACTGGCGTCTCTGTGGCCAATTGTCAAATGAAATTATGTTCACCGGCTCCATGGTGAGAGCCTGTCATACGCGGCTACACAGCGGAGTTAGGGGGTACTTACGAAATCGGCAACATCCATGATGTTGTCCTCGGCAATGTTGGTGCAGTCGATGGTGAAGCGCAGAGATACCTTCTTCTTCTTCAGGCCCTTGCCGCGCAGCACGCTCTTCTTCACAACCTTGCTGGGCGCCGCCGCTGGTGTGGCGGCTTTTGGCTTGGGCTTGGCAACAGCTGGCTTAGCAGCGGGCTTGGCAGCAGCAGCAGCGGCAACAACGGGCGCGGCAGCCGCAGCTACTGGGGCAGCCTTGGCGGCAGCGGGTGCTGCCTTCTTAGCTGGGGGTGCAGAAGCCGGAGCGGCAGCTGCCTTCTTGGTGGCAGCGGGTGCAGCCTTGGCATCCTTCTTGGGCGCAGCGGCAGCCGCTGGTGTCTTCTTGGCGGCATCTTTCGCAGCCACAGGCTTGGCGGCAGCTGGCTTAGCAGCAGCAGCGGGTTTCGCTGCTGCAGCTGCCTTCACGTCCTTAGCGGCTTCGGGCGCCTTCTTCACATTCTTTGCTGCTGCAGCTGCTGGCTTGGCGGCCTCAGCGGCCTTAGGTTTCTCAACCTTACCCTTAGCTGCGGCGGGAGCAGCCTTCTTTTCTGCTGGCTTGGCAGCCTTGGCGTCACCTTTGTTGGTCTTGGCCTGTGAACATGTATTCAGATTTTATATTATATCATTTACAAATCATATTTTTACACCATCACGATCAATGCACTTGCGAAATATTATTGTGTTTGAAAAAAACACATTTCAAGCATTAATATTATACACTGATTTATTATAATTTACTTATGATGGCGCAACGTTTTTAAGATTTTTTCAGGAGCACTTACGGTTGGAGCCATCTTGTATGTCGAAAACCACGGAGGAAAAGAACAAGATATTGGAGATGTGTAAAACTTATCGATTTTCGACCGATTGTTGATTATTGTTTTGCACTTTTCAAACACTGTTGTCACTGCCACACAATAAAGATTGTTGTAGTATTTTATTAGTATTCTTACAATGATTTTACATGAAGAATCTACAGCCACACTGAACGCTAAATTTAGCACTTGATTAATTTTTGGTTTTCTTGATTGCACTTAGATTGGTCATACTGACGTGCGCAGCCAACATAAGTGAACCTATAACGAGAGCGACAGCTAGTTTTTTTGTTGTTAGTGTAAAGAGTAAAGTGAAAACTGCGTTTCTTATACAATTATTTAGCAAGTACAATCATGAAGTTCCAATATAAAGAGGAGCATGCATTTGAGAAGCGTCGCGCCGAAGGCGACAAGATTAGGCGTAAATATCCTGACCGTGTGCCCGTAAGTACAAAATATTTTTCTTTTATTTATTTCTATATATATGTGTGTGCATATGTGCTTCAATGTATGCGATCTGTGTGTATGTGCGTTTGCGTATATGCGAACCGTTTGTATGTGTGTGATTGTTTTGCGTCGTTCCATTTGGTTGTGTGTTGTTGTTATTGCTACACACACATACAGTCATAACATCAGCAGGGAAAATCAATAATGCGCATATTGGCCATAGAAGTAGTTGTTATTATTTTTATGCCCATTTCCGTGCATTTTACGACCAACAATTGTTTTTAATTTAGACTGCATAATAAAAAAATCACTTGTCACAGTCAACACTTGCCAAATCTTAAGTGAAAATCAAACGAATTCATGCGCACACATACACACACAATCGCTTTGTTCAGTCTTTGTGTGTGTGTTTGTGTGCGGGAGAGCGAGCTAGCTTACTCGCTTGCTCAGCTGTTGTGATGTTGTTTTTCATTTGGTTTTTTTTTCTTCTGCTCCCTCGTTGTTACCCTGTCCACATAATACATACACGCACACATACATACATATATACATATATATATATATATATATATATATATATATATATCTGTGAACAGCGTCAGCCCCTGTTTTAAAAGCACACGGCCAACGAGAGCCTATCGTATTTTTGATTTCTTATACAATTTTTTTTGTTATTGTTTGTTAACTTGCAAAAAACCAGACCAGACAACTTTAAAACTGCGCATAAAAAAAAAAAGCAAATAACAACTGTTTTTCTGATTTTGACTAATGTCAGAATGTATTGTTTTGTTTTTCCGCTTGCATTGAGTCCATAATTAGTCATAGCAATTTGCACTCTTTGTTTATTTGCCTATTTCACCATATGCAGTTTTTTTTTTCTGCGTAAACACATACCCATACACATACTATATCCCCCGCCCTACCTTATCGTTGTTTGCTGTGTCTAACCCTCGCTGTAGGCACTCTCTGTTCCGCTCGCCATTGTACGCTTCGCTTACAGTTTCGCTTATTTCTTTATTTTATTTGATATATTCAACAGTTTTTGGTGCTTTGCTTACCTTAGTATTTTGGCAAGCAGCAGAACACAAATCGCTTAATAACATCTGACGACAAACCAAATGCAGGCAAGGCCAGCTGGTCACTGTATAATTATATATGTATATATATACAAACGATATACATACATATATGCACAAACATGAATAGATATAAGTAGATGTATGCATACATATCGAGTTTGGCCACCTTCACCTTGAACACGGGCAGTGACATGACCCCAGAGCAGCTTCTTTTGGCAATATCGTTAAGCTTCAATTAACAGCAATGTTAAGTTACATATTTGTAACATTCGTTAATGTCAAATTGTGGCATTTTTGCCTGCTACAAAAGAAAATGCAATAACCGTTAGTAAATATTTGATCATGAGTGTGCACACATACATACATACATATATCTAAATATATATTGATACGTGTTGCTTGATTTATCGGTATGTCGTCACGTACTCACGTTTTCGGAGACGCAGTTTGTTTTGTTTTCATAACTGTAATATCAAGCGCCTGCCAAGACTAACACCCGCTGCGAATTGGCTAAAAAAACGAAATTGTTGTAGCTGTTCCTTGCACAGGCAACTTTCTAGTCGATCATTGTCCACAATGCCAGCTTCTTGTATGCTACAAATCTCTAATCAATTTCTTTATGCTTTGCAGGTGATTGTTGAGAAGGCACCAAAGGCGCGCATTGGAGATTTGGACAAAAAGAAGTATCTGGTTCCATCCGATTTGACCGTTGGCCAATTCTACTTCCTTATACGCAAGCGCATTCACCTGCGTCCCGAGGATGCACTCTTCTTCTTCGTCAATAATGTCATTCCTCCAACATCCGCAACAATGGGCTCGTTGTACCAGGTAAACTAAACAATTTGCCTTTAACTTGTAGCAATATCTAATCCCTCTCTCCATCTCTCTCTCTCTCTCTCTTTCTCTATGAAGGAGCATCACGAGGAGGATTATTTCCTGTACATTGCCTACTCTGATGAGAACGTCTATGGCATGGAGAAGTAGACATCGACTGCATTCTTTGTAGTTGCAGGCGTTCTGAAATCAGGCAACAACCTATACAGAAATTCTATATATATATATATATAAAAACATACATATATATGTGTATATATAATATATATTTGACGTTTAGCATGCAGTTGAAAAAAAATGTAAAAAATCACACAAAAAAAGGAACGATAGCTAAACAAGTTGTGCGGGTCTACGGCGGTAAAAAATTGAAAGATAAAAACATAAAAAAACAACAAACAAAAAACAACACAAAACAAATTAAAATGATCTTTACAAAAAAAGAAAATCAAGAAAAAAAAAAATGAATTTTAAAAGGAAAAAACTACAACAAACGTTATGTGAAAATTATTTTATATAAACATTTTCTATACGCGCTAGTATTTCAAATTTACCTATGCTTTAACAATTTATTCACTTGGCACCCACCATTTTGTTGAGTTTTGCCTTTATATTGTGTACCTTGCAATTTGTATGTTTTTGTAAGGTACTTTAACTTCCCCTACCTTTACCTATCTATATAATTTTTTTTTTTCGCTCTTTGCTTTTGTGTAATAATAATACAACAAAATTTTGTGCATATTTAGTGTGTATGGTTACGAATAGGACTCTCTTGGTTAAGCGTACATTAATTAATCTACTATTAATTAAATAAATAAAAATATAAAAAAAATTACACAAATCTTGACTAATTATTTTTGAGCACTTTATGGCCTTGGCAATTGCATCATCTGTTGTGTTTTCTTTATCGGCCAGGCATTTGGGGGGGAAAATAACAATGACCATTAAGGTCACATATACTGCGTACTTAAATTTTGTTTTCTATCTTCTCGCTCAAATGTTTTCGATTATTTTCACTTAATTTTTTTTATTTAAATTCACTGATAACATTTAACAGCAGCCCTGTGCGAAAAGTGCTTGCAGCCCTGATTTTTTAATTTACGCTAGTAGTCTGTTATTAGCCTAAATGTTATTTGAGCAAACAACAGAGCGTTAAAAATGTTTTTGGCAATAACATAACCATTTTGAGTACAACATCGACAACGTCTGTTGTTTAACCGGAGTTTAGACGTGTGTTTTTTTTTTATGCAGGCGTAGGTAGGCTTTGCTCATTTATTCTAAATTAAGTTGTAATGACAAACGAATTAAATACATTAAACAAGACACTGAACAACTAACAATCGTTTCCGTACCCACAATTTGAAAGTATATACACAAATCAGGTAAATACGCAGAACTTATAACTATGTTTTCCAGTTACAAATCGACGGCTTATTACAAAACAGGCGCCGCAGTTGAGTGCTTAATTTCAGTTTTTTCCTGTGTTATTAGTGTTTTCAATTGGTATTCTGTTGTCAAGTGGGACTTGTGAAGAATGGTGCAGTTGTGCAGCTGTAGCATTATAATTATTATTACTGTCGATGTTGCCGTTGTTATCATAGCAAACGGCTGCAGCGAATGCAATTGATTTTTGTTTAGTGCTTTGTTTCTGTGACGCATTCATTCTTTGTAGTCGTTGCCGTGACTCTTTTCTTCTGTTGTTATTGCTTTTGCTGTTGGCCAATTGGTTTCGAAGTCTGCGCCATTTGCCACCCCAAAAAAATATAAAGCGAACAACAACAACAATAATAAACGGCACAAATGAAACCGTGGTGACTTATGCAGTTGCGGGTCTTGCGAGTCAAGCTAAAGTTTTGGTCACACGGCATTAAAGAATTGAATGTGTGTGTGTGTGTGTGTGTGACTAGTGACTAGTTGTAGGCAGATAGCACGAGCAATACCCAGACAAACAGCTGATTAAGCAGCAATCGTAAACGTCGACCCCTAGCGCTGTTACCCGTTGATTGTCTCTGCACACAGATACATACGTTTACGTACGTACCTCTGTGAATGTGTGTGTGTGTGTGTGTGTGTGTATGCGTGTCGCATAATGAAGAGCAGAAATAAGTGTGTTAATGTCCACTCTTTGCTGGCGATCATCACGCTTGTTGGTATTTGTTATTGTTATGTTTTCAAGAACCCAAACACACATGCATGTATGTGTGCATGCGTGTGTGTGTGTTCCATTTTGTTGCGGACTATGTGGATTCATTTTATTGGTGCTCAAGTATCGTATGATAATCTACTGTTGTTGTGCTTTTCCCCTGTACAGTAAAACACTCACACACACAAGCGTATTTATAGTTTCTGCGTTGCCAACTAATATAATACGTGTACCAGATAAATCTAGCAAGAGTCAGAAGAGTCACGGCTCTTCTTGCTGTTCTATAAAAAAAAGATCAACATTTTCGAAAAAAAACTGTACGAAATAATTTATATAAAAAGTATGAAAATTTTAAAATTTAAAATCGCGAAGATTTTGTCATGCACTGATCAGCACAGTTAGCAATGTGGCAACGACTAGATAAAACAAAAGACTAGCAACAGTCTGGCAACACTTGAAGCGCGACGATCACAATTTGAAATTATTCAATTGCATTTCTTAGAGGATTTAGTAATTTATTGATTCGTTGTTATTTTCTTCTCATTTTGTCATTTAGTAGCTGGTTAAGGACACGCAATTGGTTCAATGTCACAACACACCAAAAAGGAGTCAGCTAGCCATGCGAGTAACACACGTCAGCGCAAACAAGACGAGAACAGCAAGAGCCAAAAGAAACAGCAGACGACGCCCAATGGCAGCGCTAAGGGCAACAGCAGCAGTAGTGCCAGCAGCAACTCCAACAGTAACACCTCATTTACAATTAGCGGCAGCAACAGCAGCAGCGCTGCCAAAATGCAAACACACACAAGGCCAAACAGCAGTAAAACGCAGCTAAACAAAAAGGATAAGCAGCAGAAGGAGAAGGAGCGATTGGAGCGTGCCCAGCTTGTTCTCTGGCGTCGTCCATTGCAGACGTCCAAATATTGTGCGCTCGAACTGATTGAACTGCTGCGCTCTTGGAGTAGCAGGTAAGATTAATGGAATTGCAATTATTTAAATGAAATTTAAAAAAAAAACAAAAAAATCAATTTTCATGCCTCATACCATTTCAGTTTACTGCGACAACGAGCACTGCTGGCTGTTTTAATAGTATTAGGGCTTGTATTTAGCGTAATTTATAAAACCGATGGCCCACACCAGCAGATCATCGAGCTGGTGCATCGCAACACCTGGTTCTTTGTCTACTGGCTCGGACTGGGCGTTCTCTCATCCGTGGGCCTGGGCACCGGCCTGCACACATTTCTACTCTATCTCGGCCCCCACATAGCCAGTGTCACCTTGGCCGGCTACGAATGCAACTCTCTCGAATTCCCACAGCCACCATATCCGGACGAGTAAGTCTAGCAAATATATTTATACATAAATATATATATATATATATTATTATTATTATTGTCGTTGCTATTGGAAACGAACTTGTGTATAAAATTACTTTATAAGTCTTACATACCGTAGAGCTATGGATGTCAGTTGAGATTCTCTTTGTTTTTGTATTCACGCGATTGGGCTAGTTAGATGCATGTATATATATTTATATCTATATATATATTTAAATTATATTTGAAGTAGCCGCTAATCGTGGGCCTTAGTGTATCGGCTAGTTGATGACTTCTTAATTATATAATATAGAAATATATATAGATGTATATAATATATATATAATATAGAAAATGTAAACAATTTAAAGTTTTCGGAAGCTCGCACATTAAAGGAAATGTATTTTACTTGAGCTAGAATATATAATGTCCGTCCGTCCGTCCGTCCGTCCATCCGTTCGTCCGTCCGTCCATCTATCCATCCAACCGTCCGTCCGTACGAACGCAAACCATTTCGGCGCTAATGAAGCTAGAGACTTGATTACCTGCATCAATTATATATTGCTATTGAGCTGCTCTTTCCATTTTGTGAATATTTTTGGTTCCTAAATGACCGATTCAGCTGCGGGAACACAGTATTACGCAGTCGGTTAATATTTTTACTGCTGCTCACCAGCTCACTCATCTTTATTCGTAATATTTGCAGCATCATATGTCCGGAGGAGCCATATTTAAAGAAGATGCCCAATATTTGGAGCATTATGTCAAAGGTGCGCCTGGAGGCGTTCCTTTGGGGCGCAGGTACTGCATTGGGCGAGCTGCCGCCCTATTTTATGGCCAAAGCGGCACGCTTGTCCGGCTACGATCCGGACGATGCCGAGGAGTTGGCCGAATTCGAGGCGTTAAATGCGAAACGGAATCAGAAAAACCTCAGTCTCATGGACAGGGGCAAGCTGTTCATGGAGCGCGTCGTCGAGCGTGTCGGTTTCTTTGGTATTTTGGCCTGTGCAAGCGTATGTTCCGCATGATTTAATCAATTTCAGGCATAATCATTTAACTTGTGTGGCATTTCGCAGATTCCGAATCCGTTGTTCGATTTGGCTGGCATCACGTGCGGCCACTTTTTGGTGCCATTCTGGACATTCTTTGGAGCCACGCTGATTGGCAAGGCCATCATCAAGATGCATATACAGAAGATATTTGTGATTATTGCTTTTAATGAGACGCTCATCGAACGCGCTGTCGATCTGATTGCCACGTTGCCCATATTTGGGCGCAAGCTGCAACAGCCCTTCAAGGCGTTCCTCGAGAATCAGAAGCAGCGCTTGCATAGACAGCAACGCAGCCGCAATGCCACCGCCGGCGGCGGCGCCGCCATTGGTACCGGCTCCGGCAATCTGCTGTCGGAGATCTTTGAGACCTTTGTCATTGGCATGGTCTGCTATTTCGTCGTCTCCATTGTCAACTCACTCGCTCAGAGCTATCACAAGCGGTTGCACAAGAAGCCGCGCCACCTGCCACCGGTCGGTGCTGCTACCACAGTCAGCGGTAGCGGCAGCGGCAGCGGCAGTCAGAAAAAGCATACCAAGCAGAAGGCGCTGCGCGATTAAGCGATGAAATAGCATCTCCCTCCACCCACATTAATATTTGATAGCTGCTCTGTCAGCTAAACAAAATTCTTCGTTAATAATTTGTACCTCTGCCGTGACCTTGAGTCGAGTGAATGTACATTTTTTTTTTTTTTATCATTTTTTTCTTAGTCAAATTCCAAGGGAACTTTCTGAAATCCATTTTGTGTAAAAACTTAAGAACTTTGTGTGTGAAGTTTGAGAATTGAGAATTTGCCAAGTGGAATTCGGAAAGTGGAACCGAAAACCAAAACAAATTATATTTTATACAAATATATTTTATATGAAGGAGTGATGGCAATGGCATGGAATCGCCCTAGTTGAAACCCTAGACTAGATTAGTAACACAAAAAAAAAAAAAAAAAAAAAAAAAACAAATAAAAACAGATATAAATCTCCATTTAAAAAAGTTAAAGAGAGAAAGAGAAAGGTTTAACGCAACGCAGCAAAATTAAGTGCATGTATTTCAATAGTATAAAATATTTCTGCCCATTTGTATGCCCTTGTTTATATTTGATTTCACTATTCGTGCGTTGCAATAACAAACGCTAATTGTTGTGTAGAAATTTAGCTTCAAGATAAACATAGACATTTCAAAACAAAATAGAAAACAAACTGAAGTAAAAAAAAATAAAATTAAAACAAATGCCTGAATGCTGAATAAAAAAAAGAAAACAAACAAAGCACAGATAAAAAAAAAAAGAATAAAACAAAACAAAATTACGAATATGAAAAGTAAACATTTTATATATTTCTCATGGTCTAGGGGATTTGTTTGCCTTTGCCCAATGATGAATGACCCCAAGGACTACGGCAAATAAGAAATCGGGTAGCATTTTACAGTTGGCGCCTGCTTGGGGTTCGCTTACAGTTATAATTTAATCAGTTATCATATTAAAGAGATGAAATCGATACTCGGATCTGTTTGGGCTATTATGATGGACTTCAGTATACAGCCATAAATCACATTTCGAGCCTTGGTGTTCTTTTTCTAATCAGAGTGCAGCCGTCTGGTTGCCCCTTGACTCATTGGGCTGCCTAGTGTAGAGGACACAATAGCGTTTGGCTTACAGTTACAGTTACAGTGAAACGCGTTTTGCATGCTGAATTCAAAGGACAACGATAACGAGCATGGCTGAAAAAAAGGACTAGCAAGGCAGACAGACGGCAAAATGAAGTGCAATGTCAACAATGAGCTGGTGGCTAAGGGACATGGGACAGGACGTGCTAAATGTCAGTGTCCCAAAAATTGGCACGTACATGAAATATTTTCATTTAACTGTCAGCATTTATTTAAAATGTAGAAAAACTCATCTGTCAGGGCATAACGCAGCGTCTGCCCCAACTATGTGCGTCAGACAGATTGCAAATGCCACAGGCTGCCTGATAGTTTGCTGCGAAGGTGGGGCTGCTGGGCGCTCTTGAAGACTTTGCTCATGAATTTCAGTTGAATGCACAGGAGGCGCGCACTGGCCACACCCAAAGAGAGGCGACGTTGCTGCTGCTGCTGCTGCTTTGACAGCGGCCGCAGGCGCTACGTGTTCTGCAAGGCAAGCGTTCAGGACTAAGGCAACCAGCTATAAACGAGCCATGTCGCTAAACTAACCAAAGCTTCATACCCAATGCCCCGCTCAGCCGCAAAACTTAAATGGACAAAAAAAGAATGTTAAAAAGTAGGCATTTTTGTCGTCGCACAAAAGCATGCAATGAAATTATGTGGTATGCTCAGAGCTCAGTCGGAATCGGCCAAGCTTTCAATGGTTTGTGTGTGTGTGTGTGTGTGTGTGTGTGAAGAGAGAGAGAGGCAGACTGTGAGCATAAATGTAGGTGCGAGAATGGTCGTGGCTCAAGTGCTGTTCCCCAAGCGAGCTTTGCTTTTACTCGGCGCGTGCAAGTATGCGAAACTGGGGACTGAAACTGAAGCAGTTTGGTGACTGCGCCCCCAAACAACCCCATCTACCTTATCCAACCCACCACAGCAGTATTTTCCTCTTTGCATGTGCCTGCCGTTTCTATTGGGGCTGACACTCAAAAAGGACTGGTGTCTGTCGTATCATTAAAGCAAGTATCGTAGACATGCGATATGTTATCGATCGCACATTTAATTAGTAGAAGAGACCAGACAGCTGATATATAAAAGCAGTTAAATCTACTTTAAGGATATTATCATATTTCAATTAAGCAAAGTCAATATATTTAATCAAAGATAAAATGGCAAATATAACTAAATTAACTTAGGAACAAATTTATGTTTGATATGCATAGTGCTTATGTAGTTAATTAAGTATTTACCAAGCATATTTAAATAGTTATCACACTGTCTGTAATCGATGTCTGTTATGATTGCCGATAGTTTCTGTAGCGTTCGGTACATCGCTATCGGCCGTTGCGGCCTGCGAATGGGCCAATTTGGCGACTGTAGCTGTGGCTGCTGCAGCAGAAATTACATTGACATAGACGCGCACCAGCTGCGTGCGAAATAAGACGTGTTTCAAGCTAGATTTTTACAGTTTTTTTTTCTGCTGCTTGTTTGTTGTCTGCATCCGGTAAACAACAATTGAATTAAATACGAGGAATAAGCAAATGCGCCTATCTGGCTGCTATTTCTTTTTTTTTTTTTTAACAATATTTTTCGTGCATACGTGTGAAAAGCATTATGTTGCATTATCTATATAATATGTGAGATGGATTTCGCAAATCGCAATAATACGGCCAACAAGTTTGTCTGCCCCAGCGACAGGCAGCTGGCCCTGCGTGCCAAGTAAGTAAATTGCGCTCAAAAGTAGACTATCAAAAGTGACAATGCAACAATTGGGCGCCTGTTGTGTGAGCGTGCGAGTGTGTGCGAGCGTGTGTGTGTGTGAAAGTTAAACAATAAGCGTTAACTTGGCTAAAAACAAAGCACATGTGGCATGCGTGTGTGATGTGCGCGTCATAAACAAAAGCTGGCCACATTGTTGTTGCCCGTGTTGTTTGTGCTGCTCGCTGATAACAGGCAACAAGCGGCGCGCAACAGTTAGTGCCAAGCATTACGGCAACAACAACGATTACAAACGCCAACTGTCGCGTATGTGTCGACAAAAGCTTTAGTTATAATTTAATTAACTTTGCGTCAGTCACCGCACTTGCTCTCCGTCTCCGTCTCCCTCTCTCGCGCTCTGTCTATATACATAAGTCAGCTGTGTGTGTGTGTGTGTGATTAGCTAAAACGCGATATACTGTAGTTTAATCAAACACACACACTCACATGGCACATATGCATGTGTGCGTGTGCTCGCCGCTTGGCCATGGAATAGGCAACGCGTGCTGTCAAGGACCCAGCGCGCACAGTCAAGAGGCCACATGGCGTCCTGCGTCCTTCGTCTAATCATAATTGCTAGCTGTGCCCGCTCGCTGAGCATTGCCGCCATCTCGCTGACAGATTAATTATATTTTAATAATGCTCTTTTTGTGATAAGTATGTGCGTGCATACATATACATGCATGTGTGTGTGTGTGTGTGTGTGAGTTTTTTTTTTTTTTATCACATTCGAAACACGCAATTGTTTATTGCAATTGAAGGCGACTAACTGACTGCCTGTTGGGCTAAATGACTGAAAAGGAATATTAATACTGCCACACGGCTACACTGCTTCACACACACACACACACGCACACATACACATGCACATGGCGGCTAGCAGCATATGTTTGTGTCAAAGCAAAAACGTGTAGCATACTGCGCGGCGCAATCCCAGCTGACAATATGCGAATTGGGGCTTTACACAGAATTAACTACAAGTACACACAAACAGACTTATATATATATGCATGTACATGTACATGTATGTATATGTATATGTATATGTATATGTATTAAAGCCAATTTTATGCATAACGCTCAACCGCAAAAGACACGCACAGCATGCGCACCGGATGGCAGCTGTGTGGCTGGCAGCAGGCTTCAAGTGCTCAATTTACACTTCCGTTCGCAACGACTTTTTTACTGTGCATAAAAAAAGAGGAGAGCAAGAAGAAGAAGAAGAAGAAATGAAGCATGGCCGCAATGGGCCAGACTGTGCTGCGCTCTGCTGTGGTGTGCGTGTGACGCATAGAAATCAAATGGGGCGTGGCAGGGAGCTGCACTGTCAGGCGTGTACTTGAAATTCAAATTACAGCTCAAGGCAGTCGCTGCAGCATTGGTCGCATCAACAGCAACAGCAACGTCAACGGCAACGGCTTACAGCTGTCAGAGCCGCAATGTTGCGGCGAAAATGATTCAAAATGAAGTTTTTATGCCTTGAACCCATTTGAAAAAGGCAATTGGCTCACGTTGGCCATGGATTGATTGGAACTGGCCTGGGTTACGGGTATCTTGCAGTCAGAGCGCTATCTAATTGGCTTTTCGAATGCTTTGAGGGCAGATTGACAGATAATACTCGCTATGGCCATGCTCTGATGAAATTATAACAATATTGAAGCGTGCCACCACATTATAGTGTTTTAATGTGTTTTGCCATAGACTGTACTCAGTTGGTTGAGTGCCATTAGCGATTGCATTTTTAGTGCAGCAACAAATTGGAAAATGCACGCGATGCAAAATGAATTCATTTCGCCTGTTGCTGCCGCTGCCGCTGCCGCTGCTGCATGCAAATACCGTTGCGCGATCCTGACAGCGCGGTCACGGCAGCAGCAGCAGCAGCTGCTGAAACTGAACGCCGAAAGCCCTCAAGGCAACAGGCGAGGTTACACGCACACACACACATACAAATGAGCTTGCGAACGTGTACAGTGGCCACGCCGTAGAGCGAACGAGCCCCAGGCAAGAGCTGAATGTAAATTGAACTGCAGCTTTGATTGCCATTTGGTTGCACATACGGAGCGCCTGCTGTACTTTCAAGTGGCCCGTGCGAGTCAACAAACCCGCGCGACAAGGCAAAACGGCGGCCACACACACACACACACACACACAGTAAGCAACACGAATGCGAGCGCAAAGAGTAACAGAAAAACATTTTAACGAACATACCGAGGCTTCTCCACTCTAGAGTGTTGTTTCGGCTTGCATGTTTCACTCTCTCTTTCCCGCTCTCTCTCTATCTCTCTCTCTATCTCTATCTGTAGAGTGTGCTTTAATACCCTAAATGACCATTTTCCATGGGTTGAGGGTGTTTTCTGTGGAAATCTACGTAGCAGGTGCAAGGAGGCGTGGCAGACACGTGAAACATTATATTGGGTATACTTTATAAATATATATATATATATACATATATATATATATATATACTTAATTTTTTATTCTAGATACATAAATATTATATATAACTATATATATATATATATATATATATATATATATTGGGATTCAAAATTTCAGAGCTCTGGGTTTTTTGACTTAAGAGCGATCGCTCTGTATTGATATGGATGGATAAATCTATATATACTTATATATATATATATATATATTATAATTATTTTATTTAAATTTATCCATCCATCTGCATTCCATATATATATTCCAATATTCCTCTTCTATCTATTTTTTCAATGTTTCTTTTCCATAATTAATTATCGATAAGTATCGATAGTCTATTCTAAAGTTTTCTTTTTCCATCGGTTTTTTAAATGTTTCATTTCATTAATTAATTATCGATCATTTAATCTTAATTTTTTTCTCATTAATTCAATATCGATAATTTAATCTAAATTTCTCTCTCATCTATTTTTTCAATGTCTCATTTCATTAACTTGTTATCGATAAGTATCGATAATTTAATTTATATAAAATTATTGGGTATTGTCGCTACAGCTTAGTTACAGAGTATCTTCTAGTCGGACAGCATTTTTGGCTAATTTCGTATAACAAAGCAATTTATATTTATTGGAAATATGTGGAGGAGCGTGGCGCATGATGCCTCCGGGACAGCCGTGCAGCGAGCCAGCAATTGCTCTGCGTTACCTTCATCCGACTAATCCTGTCGTCTACGCAGCGCACTTTCACCGTAACTATTGCCTGCAAGGCACTTGTTGAGTTATAAGCTTTTTCAGCTCACTTCAGAGAATCACTAAAACTGAGCGAGCTATCGCTTTAACCAATTTGTCATGCCCCTAATGGGATAAGCATATATATATATATATATATATATATATATTGAGTTAAAAGTAAATATAAATTGAGTATTTATATTAAATTTCGAGTCTCTAGCTGCAGTAAGGCAAGCGAATAGATGAATGGATAGCAAGAGGACCATTGCACAAGTCTTATATGCTCTTTTGAGTTCATGAGCGAGTATAATTCCGAGATACTTGGCTCTTCCGCTCTCTTTGCTATTAGCGCAATAATAAGAGCTCTACCTGATATCCATGGGCTGCTTCACGTCGTCTCGTTGACTGCTTCGATTTTCATCTCCTCTGCGCCATTATCCTGCTGTCCAGTCAGCTCAATAGCATCGACCATTTTATGGCAATGTTGCATACCTCAATTAAACGTGTCGTGTTGCGCCTTTGACAGTTTTAAGGACTTCTTGCTTGGCTGCCAGCTCGGCCAGCGCACGGATTTCAATCCGTGCCAATTGTGCTTTGTCTGCAGTTTCTGTAAGAGTAGATCGCTCTTTGCTATCCTAGACTGTCATGTCACATGGCCGGCCATTCAGGTGCGGCTGTCTGTCGGCTCTGCTTTGTTTTCTCGTCCTTTGACAGTTTTCTCGTTTGCCAGCTCACATTATTTTTATCAGTTGCCGCCCCTTGAAGTCTTGGTTGCTTTGAGTAAGTTTTGCAATTGCTTGGGCGTGGCGCTGCCGCTGCCGCTTGATAGAGCAACTATCGTCCTTGGCTCGCATATCTGTTGCAGACTTTGACTGCATCTCTTTGTTGGTTCTCGAAGTTGCTTCAACTCTCAAACGTCCTTTTGCCTTTGACTAGCCATCTTCTGCTTTAGCAAGCTCTGGTTGCTCTGCTGTTAAGCTCTCTACAACTCTCTCCCCTGTCTGAGCTTGCCTAAGCAAATCCGACCGCCAGCAGGACTACTTGTTTAGTCAGGAAGTCAGCCTGTCTAGCAGGACAGTTCCATGACCTCTTGAAGCTCTTTAGAGCTCGTCTCTTGCGAGTGAATGCCACAATGATGGCTAAACATTTCAATAATTAGGAAATCTGCACAGCCCTAGCAAAACTCCCCCTGCGATGGCAGAGGTTATGGCGACGCCGCACCGCAAAGCTGCGGAATTGTCTGCCTTGACTGGTTGGCCACAAATCGCCCAACGCCATTATTAACTTGTCTTTATATTCACAGCCTAAAAAGGTTATATATATATATATATAAGGACATTATGTATATATATATATATATATAATACATAAAAGTTTAAGTCTGTGTGTGTTTGTGGCCAAGTGAACTTGGACTTTCTCTGCTCAAGCTGAGTTTATTCGCATTCCATGAAAAGTTTATGCATTGAAATGATTGAAATTTTTATGTTCTGACATGCCTTGGACTGACTCTCTTATGTTAGGAATTCTGGATGCCATAAAGTATATATATATATATATATATATATGTATAAATATTCATGAGCTAACACAGCCTCTGAGATGCAGACGTGCGCTTCATTCGCTGCAAGTGCAGTGAATATTTAGTTGGACATTTTTAACAGCTGCCAGGATAATGTTTATGGCCTTGCAGGGTATCTGCTAGTCCAGTGCGTTCATGACGTCAATGGCCCATAAGAAAGTGATAAAAGGGCGATATGTCACAAAAAAAAAAGGAAGTAAAAAGAAATCGAAATTGCGAAGTTTTGTTAGGATTTCTGGGCTCATATTGTTTATGTATTTATGTATATAAATACATATATATGTATATATATATATATATATATATATATATATATATATATATATATATATATATATATATATATATATATAAATATATATATATATATATATAAATATATATATATATGCATATTAACTGGCGCTTAGCAAAAGGCACAACATCTACATTAAGTGCTACCCCAATTTGCATAAACAAGTACTCACACTCGCGCCTGTCTTTGTGTGTGTATGTGTGTCTGTCAGTGTATGTGTGTGTGTGTGCGTGTGCTACGTTTTTAATACCGTGTGTAAGTGATTCCAAAGTGGCCATAAAACGCGCAAGCCCGGACCCCCGAAACACAAACAGAACTGCCAACTCGGAGGCGACGGCAACGGCCCTGAGCCCTGAGCCCCGAGCCCCGAGCCCAGGCGTTGACTTTGCCTCTTAATTAAATTTGAACTTGACATTTTGGCCCTGGAACTGAGCTGCAGCTGAGAAACCCAAAGCCAGAGACAGAGACAGAGACAGAAACCGTTAGTTATCCACGCCTATCACAGCTGCTATGCACTATCCCAATTCAGTTTAGGGAGTCCAATTCAATTTTTCATTCACAGTTCCTAGCGCAAACACTACTGGATGACCAAAGTCTAATAAATTATATAAATAATATACATATTTATATATTCTCTTAACTTTAAATTTCATTCATTTTTTATTTATATTTTTATAGATTTCGATTTTTTATATATTTATAGATGTAGACCTAAGTACAGATGTATAAAACTCATACTTTTATTCATTATTTATTTAATATTTAATATAACAGCTTTTATTTAATTTTTAATTTAATATAAAAACTGAAAGTCTTCAATAATTTAATTTATGATCTTAATATCATATTCTCCGTTCTTGAAAAAAAAGTTTCCAAAATCGACAAAAAAATATTGAAAGAATAAATTTGTATTTTTCTCCACGCCTACTCTCACTCACTCACTATCTCTGTCTCTCTCTCTTTCTCTCTCTCTCTCTCCCTCTTGTCCTATATATTTGCCTTTCTCCCTCACTCCCACGCTCCCTGTTCCTATCTCGTTATCTTTCTTTCTCTAACTCTGTATTTATATAATTTTTTTGTGTTTATCTCTCTCTCTTTTTCTCTATCACTGTATCTATCTCGTTCTTTATCCATTTCTTTATCTCTGTATTTATTTCTGTCTTTCTTTTTCTGTTTATCCCTTTCTCCGTATATATTTCTCTCTATTTCGCTGTTTTACCTTTTCTACGCCTCTGCTTTAATCTCAGTTTCTGCCTGTCTCTCTCTCTCTCTCTCTCTCTCTCTCTCTCTCTCTCCTACTTTCCGCTCCTTCTTGCCTTTATTTAATGATAAAGGGAAAAATCTCACTTTCCGCCTCTGTGTCTATCTCTCACCCTCTATATCTGTCTCTCTATTTCACTCTCTCTCCTTTCTTGTATGTCTCTCTTCCATTGTGTCTTTCTTTTTATCTGTCGTTCTCTCACTCTCTCTCTCTCTATCTCTCTTTATCTATCTATCTATCTATCACTCTATCTATACCATTCCCCCTCTCTCTTTTCCATTCTCTATCTTTATCTCTATCTTTAGCAATAACTTTTTCTCTCTCTCTTTTCACCCTCCTTTGTACCCTCTCCTTTTGTTTTATTACATGCGTTCCGCACTTTACACGTTCCTTGATATACCTTTGGTGAGGGTATTAGCAACATAACTACTGCATTAGGCAGCTCGTAATAATGATGCTCATTAGCGCACGGCGGCTCAGTCAGCCGACCCACTGCCCATACACACCCTCACCCACACCCACATCCACACCCACATCCACACCCACATCCACACCCACATCCACACACCCATAATTATACACGTACTAAGTTTTTTTTTGGCTTTCTGTTTGCTTGCACAGATTGAAAGCCGGCTGGAGCAGCTCAAAGACCAATGAACCGCTACGCCCGGAGGAGCAGGAGGCCATTATATCCGTAATACGTCGCAATGAGGAGATCGAGATTGCGGAACGCCAGCGCGTGGGTCGCCTGGTGGAGCGTGTGGAGAAGATCAAGCTGCACGCGGTCGAGCGCGGCCCCAACTGCTGTCGGCTGTGCGGCGATGCGTTCGGTCTGCTGCGGCCGCAGCGCATTCTGTGCGAGGACTGCCGCAAGGCCGTGTGCACCAAGTGCAGCGTGGACATCAACATAAGGTATCACAACAGCGAGCGAACGCGCGAGATTTGGCTGTGCCGCATCTGCTCGGAGACGCGCGAAATGTGGAAGAAGTCGGGCGCCTGGTTCTTCAAGGGTTTGCCCAACTACGATATGCCGGTGCACAGTGCCAGCGCCGCCAATACGCCCATGACCAGCGGGGGCGTGGCCGCAAGAGCGGGAGCTGCCAAGGGCGCTCGAGCCGTGCAGAGCTGCCACGGCACGCCGGCGCGCGGCGCACGCATCAAGAAGCTGACGATACGTGTCAACGACAGCAGCAGCAGCAGCGCCAGCAACAGCAGTGCCAGCGGCCAGTCGGAGCCGGAGGAGGATCAACTGGATGCGGCCAAGTCGAGCACAGCCGCCAGCGCCGGCGGCCAGCGGCTGCAGCGCGACGAAAGCTTTCGGCTGCGCGCCTACGGCTCCATACGCAGCTTCATCGATGGCGGCGAACGCAAGCTGTCCAACTCGTTCTTCTTTGGCCGCCAGACGAACCCCAATGCCAGCAGCCGGCAAGCGGATGGCCAGGACTACGACAACATCTCGACCGCCTCCACAGTGGCTCAGCTGCGACGCGAGGGCAGCTTCATACGCCGCAGCTCGGTTAGCTCCTCGTGGTCCTTCAGCGACAGCTCCGGCTCGGGCAACTCGGCAACACAAGCAAACACACAGAACCCGCAGCAGCAAAAGCAACAGCAACAGCAGCAGCAACAGCAGCAACACTGCCGCGATCCATTGCTGGGCTGGCTGGAGCTGGCGATCAGCTATCGAGAGAGCTTCCACAGCCTGGACTGCACAATGGTGCGGGCCAGAGACCTGCCGGCAATGGACGCCAGCGGCCTAGCCGATCCCTATTGCAAGCTGAACATCGTAACGCCCGAGGGCCACACGAAGTACACGCGCTGGCAGCGCACCAAAACGGTGCACAAGACCCGCAATCCCGACTTCAATGAGACGCTCCAGTTCGTGGGCGTCGAGCCCGAGGAACTGGGCAACTCGCTGCTCTACGTTGCCCTCTTCGATGACGATAAGTATGGACACGACTTCTTGGGCGCCGCCAAAATCTGCCTATCCACGGTGAGTGCCAACGGCATTTATGAGTCGAAATTACGAGATGGAAAACATTTGAGATCATCGAGACCAAGCGGGGGCCTAGACATTTCAGATCTATAGTTCAAATTATGAATTCAGCAGAATGTATTCCTATTTGCCATCTCTTTTTTGGGGCATCCACAATATTTTCAGTAATTCTGTAAATTAGGCGAATCTTTAGCTCTATTATCAACTGGAAGTAAATCAATTATAGGCATTTTCTAGCAGTAAGCTTCAAATTGATATCGATTGTCCGATATGCCAAGTTGCATAAGTCTATATATATATATATAATATATCTTATTATTATCTATATATTTTCAAAAGGATATTTGTTTCTATGAATATACACTGCACGTTTTGGGTTAGACGCAATGGTGCTCTCCTTAAAATTAGCTTTATACACTTTGAAACACAGTTGTGCAAAAGCTTTTTTTGTTATCCTGATAAGATATATCCGCAGAAGATATAGATTTACCACGTACATTTATGGGCGTACATATATATAATCTATATATTTTTCGATGCGGGCTATCAACGTGAGTATATATTTAAAATTTCAAGTCAAATTCATATTAAGTCAAATAATGCTCAAAATATGGACGAAATATGCTATATAATTCGATTCAATTTGCCACGCCCCTAAAGGGATTGCATATATCATGTTTTTCTAACTGTAAAATAACTTACCATAACTCTCTTGCCAAATTTTGCAAGCTCTAGCTTTTAATTTGTAAAAGATACAGTTTTATCCGATTCGCCAAGCCCCTAAGGGACGTAGATATATCCGTCATATTTTGTTGATCAAGGTGAACTTTTATTTCAAAATTTAACACTCTAGCACTTTAACTATTTGATAAGTTAAACCTACGACGAGCAGTGTGTTTAGCAAATATAGCTCAAAATATAGCCACGCCCTCAATTAAAACTTAAATAAAAAATTAAAACTTAAATAAAAATTAAATTTAAATAAAAAATAAAATACACATTTTAATTTAAATAAAAAATTTAAATCAAAATTAAAAATAAAATACAAATTTTAGTTTAAATAAAAAATTTAAACCAAATGAAAAATAAAATAAAAAATTTATATTTAAATAAAAAATTTTAATTTAAATTTAAATAAAAAATTAAAACTAAAAATTTAAATTTAAATTAATTGTATTCAAAATTTTCGGGTGAAGCTATAAACCAGTATGGAGTGTAGTGAAACTTTATACAGAGATGCCACGCCCACACATGTACATGTATATATATATGTATCGATCAATATATCGATATTTTATGCTGATCGAGTATATCGACTCAGGCACAAAGCTGATCTAAAAGTCATGGCAGTGGGAGCTAGTCCATATCGGAACTCGGCTCGCTCTTCGATCTGAGCCCACAGATCTCCAGCTTTGCTAATATTATATTGAATCATGTTAACCAATTGCAGGTGCATAGCACATCACAGTATCGGATATCCGTGCCCCTGGGCGTGGAAGATCAGTACAGCACTGAGGCGGAGATGTCGCAGAGTTGGCCAAACGGCAAGATGCTCATCTCGCTGTGCTACAATACGAAGCGGCGGGCGCTGGTTGTCAATGTGAAGCAGTGCATCAATTTGCTGGCCATGGACAACAACGGCAGCTCGGATCCCTTTGTCAAGCTGTATGTATGCCCAGTAAAAAAAATATATATGTATATATATGCATATCGCTCTAGGTTAAAATGTTTCCATTTTTTACTAGGCAACTGAAGCCGGATGCGCATAAGAATAAGAAGCACAAGACGAGCGTCAAGTGGCGCACGCTGAATCCCATATACAACGAGGAGTTCTATTTCGAGGCCAGTCCGCACGATCTGAACAAGGAGATGCTCATACTGACCGTCTGGGACAAGGATCTGGGCAAGAGCAACGACTTTCTGGGCAGCCTGCAATTGGGCGCCCAAAGCAAAGGTGACCGACTGCAGCAGTGGCTCGACTGCATCCGGCTGCCAGATCATTTCCACGAGAAGTGGCATTGTCTGGCCAGTGAGAATCCCACGCATTAGCTGATTTTAAGCTTAGTTTCACACACACATACATATAAATATATATATATATTTTTGATATGCCTACATGCATGTGTGTGTGTGCGTGTGTGTGTGTTGGTTTTGCTTTGCTTTGCTTTGCTTGCAGCTCGACTTTATCTCAATTTGCTAAGCGATCAAAGCTCAATTTCGCTTGCTGCTTTAATGCACACACACACGCACACACCGACACACCCACACACCCACACACATACACACACAAATATATAGCTCTATTTAAGTGTCCTTAAAAAGGGGTTTATCAGCGTATTTCTAGCTTTTCTTCGACTTTCCTTTTGCTTCAATTCCTTTCACTTGCTGCACAAAACTTTTGTACAATTTTTTTTATCAAAAATCTTTAGAAAAGAAATTCGAAAAAAAAAAATAATAATAATAATTAAAAGATAAAACGTAGCTAACAAATTTACTTATCAAATACGAAACAAAATAATATTTTTGATTCATATATTTATTATAATTATTCAATAACTTTTTTCGCAGAACACACACAATATATATATATATATATATATATATATATATATATATATATATATATATATATACTATATATTTATAATAATAATATCTTAACTTTCACACACACACACACACAGACAAGAATCAAAAAAACCAATTTAGCCGAAGCATTTAACGAATGCAATTTATTTATATATGTATATATAAACATATATAGGTGTATATGGATATATATGGATATATAGATATATGTATAACTATGTACAAATAAATCAAAATCAAAATCAAAATTATTTATATTGAATGAAAAAGAAAAAGAAAACGAAAAAAAAACACACACAATTTTTTCATTTGGGGGCAATCAATGTTTGGCTAACAAAGTGTTAAGATAACTGTATTACTTAAATCAAAAAAAAAAAAAAAAGGATAAAGAAAAAAATATATTTTCAAAAATCATATTTTTTATTTATTTGAGGGGAATGGAGGCGTGACAACGCTGACAGCATATCAACTTAAAGGTTTCATAGATAAATGTATAAATATATATATATATATATATATATATATTTATATTTATATTTTTATATTTTTTATATAATATTATCAGGCAGCAAATTAGAATCATATAAACAAATTTTTGTTGCCACAAGGAGCAAAGCATAGAATAAATTTTGGCAAAGATCGTATACAATTAGTTACTATATATATTGAAATTCATGTTATATATAAATATATATACATATAACAATAGAATTATTTCAATATTTAAATCGAACATAACAAATTACACAAATTTAGCTGGAGGGGAATGAACGCGTTTAGACCGCGCAGCAGGAGTTTTTTTCGATTTGGCAAACACAACATTGGTATATAGATTATATAGATCGTATATATGTATATGTGTATATGTATATATACATATATGTAAGTACATCAAAATGAAATATGTTGCATTATTGAGTTGTGGTCAGTTTTTGCAAAAATTTAGATTCATTTAACATTTCGAATATTTGCAACAATTCGAGATTTTTAATTCGTATGAATTTTGTACCTGTACCCATCTCTCTCTCTCTCTCTCTCTCTCTATCTATCTATCTATCTCTCTATCTCTTTCTTTCTCATGCTCTGTAAGTAGCTTAACACTTAAGTAAATCGTGGAAAAGGTTGGGAACTGCCACCATGTGGCATATGACGCTTTAAGCCAGCTTCTCGACCGCCAAATTCGTCTGCTGCATGGTAAACGAGCTGCTGCTGCCTCTGCCGCTGCTGTTGCTGTTGCTGCTTGTTTGCTGCCGTTGCTGCTGTTGCTTGCTGGAGATGCTGCTGTTGATGCTGGCCGGCAACAGTGGTAGTCGCTGCAGCACCGTTTGTATGTTAGAAGAGACGCTTCTCATAGCTGAAGAGGCCGTGCACATTGCCCTCCAGCTGGGCCGAATGGGTGCGCTTCATGAAGCGCAGCTGCCCATTGTAGATCATCTCTCTAATAGGAAATAGCAACAATGAAAGAGACGGAGAACAGAGTCTAAATTTGCATAGGGAAGCGCAACTCACCTCAGCTTGCTGACCGAAATGGCGCCAATGTCCTGGCAGCTGTGCTGCAGGCCGCACTCCAAATAGGGCAGATAGCGGAGCACGGAGCCCTTGTCCACAATGCTGCCACTGACGCCTTGGGCCACCTTCATTTTGTCCATTTCGTTATGATAGTAACGGGACATGGCCGCACCTTTGGCATCGCCACGCTCCATTGCCTCCAGAGAGCCCATGCCGCGATATTTCTTTAGGCGCACACCATCCGAGAAGAAGTACTCACCGGGCGCCTCCGAGGTGCCCGCCAGCAGGGATCCCATCATCACGGCGCTGGCGCCCAAGGCCAAAGCCTTCACAATATGCCCAATCGACTGGATGCCGCCATCGGCAATCACCGGCACGCCGAACTGCTTGGCGAACGTGGACACCTGGTGAACGGCCGTCGCCTGTGGGCAGCCACAGGCCATCACCTCCTGTGTGATGCATATCGAGCCAGAGCCCATGCCCACGCGCAGACCATCGACTCCAGCATCAATTAGGTTCTTTGCCTGGGCACGTGTTACCACTGTGTGTGTGTGTGTGTGTGTGTATGTATGGAGGGGGGAGTTGATTGGTCGGTGGTTAGTAATTGAGTATACAAAACTTGTCAGCCACAGTGCGTGACAAAAGCATGCGACAGCAAAGTTAATTAAGCTCCCTAATCTAGTTCGCTTGTCGTCTGAGTAGAGAGAGCGATAGCTGAAGAGATACCCTGTCTTTGCCGTTCTACCCAAGTCGGGCCTATCATTGCAATGCCAAATGCATATTTATCAACTGATAAACTTTATTGCCCTCAGTATATCTGTAGAGATACGCAAAGATAATCCATCTATTCATCTATAAATATACATAATATATTCTATAAATATAATGCCTGATAAAGCTTTGTTTATCTTAGATTTCACACTTCACAGGTATCATGTAAGACATTTTAAAATATCAGCAACTGCAAAGCTTGACTATCTCACTAACGATAAATATCGATACTAAGTTCATTAACTTATTAATTAACATTAATGAGTTATTCCACTTATAAACGGTCTCTGGCTCTTAGCAAACATTGTGCCAAAGCACGCGACTAATAAATAACTTAAATACTGGACTGCAGACCACACTTACTCCAAACCGATATATATCGCTAGCTAAATACTTTATTTTGCTGGCAAGACATATATTCAGATATAACAAATATTTAGATATGATCAATTTGTAGATCTTTTTAACTCTGAATCGGACTACAAAACCTAAGTCTTCTACATCGATACTTATCGATTTTCGATTTCTTATGTGTTTTACATATCTCCTCTAACAGTAGCTACAGAGTAGATACATACTTTAAATAAGCTTAACTCAATTTTATAAAGTACCCTCAATTCTGAGAATCGATAATTATCGATTTTCGGTAATGCTACAAAGAGCAAAGAACTATAAAGCAGTTGCTACATAGATCACTCTTTCTATATCGCACATGTGTATGCTCTCCAATACAATCTCTCGACTCATGAGAACGACTCAACGACTTAGGTCGGGAGAATGATTTTCTTCTGGATTAGTCATGCATGAATGTTGGATGGAATGTTGAAAGTTTAGTTACCGTTGCCGCCAATGACCTGTAGATCGGGATAGGTCGCCTTGATGAACTTGATCATCTCCACCTGGTAGATAGAATTGCCCTGGGATGAGTCCAGTATGATGACATCGACACCGTTCGCGACGAGCAGATGGAGCCGGGCCTTGTCCTCGGGCCGAGTGCCAATAGCGGCGCCTACCAGTAGCTGCTTATTGGAATCCTTGGAGGCATTCGGATACGAACGGGCCTTCTTCAAATCGGTACGCGCTATCATGGCGACCAGCTCGCCCGCCTGGTTCACAATGGGCAGCTTGCCCTTCTTGCTCTTCTCCAGAATGGCGTTGGCCGTTGGCAGGTTGATGCCATTGGGTGCGGTTATGAGCTGCGTGGTCATAATGTCGGCTAGGAGTACCTCCGGCTGGTGTTCACGGAAATCGATATCCCGGGAGGTGACCATGCCCAACAGCTTGCCGCCAAGCTTGCCATTCTCGGTGACGGGATAGCCGGTGAAGCCATTCTTGCGACGGGCCTCGAGCACATCGCCAACGGTATTGGTCGGCGACATCACCGACGGATCGCGCATAAAGCCATGTTTGTATTTCTTAACCTTGTGCACCTCCAACGCTTGGTACTCCGGCGTGCAGTTGTGATGGATGATTCCAATGCCACCACACAGCTGCGCGTGGTTCCCCCACCACAAATTAATTCCGAACGAGGCGGCGGAGAGCGTGAAGGGAAATATACATTTTTTTTTTTTGGTTTTTTTTTTTATTTAGCATAATAGAGGCGCATAAGAGTGTTCAATTACAACCACAACTGGAGCGAGGCCGATACCAAGATTCAGCACCAAATGGCGATGTGCATCGGTCGGCGTTCGTCGGTTTATCGGTTATCGTTATCATATTTACATCGATCACACCGCCAAGGGACAGTGTGCGAACAAGGCTGCAAACCCAAGGCGCAGTTAACATTAACATCTGGTTAACAGCATGTTAACATTGCCTCCTTAAAATTGGCTGAGCTCAAATGCTTACCTAAGGCATATGCTAACATGGGCAGTAAAAAAAGATTTCAAATTGCAATTTTCTGAATCTGAATTGGATTAGCTCAAAAATAAATAAAGCTCTTCAGTTTGTGGCTTATCTGAACTTAAAATACTGTGCCCAACAGCGTGATTTCGTAAGGCATATGCTAACATTAACAAATAACAAAAAATTGTTAATTTAATTTTGCATAAGTCATTTTAAATAAATAAATTAAACTTCTCATATTGTGGCTTGCTTATTTAAAAAAAAGAAGTCTAATTAAATAAATAACTGAAACTTTTCAATTTGTGTCAGATTTTGACAGAATGTTAATCTGCTGCTTACAGTGAAATACTAACAGTAACATAGGCTTAACAGCAGCTGATAACAGAGCAAATCAGCAGCAGATATTTTGTTATTAAATTAAATTAATTAATAATAATAAATGAAAGATACGATGAGGTCTAGCAGTAATCAAAAACTTTGTCTAAATGCAAAAAAAAAAAAAAAAAAAAAAAAAAAGGAAGAAACGAAGAAGAAAATTTTCAAAACACGCACCGATTTGCAGCCTTGTTTAGCTTTAGAATTGATATTAAACACTTACCGCCATGGCTATGGCCATATCTGATTCGGTTACCGTGTCCATGGGCGAGCTGACTAACGGGGCACAGAGCGTGATGCGCTTGGTTAGAGGTGAGCTGAGATCGACGGCCTCAGCGGCGAAGTCTATGTAGCCCGGCAATATAAGAAAATCGCTAAATGCGGCGCGTCGGCGAGTGCAACATGAGCATATGATTAGGGCATAGTATAAAAATGGTTAAATATACATTGGGGCGAGTGGATGGGGGCATGTGGGGGCGTGAGGGGGGTGAGAGGTGAACGATCTGGGGTCAGACTTACTTGTAGGTGAGGCCCTCGCCATTTTTAAACAGTTCATTGCAGCTGAGGCCATCCTGCAGCAGTTCCTGTTGACTTTGCTCCGTTTCTGTTGTCGTTGTTGTTGTTGTTGTTGTTGTTGTCTCTGAAAAGGTGGACGCATCACCGCTGCCCATTAAGCCATTAACTTTTGGCTTTAGATTGGCGCCGACGTCTAGGTCGGTGGCTGCGCTGCTGTTTGCCGCCATGCGAGCGTTTACCTTAGTCGAGCAGTCGGCAGCAACAACAATAAATAAATTTCAATTAATAGACGAAGCAATAACCGCCTTAAGTGCCTATATAAACGTCTTTATTTCGCTATATACACATATATGTGTGTATCTCTATGTAATATACACATATATACATATATACATATGTGCGTATGCTTTGATCGTCTCCTTTGGGCTGATTGCAACTGTTGTCGAGCCGCCTCAATTAATGTTCAAAGCACAATTCAATTGCAGTTGACAATCAGAATGTTCCTGAAAGCATTGAGACAGAGACAACATTAAGATGGGCAATAAATTCAAATAGTATTGGAGATTGCAAACGGCCTTAGCCGACTGCCACGATGCTCTGCCAAGCGCAAATAAACAAAGCATTTACAGCGGGCCACAGGGTGCGCACGTCAAGGCGCCTACGAAATACGCTCACAAAATATAACTGTTCTCACACATGATAAATGCATCAAAATATGTATATAAAAATTATACATATATATATATATATATATATATATATATATATATATATATATATTTTTTTTTTTTTTTTTTTCACATTAACATAAATTAATACAATTTTTATTCTTTTGTATTTCGATTATTTTTATTTATAGAGTATGGGGCGAAGGGCTAAGGCAATGTTGGGCGAGGACAGACGGACGGACAATCGGACAGACATCAAATTGGACATTTCTGCTGTGCGGGAATAATTTTTTTTTTTTCTTTTTTTTTCAATATACAAGCAAAAGAAAAACAAACATTAGCAGTTCACATAGACAAACGCGAGCTTTACAGATGTTGTGGGCAGACGACAGATGGGCGGGCGGGCGTATGGATGGTTAAGCAGACAGACAGACAGACAGACAGACAGATGGATAGCTGTGCAAGGATATTACGTTGTGTGGCACCTGAATGTGTCTATTATGTATGAGGATTAGGTTAAGCGCGTCAATTAATGCACAGCGAAATTGATACGCTGGCAGGCGAAGCCTGTAAATAACTGCGTGCTTGTTGAGCACGTGTTTTTTTTTTTTTTATTTACCCGTCCAGCAGCTATTCCAACCGAAGGCGTCGAAATATTGCTATCAATTGCCTCAAATTCGAGTGATGGAAGAAAATGCTGCAAAGTGTTTCGATTACACATGTAACTATCGTATCGATATATCGGCAATTTAATGTTGTAAAAATTAAATATAATTAAATACATTTTATAAATGCAAGTCGAATGAGTAAAATAAATAAAGCTTGATTATGTGCAACTATTTATATATAAATCTATAGAATATTATGCACATATATTTTTTGTAAAATTCGCTTGCAGTTCAAGTTGCCTGATATATGACAGCAACACGGCTGTTGCAGACACAAATTATTTATTATTAGCTTGTATTTTAAATGTTTACGTTATATAGTTCAATATAAATAAATGCCGGGTTAAAAAATAAAACAGCAAGCATTAATTATATTCTATTCAATTAATTTAAGGGGGTCACACTGTTTGCCAGCTGTGGCAATGGTTCGTGTATAAGCTGATAAAAATGAAGCTAATGCACAAACCAAATGTAAAGCTCAGCGAAAGTTAGACCGATATGAAGCGTTCATGTTGCGCACCATATTAACAGTATGTAAAACGGAACTTAAATGCTACTCTTAAATGTTGAACTTGGCCGATTAAATATGTTTGCTTAGAAGTGTACAGATGCAATATGCTCTTGTATGTGCGTTGGCTTAAATACTGTCATTACAAATTACAAACTGTTAACGGAATTGTTACATGCCTCTGTAAGCGCGTTATCAAGGCACTGTAATGGACAGTGCTGTTATCACGCTCCATGTTGCATACTTTTAAGCGCGTTCAGCGTGACTGCGGCCTGTACAGCGAACAGCGAGCAGCCCAACACAGTCGGTCTGGTCCGGCTGGATGAATGAAACGAAGCGCATGAAACGAAACAAGAAAACGAACAAATTTCTCTCTCATTCTTAAAATTTCACTCGCCGCGAGCTGTTGTCGTTCGCGCCCGGATAACGACGATATTTCAAAGTTGGTTTTTTGTTGTAACTTTTTTTTATTGTTTGTTTTGCTCATACGAATAATAACGTATTTTGTTGCAAATATGTAAATTTGAATGCGATTAACAAAGTGGCAGCATTAAATGCAAAGCATCCGAGTGCCTCTCTCTCTCTCACACTCTATCTCTATCGCAGTGTGTGTTAATGTGTGTGTGTGTGTGCGTGTGCGTTAGTTATTGCCTTTGGCCCAGCGATTGACAAGTGCAGCGGAATAGGCGCCAATACGTCAACAAGGACGCTTCCGGCATCGGCAACGGCAACGGCAACGGCAACGGCAACGGCATTGCAGTTACATTTGTTGTTGCTGGCCAACTTCCTCTGCCCACCCCTCCACCAATTGCCCGCTACCCGCCAACCCCTCCCCATCGCCCCCTTCCTCACCATCAACAACAAATTGATCGCAATGTAAAGTAATTTTTTGTTTTTTTGTGTGTTTTTGTTCCGTTCCAGATAATAATACAACATATATATTTATATAAATTTTTTTGTGTCGTGACAAATTGAAAATGTGACAAACCTTTAAGAGAAATAAGCGCCTAAATGTTAGCTTAAGATATAGCTAATAATTCAACTACATCATATATATAACATATATATATATATATATATATTTATGTCCGTTTAACAGCGATACCCCGCCATGTGTTCACAAGCCCCTGTTCCACACTGAAGTGCAACAAAAACAACGAGCGCCAAAGTGCATGTTCTAATATTAATAAATATCGAAATAAATATGTGCAATTATTTAAGCATAAAATAATGTATAAATAACAACAACAACAACAACAAAATCACAAATAATAAAAAGCAGCCGCCAAAGTTAAAGTTAAAATTTACAACTGCAGCGAGGCGAGCCACAGCAACTGTTAGTTAAAAGCCCGGCTTAACTGTTAAGGCTCGCGGGCAGAGCATGGATTACGACTACGCCGCCAGCATAGCAATAGCAGCAGCAGCAGCAGCAGCAGCAGCAGCCGCAGCAGCAGCCGCAGCAGCAGCCGCGCTTGAGCCAAAGCTAACAATTGGAGCACATTAAATGAACGCCATTCGGCTACAAAAATGCCGCCGCTGCAAGGACGTCGACAGTTGATGTGAGTAAGATTCAATAAATGCAATACATATTTAGCATAAGACAGCTTGAAAGGTGGTTTGTGGTGTGTGTATGAGTGTGTGTGTGGGGGGGTCGCTAAAGCACATGTTAAGCAGCGCGCACGGCCCTTAGTTCGTTGGCCTGGCCGATATCTGACGCTCTCTGTTTATGAATGAAACGCAACGAGGAAGCAGCGAGCCAGCAACTAAGAGAGCCGCACGATAAGAGAGCGGGAGAGCCGAAGAGCGCAATGCGGAACGCAATATGATTAGTGTGTGTGAGTGAGTGAAAGAGCAACACAAACGTCAGGCACTGGCACGGCGCGAGTTCATTGACCTTTGCTATTGAAATTTTTGGGCAACGAAACAAGCGCACACACACACACACACACACACATAGAGGCACACACGCACACAAGAGCGAGCAAAGACGCTTTTATTTACACATTGATAAACAATCGACTGTTGACTCTCCTGCGGATGAGATTGTCATGAATTGTTGTGTTGTGCTTTAGCGCTGCTTTTCGTATGC
The DNA here is from genome assembly GCA_035047625.1 of Drosophila mettleri. Classification (NCBI taxonomy): domain Eukaryota; kingdom Metazoa; phylum Arthropoda; class Insecta; order Diptera; family Drosophilidae; genus Drosophila; species Drosophila mettleri. The sequence continues at coordinate 15,150,156 of JAWNPI010000109.1, forward strand.
TCTTTCGCCACAGCTGTGTTTGCAATTATGCACGTGTATGCGTATGTGTGTGTGTGTGTTGTTTTGTGATGCAATTTGACACAGATTGAGATTGCGATCTAACCCTTCGCTGATATTCAGCGGCTAAAGCTTAGCGTGCACTTGTGCCTGCCTGCCAGCCTGAGCCAGAAAGAGACAGAAAATGTTTATATAACTTATCCATTTAGATGTGAGCAGCTCATATAATCTTGAGCGCTTTGCATAAGCCAATTACTGTTTTGCTTCAGGGAAAGAGCATTCAGCAGTCGGTGAACTTGAGGAGCTTTCTACAATTCTTTTCCTGATTGCTGTAGTGTATGCTTGTGTGTGTGTGTGCGAGTAGCGGGTGGGTTAGCGAACGCATCGATAACAAAGTGTTGTAAAACGAGCGAAACAGACTAGAGCGCGCCTCGGCGTGTGAGCGAGTGAGAGAGCAATATTGCATGAACATTAAACAGCATTTTTTGCTACATTTTTTGTTTTTATACACATTTACACATATATTTGAGTTGAGTTGAAGTTAATTGAATTGGACTTGGTAACAGTTCAGAGTAATTGCTGAGAATATAGTGACAAGGGCACATTCATACACATATAAATATCCCAGAGATTTATTTTATTTTATTTTAGCAAATTAAAAGGATAATTATAAATATATATATATTTATATATACATATGTGTGTGTGTATACATAACTGTAATATTACTTATTCAAATAATTCTTAAATTTGTTATTTAATAAATTTAGCAAATTTTTGCTGTTCTTTGGCAGAGTTTTCACTGTAAGTGCTTATGTATATTTCGAAAACGAATGAAATGTTGCATTCACTACATTATACTCGTTCAGGTTAAGAAAAATGTAAACTCAAATTGATGGAAAAGTCTCGTAAGCAAGCCGACAGCAGCTTGGTTCACATATTCTGCACTTGCCACGCCTCCATCGACATGGAATATAATTTTGTTGTAAAATTCATAAATTCTGGTAGTCTGATCACATTGCCCAGTTATGTGAAAGCAACTCTAACACGAGGCCATAACTTGATCAAGCCAAAACCAGGAATCAAAATTTTCACATTTTTAGAAAATTTCTGAACTGAAAAGGCCATATTTACTCTATACGCAAAGAAATTGCAATTAATTTGAAATTTGTAGAAATAATATCTCATACTGCAAAATTTGCAGATGTATATGAACATAGATACATACATATGTATACATATGTATGCATAAAAAATATGTAAATAAAATTGGAAAATAAATAATATATGTGTATGTATATATGTATGTATATACATAATCATTTATTTTCATATACATATGTATATGTATGTATATTTAATCTATGCATAGTTTTTGAATTTCTGGATTTTTAGTTGATTTTTTTTCAACATGAACTGACAACAATCAAAGGGGTTCGTCTGTGAACCCATGCTTAGCTATGCTTGTATGTATGTATGTATATGCGCTTGAAACAGTTACATAGAAGAAGGGGAAGCGTCAAAAAATGTAGAAAGAAACCACTCAAACCTTCAAAAATGGTTTCAATGTCATGTAACCCCCATTTTACATGTGTAACGATATGCAGCCGCCTGTGTCCGTGTGAGTTTGTGTGTGTATGAGGGATAAAGAGAGAACACAGCACAAAGACACACACACACATACAAGCAACACGCACGCACTGGTAAAGCACCCAATTATGTGTGAGGTAGCAAATGCTCAAGTACACACACACACACAGACACGAAAGCGCGCTCAATATTCGTACAGTAAAAATGATTTCTAACCAAAAAAAAAAAAAAAGCAAGACTTTCAAATTCCCTGTTAAACGCTTGTTCGCTAGCTTTCTCTCCTTCTCTCTCTGGCTTCCCACTTTCGGCTGGCCGCTTGTCAGGCAATCTAGCAACGGGGGATGACCGCTTAGCAATGGAAGGGGGCAAGGGCAAGGGCAACGGCAAGGGCAAGGGCAGCTGTAAGCCGCCGTCTTGCCAACAGCCCAACCCAACCCAGTTCAGCGCAACGCATTCGATTCGTATCCCAACTAAAAGCAGCCCAACCCTCGGACATTACAAGCTGTTCGGCATTCAAAATATAGCGACTGTTGCGATACGCTGTTCCGGCATATTAAGCGGCAAAGCAACTAAAATGTATAGCGAAATATTTTTGGAACAATTTTAGTCTCTTCTCTGGCCAAAACATTCCTCAAGAGTTGCAAACACCCGACTTGCTCGTTGCTACTCCCGTACACTCTACTCTCTTCACTCTTGGTAGAGTGCACTGAATAGTCGGGCACACCCGTCCCGCCGTGATTTTGATTCTTTCATTCTCTTTGTTTTCTTTTGTTGCATTTTTGATTTGCATTTTAATCAATGCCATTGAACTTGACGTTTGTGAAATGCATTTATCGCCACTCGTTACGCGTTTCGTGTTAATCGTTACGCGCTACTCGTTACACGTTAATCGTTACTCGTTACTCGTTACTCGATACATTTCCTTATAAGCACCTGTTCAGTTGAGGCGCTCTTATCTGGTTTTCTATAGACAGACGGACGCAGATCTATATCGTACTATGAACTGTGCCTATATGCATTTGTAAGTGTATGTGTGTATACATATATATATGTATGTTTAATGTAACGAGTCGTGATTTCAAGCAGCCACATGTCGCTTATCGCCAATGATGTCGCTGTTGTTGTCATTTGCTATTTGATAGCAGTGACAATGCTTTCAAGTATACGAGATATGGAGATGCCTGGAAGTATAAGCAGACTATTATACATAAATATATTTATAATATATAATATATATATATATGTATATACTCATAACTCATCAATGTGGGCGAATGATGATATTGATCGAAATAAAAGCTTGCGCTTGACCAAGAAGAAAATTTTAAAAAGGAATACAATTTAATTTCCACAATTTCATATTTATTTGCGCTATGTGCTTGCTAATCGTAAATTAAGCTATCGATAGCCGAAATGTCCCTATCGATATTATATCGTTATGAGCTAAGCTTCTTTTATAGCTCATTTCATGTACAAATCGACGCTGCCGTCTTGGACGTCGGATTCCGGCGAGCGGTGTGTCTGAGTCATGGGCCAACTTTGGATGCGTCTGGTATCAGCTTACACTAGCTTTATTGTCGAGCTGGTCGTTTTGTGTACCTTTTGTTGCAATTTTCGCCGCTTTCTTTAAAGGCAGCAGAAGTGAAAAGCAAGCCAAAAGCACGCCGATTAAATACCGTTGCTCGCTGTTCGACTTTCGATGTCGAAGCGAGTGTATTCATTTAGAAGGAATGACAAGGAGTTGGGCATGTGATAAACTACACGAAAATTTAAATGCCTTTGGCCAGGCCTCATGCACTTCCAACTCAGGCAAAACACATTGAAATTCATACGTAATTTGCAGGGGCAGATCCCTGCTGCAGCGACTGCGCGGCGACTTCGCTGCGACGGCGGCTGCAGTTTGTCTGATCCTCATATTTTATACACTGTGTATGTGTCTCGCTCGGCCACGCTCGCTTCATCTAGCTTTGTCTCGCTCACTTGTCATTTGTCTATTATTTGATTTCTTTTTTGCTTTATTTTTTTTTTTAATTTTTTCGCGCTTGCCTGTGGCGGCGCTTTCCAACGCTTTGCCCTTGCCCATTACTTTATTTCGTTTCAGCTCAGGCATTTCACCATTTCCATTTCTCCAATTTCTCCATTTTCGCTTACTGCGGCGAATATGCTTGCACGTACATACATACATACATACGTACATGTGCTTGTGTTTAAGGCGAAGTACTTGGCTTCGCTTTATTTGTTTGTTGTAGTTGTTGTTTTTAGTTTTGCGAATCCATTTGTGTGTGTGTGTGTGTGATTGTAACAATCGCTTACAATATGTATGAGTGAGTAAGTGTGTGTGTGTGTTTGTGTGTGTAAATAGCAGAAATAGGTACAATGTTCGTTCAATGACCTTTTACTTTTACACTAGTCCACAGCTCTCATGTTTTTGTCTTGCTTCAGTCTATCTGTGTGTGTGTGTGTGCATGCGTATGCTGACTGAGCTTGTGTGGCTGTGTGTGTGTGTGTGTATAAATACATACATATGCACATATTAAAGATATGGTTAAATTAGTCACTCGCTGCCGCCGTCGTCAGGCCACACAAAATTGCGTAATTTTGCACAGTGACGTCAATCGGATGCGGAAGACGCATTGCTAAATTTACAAATTACATGAGAAACGGCAGCTGGTTAATTATATTTATGCTCTTTGCATTTTGCACATTCACGTTAAGCGACAAATAATATATTCATAATCAATGCGTATAAATATCATTTCGTATATCTCACAAGTTAAACTTTGAGTTTATGCGGTTGTTGCCATTGTACTACTACACACTACGCACGCATACGCACACGCATACAACAGCACTCGCTCACACACATGTATAAATATATATTCCACGCACTGTTTCTCTTGTGAGAGTGCCGAGTTTCTGTGTGTTGGTGTGAGAGAGAGAGGAAGAGAGCTCGAACTACTCTCGAAAGGGCACGTTCGGTGTGAATGACCGCCGCTAACACACATTTGTGCGAGCGCTAAAACAAAAGCAAAAAAAATGATGAAGAAAAAACTTAAAGCAGCGCCGTCGCGACGTCGGCAGCAGCGAATGAATACGAGGAAGCGTAGCTACCAAACAACCGACAACAGCAACAACTGAAAATAATGCAAGTAATTGCTATTACGACAGCTCGACTGAAAAATGCCCTATAAAAATGTTGAGCAATAATAAGTAAAACAAATTAATAGTATTTGTATTTTTCTAATTATACATTTTCAAGGGTAATTAAATGGTGTTGACAAAAAAATTAAATAAAAATATCTCATAATCAAAATCATATATCTATACTTTAATGAATGTATATATATATATTGTATATGTAATCGTGTTTAGGTTATTAAATTAGCTTAGCCCCTATACAAACAGTGTCAATCGTGATAAGCCCATTCCAAATTGACGTTATAGATCATAGCAATATTGAAAATAACATAATGAAAAGTCGCAGCGTCGTTGTAAGTTAGCTTCGTCATCAACGCAGCCGATACTGATGGACTGTACACCTTACAAATTTGTCGCTTACGTTCTGGACCGTTACAAGTTATAGCAAGTCAAAATTGTAAAAGATCTCTTTCATAAATATATATACATAGGTTTTTTGCCAAAGAAAATAATCTGAATTGATCTACTAAATAATAATTATGCGTGTGTGTTTTGCAAAGTTCTATTTTCTTTTTGCTGGCATTGAAAAGCAATTGTAATCATAATTACATAAATGTTAATATACATTCATACATACATATGTATAAATTACGTTACATTACGTAAATTTGTGGGTAATCGTTTGCTATCTCCTTGTCGCCTGTACGTAGCTTGTGCTGCTATTTGCCTTGCAAGAATAAATAAACAAGCAGGCAAACGAACAAGCGCAAAAAAGAAGGAAAAAAAAACTGAAAACCGGCAATGTCATTAAACCCTAAACAAGAGCGAAAGCAACAACACAAACGCGATAGAACATTGACACGAATACAACAACAAGAAAAACCAGAAGCGTTATGAAATACTCAACGAAGAGAGCAACATTCGAGAGCAATGAACGACCGGCCGGCCACACACTCACACAAACAAAACAATATAAACAGAGTTGTGCTCTCATCTGTGGGGGCGCGCACACGATTTGTTCGTCCACTCTCTTAAGCTGTGTACGCCGCTCTCTTTGGCTTCAAAGCCAAAGCGAACGCAGGTGAACGACCGACCTAGCCATTTGTTTTCCTTTTGTGCGGCTTGTGTGCGTTTGTATCTGTGTTTGTGTTTGTGTTTGTTTAAGAGAGCATCTGCAACTGTGTATGTGTATGTATGTGTGTACTACTGCTGCTGTTGCTGCTGCTGCTGCTGGGGAGCAAGTGAGTCATTGTTCATGACTGCGACACAGCAACAGCAAAAGTCATAGCATTTCTGTCTGAACGATGGCAAAATGAAATTACTTTGATTTCATTTATTGCTAATGTTGCGTTTACTTGATATTTTGTCTTTTGCGATGTGCTAGCCTTTCTGCGTTTGCTTATTGGCCGCTGACTGCGAACAGCAAAGCCGCTGCCCAAATGCCAATGAGCTTTGCTGCACTGCACTTCCTTGTCGCCGTCTACACAAGCGATCGCCGCACCCACACTCACACATGCACTGGTCGTGCTTTCAATTCGTGCGCTCTCGCTCTCGCTCGCGCTGGCTGCTCTCGCACTTCGTGCGAATTCTTTGTTGCTTAATCCATGGGCCAGCAAAGAGTGTGCGAGCGAGCAAGCGAGTGCGTGAAAGCAAGCGTGAAGTATAAATACAATGCGACAGAACATACAAGCATACATACATATGTATGTACATAGTTCGATCGCATTCTCGCACCCACTCACACAACGGCGCGCACAGCATATGTATGCATGTGTGTATGTGTATGCATTTACCGCTGTCTCTTTTGCGCCATTGTTGCGTTGTGTGTCTTTGCACGCATGTTGACCTTGACTGTGACTTTCATAAAATTGGTTGTTGTTTTTGCCCTTGCTTTTGCTGTCATTGTTGTTGTTGCTGCTGCTGCTGCTGCTTCTGTGGCTGTGGCTGCTGCTGGCTTCTCATGTTAGTGTAGTCATTGTGCCGTCATTTATGAAATTAATTTTCATTTTTTTTTTTTTTTTTTTTTTACTTACATACATACCAATACACACATAAGTACATGTATGCATATGCGTTTATTTGTTGGAGCCTCTGCAAAGCTCTTTTAATTAAATTGATTATTGATTGATTATAATGATCACCTACTGGCATATGTTTTATATTTATTATACATTTATTTATATTTAAGTTTACATAACTTAAAGCGTATTCTGCATATATTTTTTTTATTTATATAAAAGAAGAATATTTAAATTTTTTGGTCAATTTCCCAATGCCGAATGCCTTAAGTTCAGGCAGTGACATGAATCATATCTAAATATACCTAAATCTATTTAGGAACTACTGTAGTTAGAGCCTCCTGAGAGACTTATCATCTGTCTCTCTCAGGAATTTGTTTTTTATAATTTGTATGCATATATAAATCTATTATTATTATATATTATATATTATTTTTATATTTTTAAATATTATTATTAAATAAATTTCTAATTTTAGAGATAAAAAATTAATTAATGTATACATACATTTATGTACATATATATATATATATATATATATTTATATTTCATAGTTCTTATTGAAAGTATTTACGTATATATAAAATTATATCTATATATTTTATATCGGTTTATCCATGCTACCAACATGCCCCTAAATTTATGGCTTCATTAATTCCGCTTAGCCTCATAATTGAGTCAATTTAACTGTTTCTTTTTTTACCAATTTTGTTCGGCTTAAACTTCAGCTTCAGCTTACCCTTTAAGCCTATTTAACCAGCTGGACTTAAGTTTAGGAGCTTTTCGAGCACTAAGATCTGCAGATCTTAGTCTAGGTACAGGACGAAGGAGAGACTAAGGTGATTAACTTGATTTGATTGATAAGACTTTAAGATATTTGCATTCATAAGGCTGAGCCAAAGAAACTCTTTGGCCTGGACCAGGAATATATGAATACATAAATATATATGTATGTGTTAGCCACGCCTGCCTCTGACTGACACGGACTGAGATCTGGAGCTCCGTATGCATTTGCAATTTTGTCAATTTCACAATCAAAACTCAAAGACAACAATTCCCAGCGGAAGCTCAAATCAAAGTTTACCTTTGAGGCACCTGAGCCAAATGCAATGCACGTTAAAAGCTGTGCATGACACGGTGTCAAGCGGCTATGAAAATGCTGTAACGGGGGGGAGAGAGAGAAAGAGAGAGGAAAAGAGGCAGAAGGCTAGAAGTAGAGATAGAGCAGGAGAAGGTTGCCATAGTGCTTAAGGCAGCATCATCAGCTTCTGATGATTATTCGTTATAATTACAGCTCATTATTGAGTGTGACGGAGTGAAAGGGACAGGGAATGAGTGAGAGAGAGAGGGAGAGGGGGGGGAGAGTTAAAGGCAGAGAAGTGCGGGTGAGTTGGACACCATGAGCAAAGGGTGAACATTATGCATCACTATGACAATTTATTCAGCGTGAGAGGGTGAAAGAGGGAAGGCAGAGAGGGAGAGAAAGAGAGAGAGAGAGGGAGGTAGAAAGAGAGAAAGCGAAAAATGGATACCATAGTCGCCATCAACATTATCATCATCATCATCGACATCGTCTTCATAATTACACTTCATTAAAGTCAACGCAACACAATTTGTAGTTTGGGCCACACTCGCAAATTAGCACACGAGAGAGAGGGATAGAGAGGAAGAGAGAGAGAGAGAGAGAGAGAGAGCTAGAGAGTGTGAGAGATCATGGCAACATAAGCCAAATCCAAAAGCTTGAAAAAAAGGTTTTTAGCGCTTTCTACCCGAGAAGTTCGATGAACTTGCTGCGTCCACAGTTGCGGACGGAGCGATACACAGCAATAATAATAATAACAACAACAAGAGCAGCAGCAGCAGCAGCAGCAGCAGCGGCAGAGGCAGAGGCAGCAGCACTGCACAGAAGAGGAAGCAAAAGCAGAGCAGCAACAACAGTAAATTTGCTGTAACGAAAATTGCTAATAAGCAGGCAGCAATGAGAGGGAGAGAGAGAGAGAAAGAGAGAGAGTGTATGTGTGTGTGCTCTAGCCAAAGAGAGCGAGAGAGAGAGAGAGAGGGGGGAGGTGTGTGTGTGCAGCGCTGCTGCCCAGCGGCGCGCGTCAAAAAATTTCGAGTTCAATGTCAAGCCACAAAAACAAAAACAACAAGTAACTAAACTCTAGTCGAGACTGCTCGACTAAGAGATACCCTGAATCCATTGAGCTGTAATACCAATCATAAAAAGTTTCATTTATTCATTAATAGTAACCAACACATGCACACACACACACACACAAACATATGCATTCACGTAATATGCTCACTGCACAGTTTTGCGGCTGCAGCAGAGGCTGTGCTATGGAAACTTTATTGTTTAATAACTTTTTTTCTCGACCTATGTTCTTATTGAAATTTTCGGGGAGTGATTATGACATCTAAATGTACCTATTTGCCAAATTTCAAGTCTCTAGTATTTGATATACGTGAGTTATCGTTTTTGTTAAATTGTGGGCGAAAGGGGCGTGGCATCAAAAATCCAAAAATGACAAAATGTGCGGATTCAATATAGCAACCAAACACAAGTTAGTGCACGATTCTATCTTTAACGGTGTGCACACCAGACCTCAAAAACAAAGCGATATTTTCGATAGTTATCGATAAAAAAGAAATGGGATGAGTTATCGAAAAAAAAAAATAAACTCGTACAGCGTATGGTATTATCGAGCATTTTGCTTTTTATTTGAAGTCTCTAGCTTTTGTGGTTGCAGAAATCCAGGTGTTTACACGGACGGACGGACGGACGGACGGACGGACGGACGGACGGACGGACGGACGGACGGACAGACGGACAGGGCTAGTTCAACTCAGCTCGTCGAGCTGATCAAGAATATATATACTTTATGGGGTGTGGCACGCCTCCTTCTGCCTGTTACATACATTTGCACAAAAACATTATACCCTGAAATTTCCATTTTCAATGGATTCAGGGTATAAAAACAAAAACAGCAACGAGCACGAGGAAGCAGCAACACGATGAGGCAGCAGCGGAAGCAGAAGAAGTGGCAGCAAAAGAGGCTGCTGGTATCGTTGCTCGCAAGTGGCAGGGCGGGGCACAGCACGCAAAGCCGGTGGGCGCCAAAGATAACAGCAGCAGCAGCAGCAGAAGTAGCAAGAACAATAATTGTAGCAACAACGGCGATAGGCCAAGCTGGGCGCTGTGGCATCGCCCCCAGAGGGCGTTAAACTTCACGGTCATGGCTTTTGACATTTTTTTGTGCTATTTTGTTTGTTTTCTTTTCTTTTATTTTCTTTTCTTTTCGTTTTCTTGCGCTTTTCTCTGCTGCGTGTGTGTGTGTGTGCGTGTGATTGATAGCCCACACGGGCCAATGTGACGCATTGATTGTGGCCACCAGGCGCACAGCCCAGAGGCTCAATAGGTTCACCCTAGGGTGGTGCTGGCTATGTCGCCTCTGCCGACGCTGCCGCTGCCGCCGCCGCTGCCGCTGCCGCTGCTGCTACGCGCGAGGCTAATGACCGATAAAACGAGCACGCGGCTTCACCGACGACTGCTGTCGTTGCTGATACGCGGTCAATCTAAGTCACATTCGCAGACGGGGAAAATAGGGGAGGCAGAGACAGAGAGGGGCTGAGAGACTGAGGACGGGGTGAGGGGGAGCGTAAGCAAGCTGAGCTGATCCAGCTGCAAGTGCAAGTGAGAGCAAGCAACAGAGCGATAGGAAGAGAGAGCGAGATAGCAACTGGCAAAGCACGATGGATAGATTAAGAACAGGTAATTCAGTCAGCTGAATTGAAAGAACTAAAAAGAATTGTAGCGAAAGCACATACGATTAGAAGAAAGTAGAAAGCTAAAAGCTTATTCAACTAAAATATAAACAATTTAAATTAATTGTAATAATAAATAAAAATAAATAAAAACATAATTCATATTTTACAGTAAAACTAAAATTTATACAAATTAAATTTAATTAATTAAAATGTTTGATGTGATAAATTAATATTTTAATGAATTCAACGAAACTTGCAATAAAAATAATTCTTTTTTACAGTAACATTTATATTTTGGTAAATTACAATTTTTAATTTAAAATAGAAATTAAAATTTTAAAATATATTTAATTTAAAAATATATTTAATTTAATTTAATATATTTAAAATTTTAAAATATTGAAATTATGTTTGAAAATGAAATGTTAAAATAAACATTCCAATCAAACTAAATTCTTTAAATTGAATTTAATTAATTTGTATGTATATATACATCTTTATATATATATATATATATATATATATATATATATATATCATTTTTTTTTCGCAATTTATAGCTTCATTCATACGGAGGTACAGAGGTTGCTAGTGCACAATGAACGGGTGAACGGACTTACAAAATTTATTTATTTGAGCAAATTCTGTTCATAGGACTAACTGTTGGGAAGTACGGCAATTCTGATCAACCTATAGAGTTCTATACTCTACAACATTTATATATATATGATTAATACCAGTCAAACAGAATAGCAGAAATAAACTCGAATTTATGCGGGCGAATGGACATAAAATAGAAAAAGATTTAGGAACCTGATAAGAATAATTGAAGAGATAAGAAAACTTACCTAGCAGCTAGAGAGTGACATAGTATGTAGAAATAGAATATATACATAAAACTTACGAGGTCTGCTCAAAACGTTTCTTTTTCATTGGTCGTTGGTCTTTGGTCTTTGGTTTCCCTTAGATAATTTGATCAAATTTCATTTTTCGTTATCGTAATTCAGCTAAGTCCCACCCACAGGTGTCTGGTTGATAAATGTAGATATTGGTAGATTTTTTTGGCCCACTTGGCCAAGGCTTTTCGGCCTGAGTACCAATTTAAGGACACAAATAAAATCGAAGATCGAAGCTCAAAGCTCGAAATTTAAGATGCGGAAGTTAGTAATTGGAGATACGCAAGAGAAACAGAAGTCTTAAGAAGATAGAAGAAATGTGACTGTAAAGAGAAATTATTATATACTATTATTATATAAAGAGAAACATTTTATATAAAGATAGTTGTTATTTCATATTGGCATTAGACATTAGCTTTGGGCCTTGGGCATTAGGCATTATAGAATTTTTTAATAGATACACGGATAAAGAGGAAAAGAAGAGATACAGAGAGAAAGAGAAAGAGAGAAAGAAAGAGAGAGATAGATAGAGAGAGAGAGAAAAAGACAGAGAGAAGAGAAAGATAAGTAGAGATTTCGATAAATAAATAGATATGTATATAGATATATAGACAGGCAAATGAATATACAGACAGAGAGAAAGATATAGAGATAGTGATCGAGAGAAAGAGAGACCTAGCGATATTTATAGACAGAAAGATAATTAAATAGAGTAGATTACGAGAGAGAGAGGGAAAAAGTTAGAAAGATAGTGAGAGTTATAGATAGATAGAGAGATGTGAGTATATAGTATGTATATTAAATAGAGAGTGAACACGTAGAGGAAAAGATTAGGAATCGAATTCATGAAGAAACTAAATTAAAGCAATGCATGAGAAAAGGAATATTGAGAATTCTACAATATTATTAATATGGGGCATATTAATCAAAATGAAAACGAACTATTATATATATAAATCTTATATCATTATATTTATTAATGCATATAAGCTCGTTAACAATCAATTTCTAGTCCACTCGTCAAATAATGCGAATCTGTAGACATGGATATGGATGGTAGATAACTAAGCAAAATATCTATAATACCAAAATATCTATAATACTATATACATATGTATCTCTATAACTGTATAGCCATTACTTATCTGTGCTCTTCGTTTTATTTGAAACTCGATACTTATTGGCACCAAAGATAAGTTAGGTAGGAGTAAATAGGCATATCGATATATCGATAGATAGAAGCCTAGACTACGAATGCAAATGCCAAAGGCAATTAAAAGAGGATTAATGTTTGCCAGACAAGAGCACAATAGAAAAAAAAAACTAAGACTTAAAAAAGGAATAAACAAGCAAAAACAACAACAACAACAACAACAACAACAACAGAAACAGTTGTAAAATGCACAACAAAGCAAAAAAAAAATTCAAGAAAAAAAAAATTGCGCGTCGCGCATTCAACCCTAACCTCAGACAATCTTTACACACACGCACACATACATACATACATATATGCATATGCATATATTATATATAATATATATATATATATATATATATATATAGCTATGCACAGTGCAGCTGAGGACGCTGCAGCAGCCGTGTTTTCACATCCAACCCCTAGCCACAAGTTGCAACATTGCGCGCAAAATTAACAAAGCAGTTAGAAAGGGAGAGAGACAGAGCGAGAACCAGAGCGAGAGAGAGGGTGGCATGCGGGAAATGCCCTGTTGCGACATTACGTCACGGACCCTAACAAGCAAAAAGCGAGAGAGAGATAGGAACAGGGATAGCAGCAGCAGCAGCAGCAGCAGCAGCAGCATGGCAGGTAGGAGCAAAGGCAACCCGAGGGCAACGACCAGCACACATTTGGCGCCCAGCAAGCGCCAAACATACATACATATGTGTATATATACATAAACATATACTAGTGTGTGTGTGTGTGTGTGTGGCATTAGAGCAGCCGCGGGCAGGCGGGGTTGTTTGGGCAGGCAAACGCGTCCCTACGCCAGCTTGTGCGCAGCAACGGCATACATTGAGCTCCTTTTTATTTAGTTTTTGTTGTTGTTGTTGCTGCTGCTGCTGAGTTGAACAACCTTTGGCGACCCTGAGAAGAGGTCAGCAACCCCTACAAACACACACACACACGCACGCACGCAGCAACAACAATAATAACAACGGCTCACTCTCTCGCGCTCTTCTCATACAGCTATGCGTGTGCCTGTGCCTGTGTGTGTGTGTGTGTGTTTGTGTGTTTTGCTCTTCAAGTCCTACCGCACCACACACACACACGCACGCATGGCACTCTGTAGGGCTTGCGCTCTCTTCGCTAACTGTAAGAGCGCGCGCTCGCTCGCTCGCTCGCTGACAAACGGAACTTGCGTTGATTTCGCCTTTTTGTATTGGTTTTTTTCTTCTTCTTCTTCTTCTTTCATTCTTTTTTTATTGCTTTATTCTTTATTTTGTGTGCTCTCTGCTTGTTCTGGTGATTCTGCTGGTTTTGCGTCTGCTTTTTGCCGGTCGTTGCCCGTGCGTCCGCGCTTTTGGGGTCGTTCCTGGTCGTTATCCTATATACCGAGAAAAATCTATTTTTATTATTTTCTGCCTGCCATTTTAGCCTGCGCTGCTTGCTTTTTGCTGCCGTGTGCTGGCGACTCCTACGTTAGCTGGGGTTGGGGCGGCCGCTCAGTGGCCATGCAGACGGCTGTGGGACCGTCGGAACGGGAACGGGAACGGGAACGGAACACGGCGAATACTTTTGTTTGTCTTCTGTTATGCACACACAATGCGCAACAACAACAACAACAACAGCAACGAGGGCGAACGCAAACGCCTCTTCACGCTGCCAACTGTTGACAAACAAAACGACGCCGCAGCCGCAAAACATGTGCACGGATCACTAAATTGACAGCAGCTTTAACATGCGCTTATTACCTACCAGCTGCAGCAGTGCTACTAAAGTTCATGCTATCCGCAGTGCTAAGCTAGCTAGCCAGCTGTATATGCCCTGACCCCTGGCCAAGTATCTTCCCTAATCACATAGTTAACCTAGCGTAACTCGAGAAATACTGCAGTTAGAGAGTTGAAATTTGGAATATTAGATTGTGCTTATAGGTTGTTTCATAACTTGTGTACTTCACCTTATTATTTTGCCATTGTACGCAGCTTACCTATCGTAACTCGAGAACTATTGCTTGTAAAGATTCGAAATTTGGAATATTAGTTTGTGCTTATAGGTCGTTTCATGACTTGTGTAATTCATCTTATTATTCTGCTCTTGTACGCAGCTTACCTATCGTAACTCGGCAACTCAAGCAATAAGAGAGCTGAAATTCGAAATGTGAGCTTTAGCATAGAGGAATTATCATTAATTGGATAATCAAGCTGATTATTCTGCTCTCCTACGCAGCTAACCTATCGTAACTCGAGAACTATTGCTTGTAAAGATTCGAAATTTGGAATATTAGTTTGTGCTTATAGGTCGTTTCATGACTTGTGTAATTCATCTTATTATTCTGCTCTTGTACGCAGCTTACCTATCGTAACTCGGCAACTCAAGCAATAAGAGAGCTGAAATTCGAAATGTGAGCTTTAGCATAGAGGAACTATCATTAATTGTATAATCAAGCTTATTATTCTGTTCTCCAATGCAGCTAGGCTATCGTAACTCGAGAACTATTGCTAATAGAGAGTTGTAATTTGGAATATGTAGCATAGATTCTTCTTGTATAATTGACTTTATTAGTTTGCTAGCTAACCTCTCCTAACTTGGGAACTAGTGGAATTAGAGAGCTGAAATTTGAAATGTGAGTTTTAGTATGTGGGTCCATTTCTAACTTGTATAATATACCATATTATTTTGATTTCACATGCAGCTGTACGATCGTAATCAAGCAAATTTATAGGGTAGCTAAGTGAAGTTTGGCTGGACAGATCTATTTCCATGAGTTTTTTCTAAAATTATGTGAAATAATAAAAATGCTGTGCTATAGGCAATAGAGTAACTGGGAACTGAGCTCATTTATATATTTTATATGAGTCTTAATTAATTTTATATATTTTATGTTTAATAACAGCAATGCGGACATTATGAGCTGTTACAGTGCCTAATAGAAATATTTATACTTATAAATAAATATTTTTATCTCAATGCATGACTAATATGGGCTATGCAGGGTCTGTGCTTGGTTATATTATATATATATATATATATATATATATACTCCAAGATCTTGGCTTCAGTTGGAGTTAAAGAAAAACATGACAAACCAACTTCTCGCTCTCTCCCTCTATCTATCTATCTCCTTCCCTGTCTCCCTGTTTCGCTCTGTTATATTTATTCATAGCCCGCGTCATGAGCTGCATTTAAGTTTTAGCGGGAAATCCGCTGCATGTGCAGCGCTGTTTTTATTGTTGGTTGTTATTCCTGTGCTGCTGGCAGTTGTTGCTGTTGCTGCTCTGTTGTTGTTGCTCTTGTTTTCGTTTCATTTGTGTTACTCATTCTTCCGCGTTGCGGCTGCAGTTCGTTGGGGTCGCCGGCTGCGGCAGGTGCTGCGGGTGTATGGAGTAGTGGGGTGGGGGAAGGGGGGTGGGGGTAGGTGAAGGGGTTACAAGTGTCACTTCGTATTTAGCGACATTTTAGAGTTCAAGTTGCCACAGGCCACACACAAGTATAGATATGCATGTGTGTGTGCCTGTGTGTGGAACGTACTTTGTTGACCTTTCATCCTGACGTCGACGTTGACGCTAACGTCGCGTTGCATTCGCCGGGTTAATGAAACTGATTGACACACAAACACAACAACAGCAAAGGCAAAGGCAAAGGCAGCGGCAGCGGCAGCAACAGCAAATTTCAAAACAGAAGACGCACAGCAAGAGGCAAGTCAATAAACTTGCCAGCGAAGAGTTCGACACACAGCGTAAGAGCAAGAGCGAGAGCGAGCGAGAGAGTGGGTGAGCAGCGCGCTAAGAGAGCGCTTTAGCGTTCGCCGCGCCAAAGAGAGCGCACGCGTCACCGTTAACAGGGCTGTGTGCGGCTAAGGGTTCTATTTGGGTTCCTTATTTATTAATCTAATGCACTTCATGTAATATTCTAATGCGCGTATTTGTCCTCTGATTAAATAGTAAACATATTTCATGGTTAATTAATTGTAATCCAACGGCAGCTGGCGTGCGGTTTGTGTCTGCGCTACGTTTGAACGTTGCTGCCGCAGTTAAGTTGACTTTTTGCGCGCGCTGTTAAGCATGCAGCATTAGTTGTGCATGTTAAGCAGCGTTGGCGTCGTTAAGCCGCCGGCGTAACATATGTTGTTGCTGTTAATTCGCTGCTAAGTGAACCAGCGGCGATTTAAGCTTTTGCTGGCTAAAAGCTTGCTACCGCCACCTATTGGCGGGACAGCGACCTCTGGTCTGTAGCAATCACCAGTCAAGCGTTTGGGTTGCTGCACTCGCTAAGCACAGCGAAGACCCTGTAGCAATTCTCTGAAATATCTTTGCTTCTTAACTAAGTTTTAATTGCTTTTCTTGTTTTTCCGCAGCACCCGTCTTGCCCGCGTCCACAGAGTCAATGTGAATATTGGCAGTTACATTAATCGCAACGCGACAAACATAAAAACAACAAGAACTACAACGCATAAAATACGAACTAGAGATCGATTCAGATTCAGAAGCAGCACCGAGCAGAGGCAGCGCAGCCGACAGGCTAGGTAAGTGATACCCATTGCAAATATTGAAGTTGGGACTACCCGACTTACAGATTGCGCACGTAATGGTGAGCCTAAGAGCCATTATCACTAGTAACATATCGATCAGGGGTATTGAAAACGGAAGTCTGTAGGAAAAGCGAAGCGAAGATACTTATACTTATACTTATACTTATACTTATACTTATACTTATACTTATACTTATACTTATACTTATACTTATACTTATACTTATACTTATACTTATACTTATACTTATACTTATACTTATACTTATACTTATACTTATACTTATACTTATACTTATACTTATACTTATACTTATACTTATACTTATACTTATACTTATACTTATACTTATACTTATACTTATACTTATACTTATACTTATACTTATACTTATACTTATACTTATACTTATACTTATACTTATACTTATACTTATACTTATACTTATACTTATACTTATACTTATACTTATACTTATACTTATACTTATACTTATACTTATACTTATACTTATACTTATACTTATACTTATACTTATACTTATACTTATACTTATACTTATACTTATACTTATACTTATACTTATACTTATACTTATACTTATACTTATACTTATACTTATACTTATACTTATACTTATACTTATACTTAAACTGCCTTTACATTAATATAAAAAGTTTTTACTGCTGTCCAAGGCTGTTGTTCGTCGAAGGATTTCGCATCCTTCGACGGGTACAACGGACTCCGATAAAAACTGTGCCAACAACCTTCCCCCGGGTAGCTGCAGCATATTTGTCTGTATGTGTGTGTGTGTGTGTCAGTGAGCCTCATAAATATGCAATGGCCAAGCGTGGGGCTTGTGGCATATGTCTGGAGCTGACTGCGTCTGCCTTTGGCTGCGGCTCGCTCTGCTCGAAGCACACTTCAGAGTACGTGACTGAAACGTCGACGTCGCAGTCGACGTCTGGCGTCAAGGATTCGCATGTGTTGACTTGCCTGCTGCTGCTGCTGGCCTGGGCTCTGGGCTGCTATTCATGTAAGGCTAAGCCATGCCACACAGTCCTTGCCACATCTCCCCTTCGGGCTGTCCTTCAGTCTGCGAGTGCAACGAACGCAACGTCCTTTAACCTACATACACAAACACACACACACACACACACACACAAACACACAGGTTATGGAAATGTAAATATCGAGACCCTCAGCCATTAGTTTTTTGTTCTTCTAGAAAGTTCTCCATGCTAGCGCCAACTCAATAGAAAAGTCAGCAAAGCGACTAAAGCGAACGACTCGTTCAAAAACAACTTCATCAATCAATAGAGCGAATGGGATTTATCTCCAGCTCAATAGATCACTTGACCGAATCGTACATATGAACTGGTTCACTTCCTCACACCAATGCAGCTGCAGCAGCGCCTTAACAGAGTCTAAAGAAATCTGCAGCAAAGCTTTAACATAGTCTCAATCAGCTAAATCTCAGATTAACAAAAGCTTAGTTTCAATTGGTCACGGAACTTAAGCAAAAATATAGAAAAAGCTAAAAATAGTTGAGATAAATAATTAATATTAATATTAGTGTTAGTATGAGAAGATGTGATGTATAGATTAATATATTATACAGATTTGATATTGTTTTATAAACAGTTATGTATCTGGAAAAATGTATATTGTATATATTTTATTATTTAATTTTCAGATTCATAATTTATGATATATAATATATGAAAAAAGCTTTCGGCTTGTGAATTCATTTGGAGTTCAAGTTAAGATAGTCTCAATTGCTTGGCTTCTCTTCTGCCTCTTCTTTTATGACATGCTTGATTGGTGGGGGTGACGCCGCGTACTGCACATGGCACATGGCACATGGCATAACAAGCTTCCAGCTGGCAATCGATAGCAGTCAGAGTCGCAGTCGCAGTCGCAGTCGCAGCCGCAGCCGCAGCCGCAGCCGCAGACACAGACGCTACCACAGCAGGAGGCGGACATGTCTATTACGCCATCGCCAAAGCAAAAAAAAAATAATTAGAAGAAAAAAATGTATCGAATAGCGATGGCGACGACGACGGCGGCGGCGGCGGTGGCAGTGGCGACAGCTGCAATATCTTTATGTTCATCGCGGCGAATGCAAGCCAACATGCTTCTGATATATGTATGTATGTATATGTATGTGCTTAAATACATGCATACAAACACATGCATATGCGTACATGTGTTTGCTTGTTGTTGAGTGGGGTGAGCGGGCGGGCAGGCTTCGGTGCTTCGCTTGTCTTTGCATCGCTTCTATTTACATTTCCACGCTCATTCGCTGTTGGCGCCGACGCCAGCGTCGCTTCTAGTTGCAGTTGCAGCGACGACAACAGTAACAGCAGCAGCAGCAGCAGCAGCAGCAACAGCAACAGCGCAACAGAGCAACAGCGACAGCGACAGCGACGCATCGCAGACGCTCAGACGAAAGCGAAAGGCCATTGTCCGGAATTTTGTTGACCTACTAAGAGGCAGAATGTAAAGTACGAGGCACAGCTACACTGTCATTGCCGTTGCCGAAGTCAGCTGCCGAGCGCAGACGAATGCAAGCACGAAGCGTACAGCGCAAGCTTTTGCGTGC
This sequence comes from Drosophila mettleri, assembly GCA_035047625.1. Classification (NCBI taxonomy): domain Eukaryota; kingdom Metazoa; phylum Arthropoda; class Insecta; order Diptera; family Drosophilidae; genus Drosophila; species Drosophila mettleri. The sequence continues at coordinate 15,169,877 of JAWNPI010000109.1, forward strand.
TGTAAAGCTTTGCCTGTCTGCTCTGCTGTGCGCCCGTTTCGTTCTTAGCATTACGTTTGTCGTTTGTTGTGTTTGCTTTTTGAAAGTTCGCCGCTTCACAAATTTAGCTACAAACGTATGAAAAAAAAAAAAAAATAAAAATAAATAAATAACAACGACAACAACAAGCACATCTAATGCTCTGCATTTTCGATATTAACGAAGTCAAAGCCGAATTGTAGCTAACGCCAAGTCTGTGAGCGAGCATGTCATTCACCTTTTGGCCGCCGCTCTCGCAAACACTCTCTGAGCGCAGCCACGAACACACACACACAAATGCATATAGAAACAACTGTGCCGCGTTGTCGACTCTCTCATTCTCGGCGTTTTCAAGCTGTGCTCAGGCGTAGGCAGCTATAGGGTAGAGGGGTACAGTGTGCCAACTGGTTGCCTGGCCCTTGTTATGGCTTGTTATGCACATTATTGTTGTTGGTGCTTTTTTTTTTGTCATTTCTTTTCGCTGTGTTGCGCTCTCTCGGCTTTGGCGCTGCGCAGCTTACTTTACGCCTACGCCGCAACAATGACAATGAGGAGTCAAGAGAGCAGACAAGCAGAGGGGTCACCACCACATTAGAAAACGAACCGTTGCCGTCAAATTTGATGAGCAATGAATGATGGTTTTTTTGCTTCATTTTTGTTTCTGTTTTTGCTTTTTGTTTTTACTTTCTCTTGGCAAATAGAAATTAATTACACAGACGCATACACAAATACATACATTTATACATTGCATGTGTTTACATGTGTTTGTGTCTGCATACATAGTACATATACATACGTAATTATTAAGCAATTAGTAGAGCTTTTTGTGGACATTCTAATTTGAGCGAGCTCCGCATCGCATCGCACTGCATTGGATCGTTTCCTATATCATTTTATATGCATGCAGTTTTATTTAATATTAATATTTTCCTCTTGCGCTCTCGCTCTCTCTCCCTCTCCCTGTCCCTCTCACTCTCTCTTTCTCTCTCTCTCTGTCTCTGTTGGTGCAGTCATGCTTAGCTGCACAGAAAGTTCAAATTTACAGCCGCTGCACAGACAAAAGCACAGCAGCCGCTGCCGTCGCCGTTGACGTCGCTGTCACCGTCGCCGTGCTGCCCAACTTGGGCAACTTTGGCGAGCTTTAACCTAGTTTAAGGTCATTTCCAAGTCAAAGATAATCAACAACTCGCCTGGGGCGGCAGGCGGATGGCCATTTGCATGCATGTATGTATGTATGTGTGTGTACGCGTATGCATATACATACATACACGTGGGTTAAAAGAGTTTTTCATTTGTTTTTCTTTTTTTCTGCTGTAATTTGCACATTTCTGATTTGACATTTTTGTGTCCAGGAAAAAACGAACGGCAACTGACGAAGTGGGCGCAAGTGGGTGGGAGGAGGGCATGACTTGTATGCCGCGATAAGCCATTTGGCATTTGTCAAGGACTTTTCGTCAGTTGGCTTTAAATTTGATCAGCTGTTTTACAGCAGCTTCTGATGCTGCTGTTGCTGCTGTATACATACATATGTGTATATATACATATCTTATCTAACTGTTGTTTACACGCATTTCGTTTGCTCAACGCATTTTTGACGGTGTCCAAAATTAAGGTCACAATAATCTTGACATTGCGCGAGAGAATAAACGTCGACGGCGGCGACGACATCGTTTGGTGCCGCCAGCTGTCAGATCCCCCCACTATCTATCCCCAGTTCCCACTTCTTGCTTATGCATTGCCCAGCTCATCACCTCACCCATCTCTGCCTCTGCTACTGTCTCAGCTCAATCTCCTCACACTCAAACTCGCACTCCCTCTCCCTCTCCCTCTCCCTCTCCCTCTCGCACTCGCACTCGCACTTGCCCTGGCATTCGCCTGCTTATCAGTCGCGCTGTGCGCATCGTCAACAAATTCGTTTTGTTGTTGTTGTTTTACTTGCGCTGCCAGCGTCGCCGTCAACGTTGATGATAATGAAATTGAAATTTCATTGCTAATTGCGTTTAATATTTATAATTGACCCAAATAATTTGCGATTGGCTGGCAAAAACAACAAAGCATAAATGAAAAGGCAGAAACAAAAGCGCGACAAACTACCGCATAGAAAGCTACCGAAGAGGGTCAGCTGTTGGGCAAGGCAACACAATTTGATACTATATTTAATATATATACATTGTACATATATACACATGTATACATACATATTTCTGAAATTGTTTTTCGGTCTCTGCTCGCTTACAATTAGTCACCGTTATGTGCAGCTCCTATTTTCACGATATTCGATTACATTACGTGCAGCCAATGCTCAAATATCTTGTTTCAAGAATCAAAGACAATTCGAGCAACAACAATTGCAACAAGTAAGAGTAAGAGTGCGCTAGCCGTAATTGCATGACTCTAAGATACCATAAGATCTGCCGCCTCAATTACTCCCGGTCAACACGCATGGATATGCATATGAAGTTGCTTACTTCCACGTCTGCATGCATAAATATGTATGTATGTAAATGCACGCACATAAATGCATGCGTTTGCTTATTATGCAGAGATCAATTCATTTTCTACATAGACTTGCACAAAACCAATATACCCTACATTTGCATTCTTAGTGGTTGCGAGGTATAGAAACCTGCAAATCGAACAAACTAAATGTGCTAAATATATGTGCACAATAATACATGCGCATAGCGTACAATAGCTACACACACACTCACACAGTTATACGAACATAACAGAGTTCAGGCTCCTCTTTACTTCTTTCGTCCTCAGTGCTCACTCTCGCTCGCTGCTGCTGCTGCTGCTGCATCTGTTTCTATTGAAATACCCTTCCATTAATCATAGCGGTCATGCATTGCATGCACCGTCAACTTCAAAGTCATAAAACTCTGAAAATGACATACATATATATATATATGTATATATATTTAAAGCTTGCAGCGATAAGATAAGATGCTATGAGTGTGATTTTAATTTTCTTATTCATTTTATATATTTCTGTTAGTGATTCATGTGTACATGTGTAACTCTGTAACATTGTCCATGTCAGGGTATTTATCAGTCGCTCTGCCATAATTAGCTTCGGCCGTTTTGTTTGTCTTTGCCTCGCCTTGGCTCGTCTCACTCACTCGCTTGCTTGCTCGCACTCTTCGCGCAGCGAAAAACTGTTTGCTCTTCGCCCTGTGCCGATGTTCGCCCCGTTCGCGACAAAAGTAGGTGAAAGGTCTTCAACCTTTTTGCATGAAAACAAAATTGTGCAGGGCATGGCAAAAGGGGCGGGCATACATTTACATGCACATTTATATGTACTTGCATTTGTATGTGTGAATATGTGTAGTGCAGTTCTCGCTTGAAGTTGATATTTGTGTTCTTGTTATAGTGCAAAATAAAAAAAGAACGAAAAAGAAAAAGAAAAATTCAAATGCAATGCGCAAAGGCGAGCAAAGTGCATGGCCACGTGGAATGTGCGACCAAAGAGACGTTAAGCGAATAGCACTGCCAGAGGGGGCACAGACTGACTGACTAACCGACTGAGCGAGCCAACTGTAAATGCGACTGCAATCATTTGCTATATTTAGCAAGGGGAGCGCAAAAGCACTCACACATGCACACACACTGCCTGGACTTGGACCTATCCCAATAGCACAGCGCAGGCGGCAGGTCGTGTTGGCAGCGACGTCGCGCTTTTTCCTTTGTTGTTTTTTTTGCTTTTGTCTTGTTATTTTTTTCTGCTACCTGCGCGAGAGGGCCCTAAAAGCTTTCTGCAAGGGGGGAGATGAGCAGCAGCTGCTGCTGCTCGTGAGCTTTTTTGGCAAATGCACTGCGACCAACAACAACAATGACACGCATTCGTCCCTCACCGCGACCCTCAAAAGCTTTTTTTTAGTGGAGACAGCGTCGCAGACATAGACATTGATTTTCCGCTAGCTCCCTCAATTACCTGGGCCGCACCGAGCGCCAGTCGGCCTGTTCCAGGGTATATAGGGTATATGACCTAGCGTGCAGTATCGAAAATAAATCCAGGGTCGTGCCGTGGTCAGCTCTCGGTTACTGACTTTCCATGAGATGGCCTCTAGGCCGTCGCAAGCCCCGTCTCCCGTGTTCTGCACTCACCTGTAGCATCATATCATTTCTAGTCGCAATTAAAATTAACTCTCGCTTTTCTTTTCGCGCTTTTCTTGCAGCCATATCCAATTCCATCTGCGCGGAGCAGGACTCACAGCCGTAGACGTTGCCACAGCCGTCGCTGCCTCGCTTACTGTTAAATCGGTGAGTAAAGAAAATTTGATTACCAATCGATCGGATAAGAGTCGCCCAGAGATCCCTACCTAAAATTAATATTGATATTGGAATTATGTAGTATGCTATTGACGGCAATAGACTGATTCGTGTGTTATCGATAATAGTTCACGAAACATATATATGTATGTTGATCGATAGCTAATTAATATTTGATTTTTATTGGCATTTATCTTATAATCGTAGCTCTTTATTTCAATAACTATATAAGCTAGTCACATTTTTCGATTTAAATATTTACTTATTTGTCTATAAAATAATTTCAATGTGCACAAAGTCAGACTCACAGATGCCACTGCTGTAGTTAATCGTATACAAACAAGAAAACACACACACACTCACACATTAATACACATATCCAATAATAAATACCCTTTCAATAACAACAACATGAAAAGCAACTGCAACTGCGAAAACAAGAAAATCAAAAGACGAATTAGAAGCGCAGCAAAAATGCAAAAAAAAAAGAGTAAAGCAAATACAAAGCAGACAGCTGGGTGTGTGTGTGTGTGTGTGTGTGCATGTATGCATATAGAAGAAGAAGAAGAAGTAGAGAAACTGTGCCAATGCCCTGACAACGGCACAAGGTGATGATGCAAACGGCAGCGGCAGTGGCAGCGGCGCACGAAATGACGCCAATTGCAATGAGATGGGTGGGAGATGCAAAAGGCATAGATGGCTGCGTGATCAGGAGGTGTGGGAGAGAGCAAACAGTGAGGCAAAGAGACAGAGAGAGAGAGCGCGAGGAAAGAAGAGCTTGTCAGCAAACAGTGGCTGGCAGAGCAGCGTGAGCAGCAGCAGCAGCAGCAGCTGGAACGATGAACAAGCGCAAATGTAGGTGTAGGAAGAGAGGAGAGAGAATGTAACAGAGAGCGCGCGAACAGGAATGGTGGAATGCGAGGACAACAGTTAATAAGCAGCAAAGTTGTGCAATGCCTACGCGACTAGCTGTTGCCCTGTAAGCATGTAAAATATTTAAGACAATATATAATAAAATATATATATATGTTTTATTAAATATATATAAATATAAAATATATATATATTTTATTAAATATATATAAATATAATATATATATATTTTATTATAGCTTTATTTTTCGCTTTAAAATTGAATGAATTATTAGTGCTAAGATTTGTAGAGCATTCAATATTCAATATTCGATTCAAGTGTTTGCATTTTATCTAGATTGTGATGCTGATTACAGTTATATTAAGTTATATGTTTAACTTATGCTATCTGTAGTAATTAACTAATATGCCCTGTTTTGTGGTGCTATGAAAAAGTAAAAACAATTTGATGATGACGAGTCGTGCGTTGTGGTTGCTTTTGCTCCTGCTGAATATACAACATAACATGCCACAGACACACTCACACACACAGACACACTCACACACACACTTGACATAGGTGGTTTATGGGCAGACAACGCACCCGCTGCACCGCCAAACTGTCCACCCAGCCGCTTACCTTTTAATGGAGTCAACGTTGCAAGCGCTTGTTACGGCTGGCAATAGGAAGGCCGGGGTGCATTTGTCGAGGCCATTGGCGGTTGCAGCCAGTCGAGTGTGGGTGAGTGGAGGGGGTGCGCTTAGGCGCAAACAAGGAAGTGAGTTGTTGTTGCTAAATCTTTTTTTTTGTAACGAGAGAGAGAGCGAGACAGAGACAGTTGTGGGCCCAAGAGGCAGACGCTTGAGTTTCAATTTGGTCATTTCTCAAATGTTTGAAGAGTGCAGCAACTGACAAGTAAGTCACCCTCAACATGTGTCGCCCTCCTCAAGCAACCTGTACGCCCCTTGCCCCACCCAGCAACTTCACCCACTTTCAACTTCTCATCAACTTTTGCTCTTATGCAATGGAAAGTGCCAAAGCAAATCAAAGCGAAATGCAACGAGTAAGAAACTTACAGCAAGAACACAAAGAAGACAGACAAGCCTAAGCATAACTGAAAGTTTTTTTCTTGGCTTCCAAGAAAACTGTGCGGATGCGAAAAAGTTCGAGGTAATTAAAACTTGATGCAAAAAGCAATTTTGATTGTCTGTTGGGTTGAATTCGCTTTAAAAATGAATAAGAAATAAATGAGAATTAACTATGTATATTAATCGATTAATATATGTATATCGATATGTTGCTAAATTGAATTTGCAAATTTTAACAACAAATTCTGTTTAAATGATCAAATTTGATTTTGTTTCATTTCGCGCAGTACAGGGTAATTCATAGTCAGCCTGGCTATCTCTCTCTCACTCTTTCGCTCATTATGTGTGTGTGTGTGTGTGTAAGTGTGTGTGCGTGCGTGTGGCTATGTGTGTGTGTCACGATTGCATTCGATTCGCTTGGCGGCTGCTTCAAGCGCCGATTGCCAACTGCCAACAGCCGCCATTGACTCGTTGACCGAGCGACTCACTGAGCAAACTATGCACACGCACACACACACGCACACACACAAGCACGCACACATAGCTGTTGTAGTGTTGTGCGGCGTGCAATTGTGCGCCACCTTTTGAATTGAAAATAGTTTTTAGCAAAATCGAAAGTTCAATAAACTTTCACGTAATCGACAAATTGTGAGCAACATGAATATCGTTGTTGTTGCTCGTTGTTGAGGATGCAGTTGGCTGTGGAAATTGTTGTTTGGCCGCACTCAATGTTGAATATGCATGGATGTGCGGCCAAGGGGGCGTATGCGTAATGTGATTTGCACATTGCGTATACGCAGCGGTTGACGGTCAAACAATAACATTTTGCAGCGCCAAGTCGCAAATTAATATGCAAATACAAACAAAATAGCGATAGAGGGGCACACACGCATACGCACACATACGCACGCATCGAAATAGGTGTATAACAGTGCGTAGTGCGTTGAGAAATTATTGCATTGCCAATTCCGTTGCATTAAGCAGCGACTGCGCATAGCGCTTGCTCGCTCGCTCTCGCGCCCACCAGTTGCTACCCTTCTGGCGCAAAGAAAGTCAACGAGCGAACAATATATATAAGAAAAAAAAAATAAAAGCAACTTAAATAATACAGTCAGCCACACGGAAAGAGTGAAAATAAATGAAATTACATAAAAGTAACAACGAACCCACAAAAGCAAAAGCAACAATCACATGAATGCCAATCAGGCAACACACGACCAAAGCAAAAACAGCAACAACAACAACGGCAACAGCAACGGCAACGGCAACGGCAAATAAAGTAAGTAAGCAAACTGTAACAGTAGCTCAGCTTAGTTAGAAGCAGGGAGACAGAGAGAGAGAGAGTGAAAGAGTTATTTGTAGAGAGCAGCCAGCGCTGTTGATCGTCATCATGTGATAAAATTTTGTCTCTCTAAATTGTTCCTTCATATACATATGTTCTGCGCTCTCACTCTCTCTCTCTCTCTCTCTCTCTCCCTCACTCACTCTTGCTTGCGCGCTTTGGCTGCCCGCTGCTTTCACAACTATTCCCGTTTGGCCTGTCCCAACTTCATCAAAACTTCACACCGCTACGCTGCGCTGTGCTTCTCTACACGCCTCTCCACTCTTCACTCTCCACTCTCCACCACTCTCCACTTCACTACACTTCACAGTGCGTGCTTCGCTCTTGTCTGCTTCTTTCCACTCATTCGACGCTTTGCCCGAAATTGGGTCAGCCATTGAACCCGTTGCGACGACGGCGCTGTCGGAATTGGCGTTGGCGCTGGCGTCGCCGTCGCCGTCTCCGTCTCCGTCGCTGTCGGCTTTGCGCCAGCGTCGCTGCCGCTGCCGCTGCCTTCGGGCAGCCAGCACGTGTTCTTTTAGCTCAGAAGATTGCTTGACAGCAGCGACGTGAGCTGCGTCGTCCACGACGGCAGCGGCAGCGACAGCGACTTGAGACAGCGATCGGCGCTCGTTATGCTGCTTTTGCTTTTGCTTTAGCCAAACTGTGCTTCAAAAATAAAAAAAAAAAGACATAAAAACAAAACTTAAGGTTATGGTCACTCGCAGTTACCTGGCTTGACCCCCCGCCACAGCCGCTGCCCCTCAGCCCATGCCACGCCCCGCCACGCAACGCAACGCATAAAAAAAAGCGAAGCGGAGAAAGAAAATATAACCGAAACAAAATTTCACTTTCACATCAATTACGACGCCGGAGCTCCATGTTGAAGTACTGTACTTGAAAAAAGCTTCAGCTGCATGTGTGTGTGTGTGTGTGTTTGCGCTTCAAATGGCTGTCAAGTCGCGGCCATCAAAATTGTTTGACGCAGATCGACAGCTAAACAGCTGACACCCCAAGCTCACGCCGCACCCGCCGCTGCCGCCAGCGCCGCCACCGCCGCCGCCTCCCCACGTTTCCGCTGCGCTTCTCGCTTCGGTCGCTTTCTTTTTAGACTTTTTTGAATGATGGCCCAAGCCATGGACGTTTGACGGCCGACGGCTCGGCTCCTTGCAGGCTGATGCATGATTTGCACGAAATGGACATTTCAATTGCTGCCTGCCAGAGCCCCCATCTTCAACTTCAACTACGCGCCCCACACACACATGGCCCCCGCCTCGGCTGCCCTCGGCTCACCCTGCCTCAAGCTCATGTCAATGAACGCTTAATGAACAAATTTACGCCCTTTTGGCAGCCTTCTTTTGTTTATTCGCTTGTCAACGCAAGCAATGCCCAAAAAACTGGAACTGGAAGTTCAAGGGACCGTAAAGTGAGCGAGAAAGAGAGAGAGGGAGAGGGAGAGAGCTGGGGGCAGCATGGTAGAGATCGTGCTAAAATGACTTTGCCAGTCGACCCCCAAACATAGTCGCAGTCGCAGTCGCAGTCACAGCCGACTTTTGCCAACGAAAATCTTGTGTACCTAAAAACTACCTGAAAATATATCAAAGCTCAATTTGCAAGCCCAGAAATTACCGTTAATTTATGAGTTTTTGAAAACGTTGCAAACTGTGCAATGGATTCACTAGATATTACAGTAAATGCAAGGAAAAAGGTACAATTGGGGTACCATTGGGGTACCATTGGTGTACCTTTGAGGTACCTTTTCTTAAATCTGCTTTGAGTTATCTTAAAGGTATAATTGTGGTAGCTTCAAAGTGTCATTAGGTACATTTAGTTACCAATGGGTACTTTGAGTTGCCAATGGGTACATTGAGTTACCATAGGGTACTTTGAGTTGCCAATGGGTACATTGAGTTACCATAGGGTACTTTGAGTTGCCAATGGGTACATTGAGTTACCATAGGGTACATTTAGTTACCAATGGGTACTTTGAGTTGCCAATGGGTACATTGAATTATCATAGGGTACATTGAGTTGTCATTGGGTACATTGAGTTACCAATGGGTATATTGAATTACCATAGGGTACATTGAGTTACCAATGGGTACATTGAGTTACCAATGGGTACATTGAATTATCATAGGGTACATTGAATTACCATAAGGTACATTAGGTACTATACATCTGATCATAGTTAAAGAACCTTGAACTGAGCTGAGGTATGGCTTACATATCCTAAAATTTTCAGCATTTTTAGCAATGCAAATATTTAGGTACACCTAAGAAATTGCATCGATTTGTCTTTGGTATTTATCGATTTGAATATCAATTGTATATGCTGGAATAATTCTCTTACATATACATTATAAACACTCTATATACTTAGGTAATCAAAGTAATACTAAAATGCTTAAGCCGATTCGAAAAAAACTGCAAGTGAAATTTTGGTACAAAATCAATGAAATGCAGTAAATTCCTGACTTAACAAACTGTAGAAAGTTTCGATCTATAAATAGAGTAAACGAGTTAAAAAGGTATCTGGCTGTACCTTTTGGGTACAAATGACTTTGGCGCAAGGCATTTTTGTGATTTTTAAATAAATAATTGATGTTTAAATCGATAAATATCGATTACACTTATATCCTTATAGGGTATTTCCCAGCTGCCCCCACTTGCCCCTTTGTTTTTTACTCATTTAAGTTCAATATTTTTGGCTTGGCTTTTCTCTGTGTTTTTCATTTCAAATTTGTTTAGAAATTCATGCAGCTTGGCGTTTCGGCACTTCAAAGGGCCGCGTTCGCAGCTACTTAGTTAGATTGTTAACTGCTGTTTTTGTTGTTGTATTTGTTAACTTTGTAGTTATTATTATTATTATTAGTATTATTGTTGTTGTTGTTGCTGATCTGTTGAGGGTAGCGACCCAGCGGCTTTGGCGTCAATACGCAAACCGGTTACAGTTACTAGCTGTGTGTAACGAAAAGAAAAAAAAAAAACAAAAAAAACGGTTGTTTTTCTTTTTTGGGGGTCAACACACACACACACACACGCACACACATGTGTGTGTGTGTCAGCTGCAGCTCTTATATTGTGTTTGGCCTGCAATCTGTCCCGCTGACTTCGCTGCCTCGCTCGCTCCATCTCCCTCTCTCTCGCTCTCTCCCCCACACACACACACACACACACGCACGCACAGAGCTTTGCCTGCGTTAAATATGACTTGTCACACCTTTCCCTTGCTCCCCTTGCCGCCCCCTGCCCCTGCTGTTGCTCTCGCTGTTCTCTCGTTTCTCTACGCCCGCAGTTTCCATATTTCTGCTTCTTCTTGCTGCTGCTGCTGCTGCTGCTGTTCGTAACGCGCTTGATTCTGTTTGCCCTTTATTTTGGTTGTCTTTTTCGTGCGTGAAATGTTGTTGTTGTTGTCTTTAATATTATATACATATTTCGGTCTCTCCTTTCTTGTGGCTTTTTGTTATTTTTTCGTCAGAAAATAAACTTGAACTTGCCCGTTCACTTTTACTCCATATCTTTCCCTTTTGCTCTGACTCCCATGCGCCCTCTCTGTCACACACACACACTCGCTCTCTGTCTCTTTCTCCCTCTGTCTCTCTTTCCCTCCTTCGTACTCTCTCCCTTCGCTTGCCCATCTGTTTGTTTTTGTTTCTCTTTAACGCTTTAGTTTTGCCCGCCCTCGGCGCTGCTGAGCGCTGGCAGTGGCAGCGGAGAGAGTGTGGAGGGCTGAAGAGAAGGGGGAGGGCGCGGGGAAGAAGACAGATTACATCGCATCGTTGGTCGTTGATCATGAAAAGTTTTAATTCAAGTTTAGTGAAATTTATGGAATGAGACTCGACTAGCTAATAAGAGAGTGAGAGTGAGAGAGAGAGAGATAGATAGAGAGGTGTAGACACAAAGAGCGAAGTAGGGGGAAGTCAAGTTCAAAGTGCAAATTGCGCGCAGTGTAGGAAATTACGAGACAACAAAAAAAAAATCGTTTTATTTAAATTTGGAGCCAGAAAAGCAGAGAGAAATAAGATAGATGAGATAAGATAGATCCGATCTTTCCGAGAATTGAAATGAGTGAGAGAGAGAGAGAGAGGGCGGGGGAAGGTAAGAGAAATCGAGTAGACAGGAAGAGAAAGCCAGGGAAAGAGATATAAATAGGTATATAGCGAAATACGACAATAGAGATAGAGAGAGAGAGAGAGATAGAGCGAGAAACATATAGAGAACAATAAAAAGAAAGAGAGACAAAACATAGGGAACGATAAAAAGAAAAAGTAAGGGAAAAGAAGGAGAGAAACATAGGGAGAGACAGAAAGACAGGAAGAGAAAGTCAGAGAACCAGACAATCGGAGAGAGAACTAGAAAGAGGAAGAGGGAGAAAGCAAATTAGAGAAAAAAAACAGAAATGAGAACAAATATGTAGAGAGAGAGGTATAAAGAAAGGGAGAGAATGACTGAGAAGGAGACTAAGAGATAGAGAGAAAGAGAAACGAGCGAGAATCACATATATTTAATAAAACATTTTTTATCTGAGCTAAAATTTGATTTGCGACACATTTTAAAGGGTATTTCGTAGTCGTGCTTATGACTATCTGGCAAATTGAATGGATCAATTGATTGATTGCAAGAAAGACAGCTTACCGAATGACTGATTGAATGATTTTTGGAATAGATGGCTGACTGATTGAATGAATGAATCAGTGATTGATTGTCGCCTTCGTTCGCTAACTGCCTGATTGACAGACTGAATGATTGATGACTACTAACTGATTAGTGCACAGCTAGAGAATTTAACTGTTTGACTGATTAGTTGAAGAAAAAAAGAGAAAATGATGGACGGTGTGATTGATCGTTTGCACGATTAAATAAATGGGCTTGACTGATTGATTAACAGCAGGGACTAAGAAACTGGATGGAATGATGGATTGCTGTATAGACTGACTGAAGTGATTGCTTAGTGCTGTGATTGACTGATTGATTGATTAAGTTTCAATCGATAGACCGATTCTTTTCTTGTCTGAGCCACCTTCGATTACTATATTGATTGATTGATTGATTGATTGACTGCTTCCTAGATTAATTGTTGATTTCTATATTGATTGATTGACAAATTCCTTGATTGACTGACTGAATGATCAATTTTCGCTTGCTATATTGATTGACTAATGGATTGACAGTTGTAGAACAATTCGATTGCTTAACAGCATGCTCAACAGCTTGCTGTATTGATTGAGAGATTGAAGCACTGATGTATGTTGATGTATGTTGCTCGACTTTGCGTTGATTGCATTTGCTGCTGCTCGTTCAATGTTCTAGCTAAAACGCCCACGACAGCCGCCAAATGCGGCAGGCGAAAGTTTACTGGGACTATGACCGCTTAGAATGTCTACACACACACACACACACACACACACACACACACACACACCGACACACAGACACACATGCGGAACAGACTCTGGAACTTGAAGCGGAATTTTGTTGTTGTTTTTTATTTTTTTATTTTTATTTTTTGTATATGCAACGGGCGGGGGGAGGGTCTGGGCTGCCATGCTGGGGGGCCACATAGAAGTGTCTGCTGGCAGTGGCAATGTCTGTGTGTCTGTGTGAATGTGTGTGTGTGTGTGTGTGTGTGTGTGTGTGTGTGTGTGTGTGTGTGTGAGCGCTTATCTCCGAGTCGTTGCCTTGAATGTAGGGCAGTAGTTGGCACTCAAGAGTTGTTGTTGTTGCAGAGCGCGCTGCATGTGCAGCTCATGTCCCAGTCCACATATAGATGCACTTATATGCGCACACACACACACACACACACACACACGCACACACAATTTCGTTGCAGTTGGTTTTTTTTTCTTTTGTTGCTTTGGTTTCGTTTGTTGTTGCTGCCACAGCTTGTGGCAATGTCATTGACTCTTTCGCCTGCCTGCCACACACACACACACACACACACACACACACACACGCGCGCGCGCGCGCGAATTCGGCAAGGAAATTGTTGCAGTCGCGCTGGTCGCACGTTGATTAAATCGTTCGCCAAGATGCAAAGGTCGAGGATTTTATGTCTTGATCTTGGCGCAAATGAATCGATAACGATAAAAGCGGTTATCGATTGGAAAACAACATAAGCCTGACGCATAAGAAATTTCAGCTTATTCATGTCGAGACTTGCCCCAACACTCCCCAGCTCCCCCTCCACACGCTGCCGATCAATTGGAAGAGAAAATTGCAAAGCTGAGTTGAGCTTTCCCAGTGCTTATCCTTGAAGTACAGTTATTTTGTTGCTGCTTGACATTTGTCTGCCCCAATGCCGCCCTCTCCCCCCTCCCCCCCACTCGCTCACTGCTGGTGGAGCCGTTATAAATACTCTCTGAAATGAACAGAACATAAATAACGGGAGAGACGAAGATGAAACAGCGCCAGGCGGATGACTCCATCAATGGCGCTGGCAGCCACCAGCTGTGTGTGTGTGTGTGTGTATGTATGTGTGTGTGTGTGTGTGTAAGTAGCATACAATAAAACATTGCTGTCTCTGTAAATAAGGCATAAAAATTGGGTTAAAAGTTTATAGAGCAATGCAGTGATTTCAAAGCAAGCTGCATATCTATCTATCCCTCTCTCTCTCTCTCGCTCGCTCCTTCAGCCCGTCTCTCTCTCTCTCTCTCTTACTGTGTTGATATCAGCTGCCTCAAGTGGCTTTTTACATGGTCGAAGGCTGCGCTAGTTTCGAAGGCGTTGCGCCAACAATGTCGATGAAATGTCGACGCTCCACGTGCGTCCACGTGCCACATATGCCACATGCCACATGCCACATGCGCCACATATACCACATGCCAGATAATGCGCTGACTGAGGCATTAGCCAGTTGGGGGGCGGGCGCGCGCGCTGCCAAAATCAAATGCCAGACACAAAATAAAATGCAGCCCAGTTAACGGTGCAATAAATAAGAAGCGGCCAGAAGTGGCAGATGTGTGTGTGTGTGTGTGTGTGTGTGTGTGTGTGTGTGTGTGTGTGCTTCCTCTGGGCCAGTGCTCGAAGGGGCTGCGATTAGGCGTGCTGCAGCTGGTTTATCAGCGTGCTGTTGGCCAGGTGGGCGTGGGGTTGGGGGCTACGTTGGCCCACACGCATCAATAGAAAACGCAAGTAGGGAAAAGGTTGAAAGAAAAGCAAATAGGCGGGCGCACAGCACAAGGGAAATGCATACACAACATCCAGTGCCAGAGCCAGAGCCAGAGCCAAAGCCAAGCAGCAGAGAGAAAGAGAGATAGAGGGAGAAAAAAGGAGAAAACAACAAGAACAACAAAAGCTGAAAAGAAAGAAACAACATTAACAGCAGCAACAACAAACGAGCGAGCGAGCGTACGAACGAACGAGTGAGCGAGCAGGCGAATGAGCGAATGAACGAACGAGCGAGCGAGCGAGCGAGTGAGCGAACCAAACTGAGGAAAATAATAATAACGTGCAAATGAAAAGCTAAGCGAACGTCATGGCAGGCAGCGAGCGGCGAGAGGCAGCGAGAGGGCGAGCGGGTGGCGCATGGCATGGCTGGCGGGTGGCGGGCTAGAGCGCGGCAGCGTCGTCGCACTGGGTCAAAGACCTGTAGGAGGTCGTTTCAGTCGTTGCAGTGGCAATAGGCAACGTACAATACCACGGCGATGGCGACGACGGCGGCAGATAGCAAAGACACACACACACACACACACACATACAGAGAGAGAGAGAGAGAGAGAGAGAGAGAGACACACATAAAACAACATAAAATACAAAAGCACACACGCACACAAATGCAGTGGCAGCAGCAGTAGCAGCGGCGTGCGCTATTGAATAACATAAGCTCACGACGACGACGACGACGACGACGTCGGCTGCGCTGCATGTGCAGCCGAGAGCGCGAGAGCCGACAGCAGACTCAGAGAGAGAGAGCGAATGAGCGCAAGCAAACGAGAGAGCGTTTAGAAAAGCTTTGCTGCGTTGATGACGTTGGCGTTAGCTGCGACTGCGACTGCGACTACTGCTGCTGCGGTTGCTGCTCCAACGACCCAGCGACCGAGCGAACGCAAATGAAATCGAAAACAAGAGTGAAATGCAATGCTCTATATTGGTATATTCTAGCGTGCTTGTGTGTGTGTGTGAGTGATTGAGAGAGCGGTGCAGTGCGAAGGAGTTGTACAGCAATTATGACTATATTTATGACAATGTTAGGCCATACGTTCCACATTCCACATTCCACATATCACATGCCATGCTCATGTAAATTTCGCCATTTTCTTTTATTGCAGACATGCCAGGCAGAGGAACTGCATATAACACGCAAACGTCTGGCAGGATCACAACACAAAACAGGTGAGCTGATCGCGACAAAGTTGCCAGATCTGGCTTATGCAACACGCTTATGCAATGTCTAGCAAAAAAAAAAAAAAAATTTGAAAAAAAAACCGACAACACCCACAGCTAGCCTGTTTGCATTTGCATTTGCATTTGCACACTTGTATGTGTGTGTGTGTGTGTGTGTGTGTCTGTTTATGCTTCAATGTTGTCCAAGTGCTCCTCAAGGTGTCTGGGCGCCCCTTCAAATGGCAGGCACTCCACACACTCCACACACTCCACACTCAACACAAACTCTTGCAGCCCACAAGTGGACGGTGCTCAAGACTTTGCTGTGAAAGTGAATCCACTCGCATGCGTGGATTCTTTGCAGCAACTCGAATATTGTAGAATATGCAAAAATTGTTACACATGCGATCCACTTCATCCACTCGTATCAGTGGATCCCAAGCTTATGCAGAACGGCTGAGCAGAGCTGGGAGATTCCTTTATATAAGCTATGAATGTGTTTATTACAGCTTCTTATAATCTATAGATTTATCTTTTATCTTTAATTATATATATATCTCATCTCTCATACACATACATATACACTATATATATATTTACTGTTATTCTGCTTTTCTTCGTCCTAAGTTCAAGTAACCCATATATCCGTCTGTGATCAGCTGAACCCTAACCTTAAAGCGAACGTTTACCAGTTGCCTGTGGCTTGTGCATGATCACGCCTGTCTCTCCCCTACGCCTTCGCCTGGCCCACGACTTTGGTTTTATGTGCCACAAGCTGCAAAAGTTTTCCGCTTTTCACGTTCAACGACGACGATCGTCGCTGTTGTTGCTTTCCTTGTTGGCTTCGTTTGCGCAACATTTGCCAGTTGCATGGCATGGAGGGAGGGGCTGGCGCTGAGTGGGACGGTGCAGGGTGCATGCTGCATAACCAGTGTGGCCGGGGTGTCGGTGTCGGTGTCGGTGTCGGCCATCATACGATTTGCAATTTTTCATTGCATTGCATTGCATTGCATTGGGGGTTACGTAAGCTAAAGTTAATGCCACATAATCATGGCTGAAGTTGCAATGGGAAATGGGGAAATGTTGCAGCGTGGCAGCAGCGCCAGCCATGACACGCCATCTTGTTGCAACTAGCAACCGCTGCAACGACTGCTACGGCTGCAACTGCAACAGTTTTTCCTGCCACTTTCTCTCCGTCGATGAAGTAATCGACTGCCCCAGCGCCCATGCAACCCCCTGACCGCCGCCCCTGCCTTGCCCCTGCCCCTCCCACACTCCCCGCTCCCCGCCATGGCTGGCCATAACACGCAACGGGGCAAGTTGATCGTCGCTGACTTCATTTTTATTTCTCATTTTCATTTCGCTCGTTTTTCTTTATGCAGGGAAAACCTGTTTTCAGTTTTACTACAATTTTTTCTTATTTTTTT
This sequence comes from Drosophila mettleri, assembly GCA_035047625.1. NCBI lineage: Eukaryota > Metazoa > Arthropoda > Insecta > Diptera > Drosophilidae > Drosophila > Drosophila mettleri. The sequence continues at coordinate 15,187,181 of JAWNPI010000109.1, forward strand.
TTTTTTTTTTTTTTTTGCAACTTTTGCCTAACGATCGCAACGTTTCGATTTTGCCGTCTCAACTTGCCACAAGTTGTGTCAGTTACGTGGTCTCCTATAAGAGGGGGGAGCATCAGCCGAGGCGGGGCCAAGCCGCAGGAGGCGGCTGCTGAAGCCCTAGACCTACGTTAAACCTGGTCTACTCCAAGCCCCAAACAATCGAGACAATGGCGTGAAAGTTGACTCTAGGAAGTCTATTTGGCAAATCTACATATATCAGATATATATATATATATATATATATATATATATATATATATATATATATATATATATATATATCCATAACTCAAAGGGGAAGTCATCGAATTGAAATTTGAATCCTTATGTAAAAGGCTTGGCTTGGCAGCTTCCCAGGTCTTGATGCATTGTTAGCTGTCTCATAGGTTGACTGACTGATTGACGGCCAGACTGAGGCACGTTTTACTGTTTGACTGATTGAGCGGCAGACTGATTGGCTGTGAGAGGCAGTCAGCAAAAATATTTCATTGATTTATTGATTGAATACAATTTATTTGCCGACTGTCAGCGTTGCTCAGTCATCAATCGCCGGTGCAATTTTCGCTGTCAGTTTGATTGATTGATTGGCTAACTGAATCTGATTTTGAGTAAACTAATCAATTTATTGACCGATTGACTGGCTATAAAAATGACAGACTGATTGTCTAACTGCTTGTATAATTGAGCGATTGATTGACTGAGCTGATAAAGATATAAATAAAGATTGATTGATTGATTGACTGATTAGAGACGCATTGATGAATTGCCTGCCTAACAGATCTGTATAATTGATTGATTGGTTGATTAACTGACTGATTGGCTGATTAATTGATTGATTGGTTGATTAATTGGTTGATTGATTGACTGATTGGCTGATTGATTGACTTATTAGTTGTCTGATTAGTTGATTTTCTGTCTGACTGAATATCTAAATGTCTATGTAATTGATTGTTTTATTGACTGATTGATTGATTGATTGATTGACTGACTGAATATTTTATTGATTATTTTTCCAACTGCCCTCAGCATTGATTGATTGAATGATTTCATTGGCAGACAGTGGTAATGATGCTCGGTCGTGATGCAATGATTAACTGACAGATTTATTTTCCCATGACATTTTTCCCCTATTCGTTTCTCTATTATCTCCCATCTTCATGAACCGATCGATGTTAGCCCTTTTCATAATTTCCTTCAAATATATCCAAATGGAATTGGAACTTAAATTTGACCCAACATTTGGCTCCTATAATTAGGGACAACAGTATATATGATGTAACCAGCTCAAGGAGCTTCCAAGTTAGTTTGATTGATGTCAATGTAATGGAAAGAGAGAGAGAGGGAGAGACAGCAAAGCTATCAATTTATTAGGTCTTGTTGACTATACAAATGGATTGACAGAAGCAGGGACTAACGGAGGTACAGTCGGATGGCCTAAAGCAGGGACAATCGGAGGGACAATCGGAGGGACAGTCGGATGGACTGAAGGATGGACAGAAGGAGGCACAGACAGAGAAACAGCGCACAGATGCACAGGCTACGTTAGCTGAGCAGCTCGTAGATCTGGAATGTCTGTCTGTGCCTTATAGAGAATTATCTGTGGCTGCGATTGCAGCTTGAGTGTCGAGCCGGAAGCCAGGGTATCTTGCAGGTCGAGCACTTTTGCGTGCAGTTCAGTTCAATTGTCGCGCCCTTTGCTTGGTTGTCTTTTCGTTGGCCAGTTAAAGCAGCTGCCACCCACTGGCACTCGAGCAACGTGCAACGTGCAACGTGCAACGAGCAACGAGCAACGTGCAACATTCAACATGCAACAAGCAACGTGCAAGTTTAATGCATTTGTCTGTCGCTCAGACTCGGCGTCGCATCGCATCTTTGTGGCCCGTTGCACTTCCTGCTTTGGCTGTTGGCAATTGCCATCGCAATTGGAATTGATCGCCAGCGCAATGGAGCAACCCGCCCGGCCCCCCAGTCAGCCTACACCCCACCCGCCACTCGCTGCAGCGGCAACATTGCCTGCTAACACCATTTTCCTTTTGCTGCCGTTGCTGTTGTCATAGTTGTTGCTCGTTACGTGAAAAACGAAAGTAAAACTCGCAACGGCAACGTTGCACTGTGGCTGCTGCTGCTGTTGCTGTTGTTGTTGTTGTTGTTGTTGTTGTTGTACATGTTGCAGTTGGCATTGTTAGTTAGTTTGCCATTTTTCTCATTTTCATTACGCCGTCTGATCGAATCAGTGAATGGGCAAAAATAAAAGCAAAACGGGCTTTTCCAGCCAGCGCGAGAAAAACTGGAATGTGGCACACGATAGAGGTAAAGATCGACGTTGTCATCGTTGTTGCTGTTGCCGCTGTTGCCGCTGTTGCGACTGTTGCGACTGTTGCGGCTGTTGCTGCCCACCGCTTGGCTGTTATGTCATACAAGGAAGCGAAATGACGACGGCCAACAGCAACAGCTGCTGAAACAACAGCAACATTAACATTGTTGCAATCATTTGGACTTGGATGTAGCAGAGGTTGTTGTTGTTGTTGTTGTTGTTGGTGTTGTTGGTGTTCCTGCTGGCCGCTTCTAACGTGGGCACAAACTGGCTGCAGTTGCCGTTGCCGCCTGGGACAAGTTTTTCCTTTCAACAACTGCAAAAAACAGAAAAAAAAAAAATTGAAGCCTGAGCAACGACAACAGTTGCTGCGGCTGCGGCTGCGGCTGCTTTTTCACTTTTCATTGTAAGTTTTTCTAGGTTTCCTGCTGCTTTCAGCGTTACTGGGTAAATGTTACATAAGTGCATAGATATATAGATATATATATATGTGTGTGCATATATGAATGAATGCATGCATGCATGCATGCATGTATGTGTGTGTGTGTGTGTGTGTGTGTATGTCTCTCTGTATTTATGCCTGCATTTATATATATATATATATAATATTTAATGGCTTGCGCTCATGCATCCGTTTGTCCTCAACCAGCCGAGTCGCTGAACTCTGTCGTTGAATCGACATCAGAATAAGCGAGTGATCGCTGCTGAGGGCTCGTGGCATATAGAAAATACCCTGTAATTTTCACATTATGGGAGTTTATACACAGATGCCGATTAAGCAACAGCGCAGACTGCAAAGTTTTTATTCATTCTCCTGTTCTTCATTCACCCTCTCTTCATAACTCCTCTTCTTTTATTCTTTCCTTGTCTCCTAGTTCTGCGCACTGTCTTTCTCTTGTTCGTTCTGTCTCTTTTCCTCTCACTTCTCGCTCACTTTAACTCCCTCTTACTGTGACACTTACTCTCTCTCTCCCTCTCTCTCTCTCCCTCTCTCTCTTTAACTTTCCCACTGCCGCTCTCTACCTCCTTCTTTGTCGATCTCACCCTCACTCACTCCCTCCCTCCTTCTTTCTCTCTCTTTATTTATTTATCTCTCTCTATTCATTTTATCTCTTACCTCTTCCTCCCTCTATCTCTCTCTCTCTCTCTTAACTCTTCCTCCCTCTATCTCTCTCTCTCTCTCTTACCTCTATTCATCTTTCTCTCTTTCTTTCTCTTTTCTTATTTCTTTCTCAATCTCGCTATGCTTTAGTTTCTCTTTATCCTTCTGTCTCTCATCTCTTATTAATTTTCTCTCTGCATTTTCTCTTACCCAATATTTTCTCTCTTCTTCCTTCTTTCTATTTATCGCATTCTATTTGCTCTCCTCTCTTTCCGTCACTTTTGACCTTTCATGTTTGCTCTCTACTTCATGCCTCTGTCGTCTGGCTCGAACTTCTCCCGCCTCAGCACAACTTCTGGGCGCTTCTCTCTGCCCAGGCCCTTGTCATCGCTCTTCTTGGGCTGCTCTAATGCTTCTCCCAGCTCTGCTGCCACGCCCCGAACCAAGTTTTCTTGCTTTGCATTTAATGGGCAAAAAGCAATTAAAATGTCAAAAGCGTGCACAAAAGGAGAAAGTGAAAAAAGTGCAAATTTTGTGCGGCGCAAAGGTTTTATTTCTATTTGTATTTGTTTTTGTATTTGTATATTTTATTTTATTTTATTTTACTTTATTTATTTTTGTAACTTTTTTTTGCATTTTTTTTATTCGATTTATTTTTGTATTATTTTTTGTGGATTTGCACTTTAACAATTACAAAATTGTTTTTTTTTTCGCTTTGAAATGCGAGGCACGGCTTAGAGCGAGAGAGGCAGAAGGAGAGTGAGAGAGGGGGGGGAGGAGGGGGTAGATGAGATTATGGGGCAGGAATAGTAGACAGTGGACAGTACTGCGTGGGGGTGTGGGGCGTGCTCGATCGTTGCCTTTGAACTTGCCAGAAAGGGGGGCGTATGCGTAATATGCGCTGCAAACGACAACTGCCAGCTGTCAAAGCCAGACGCACGGCTACAACAACAACAACAATGGCATAAGTAATAGTAATTGTAATAGCAACAATAATCATAATAAACAATTGAACAACTTTCACTTGGCGCTTGAATTCAACGCACGACGCAATTCAAACGACAATCATCCAGACCGCTCTCTGTGTGTGTGTGTATTTGTGTGTGTGTGTAGGTGGCTGAGTTTTGCACGCCCCTGCACATTGACAGAGCTCGTTACAGGGGCGAAAAAAAAAACCCTAAAAAAATTGCAAAAATAAAAAAAATTAAATCAAATGAGCAGAAAAGAAATAAAATAAATAAAATGAGTAATTCGAATGCCAAACACATCTATTGAGAGCGAAAGATGAAGAGAGAGATATATATAAAGAGAGAGAGAGATAGAGAGAGTGTGTGAGAGAATGGGAGAGAGGGAGCCTGAGCGAGCGAGACAGTTAGCTCTTGAATTTATTGGACTTTCGTCTCACTAAAACTACGCAATTTAAAGCGCTGATTTAAGCTAGAACAGATTGAAATGATCGATTGCTACATACCCTGTAGACAGCATGAATTAAGCAAGCAGTAAATGCAGTCGAATTGAGTGAATATTCGAAGTGAATCATTCTAATCGATTCTACCTAGTTGAAAAGTTTTTAAATGCAACGAATACTTTGAATGAATTAAACCATTCGAAGCATTCACTTCAAACCATTCGAAATGAATTGAGTCTTTCAATAAGAGAGACCATCTCATAGGACATGGATGGAGTGGATAAGGTCCTATCATTGCTTCAAATGTGTATATAATGAATAATTGTCATTGAGTTGAGGCACTCAGATGAAGCCTTCGAGTGCTATGGTCTGGCATAGTGCGATATATATCTATATATTATGTATACCTGGCCGTTGCTGACTGAGAGCGAGATGGCAATTGATGAGGCGAGATGAAGTTTGAATTATTTTGAAATAATATTAAATATTTCGATTCATTTGTCTAAAGCTAAAACGCACTGGGTGAATCATTATTCCCATAATTTATGCATGAATAGATTAACTGAATCATATGCATTTGTGTGTGCTTCAAAATGAATCAATGAGTGCACAGAGTAGTCAAGAAGAGACTCATTCGCTTCATTTGTATTATTTTTGAATCAATTGATATGAAATGATATTGAGCAATAAGGAATCATTGTAATATTCACATGATATATGAATGAATGGATTAACTGAATCATTTGCATCGTGGCTGATTCAGTATGAAGCGATGAATGCACAGAGTACATTACAGTTATGAAGTGATTGATTCGAATGAGGCTTAAGCTTGAGTGTGAATCAATTGAATCATTTGCGCAGTATTGAATCATTAGATTCAATATTCAATATAATAGATGGCAATATTCACTTGGCTTATGAATGCCTTGTGGGGTAAGCTTGAGTATAGTGAATCAAATGAATCATTTGCGCAGTATTGAAATATTAGATTCAATATTCAATATAATAGATGGCAATATTCACTTGGTTTATGAATGCCTTGTGGGGTAAGCTTGAGTATAGTGAATCAAATGAATCATTTGCGCAGTATTGAAATATTAGATTCAATATTCACGTAATTTATGAATGCTTAAGTTCACTGAGTCATTCGCATCGCTTGCGCTTCAGAGTGAATCAATGAATGCACACAGGGTGCACTTTAATAATGGCCTGATTCATTTGAATCATTTGTATTCATTTGACATCCTCAGTGAATGCTTGAAGTGATTTGCGAACGAGTTTGAAGCATGACTTGGGCAGCCGCAGCACTCGGAGCCCGCCTGTTGAGCTGTCAATGTGGCACAGTTACCTGCCGCAACGTGCCGCCAGTTGCCGAGCTGCTCAGTTGCTGCCACTGCCACACATAGTCGCGCTGCTCATTTTGTCAATGCCATTTTGGTGGCACAGTTTTATGGGCTCTGCATAGACATAACAATTCGTCGCCAACTGCTGCGGCTGCTGCTCCTGCTCCTGCTCCTGCTGGTGGTCCTCGGGCTTGGTTGCATGCAACGGCGCACATATTGCCACGTATCAATGTCCTTGGACTCGCCGTCGCGCTGTGCAGCGGTACATTGAACTTTGCATGCACGTTGCCTTGGAAATGCCTCGACACACACACACACACGCACACACACACTTATCAGCTCCTGCGCAGTACGTGCCACGGGCAACGTGCGGCTACGTGCGGCAGGTCAGTGCGGGCAAAAAGCTTTTGCAGCTGCTGCTCCTGACCTACCGCCAGCATTTAAGCTGTGTCCTCGTCCTGCAGCGCTGCAAAGATAACTACCCCATAATGCAGCCACACCGCCCCACCCCCCCCTCTCCTTCCACACACTCTATGTGTGCGTGTGTGTGTGTGTTTGCTTTGCCCAAGTGCAAGTTCAATCTATGAATTTGAAGGGATTCTGTGCATGGCCCCGAACCCGCAGTTCCCATCCCCCTCACTTTCTCTCTCTGTCTCTCTGTCTCTCTCTCTCTCTCTCTCTATCTCTCTATCTCTCTCCCTGTCTATGCTTTTGGTTGTCCTTGCCAAAATGCAAAGTTCAGAAACAGAAACAAACAACAAACGCATACCCCTAACTATCTCCCTGTCTCTCTCTCTCTCAGCCACTCTCTCCCTCTCTCTCCCTCGCTATCCCTCGCTCTCCCTCGCTCTCCCTCTCTCTCTGTCTTGTGCACTTATTCCATGGAATCGCCATTTATGTCCCAATGGCTCCAACAATTTTATTTCTATTTTCATTTTTCAACATTTTTCGCTTTGTTTGTTTCTTATCGATCCGTAAACACAAATAATTCGTATCACATTTAATCATCTGATATAGCCTGGCTATGCCTGGCGTCTAATGTTACGATTTGCGGGCCCAACGTTAGCTAGAGTTCGCGAAATTTGTTTAAATATCTTGAGCACAATTATTTATATGCGTTCCGCGAACTCAAACGTTGTTTACAGGGCGACACAGAGAGAGAGAGAGAGAGAGAGGGAGGTGGGGAGGGGGTCGGAGGAGGTGGGTGGTTGGTAGTGAGAAAGGCGCGCAAATTGAATCAACTTTGTCTTGGACTTAGCTTGGGCTACAAATTGCAATCAAATATGATTTGGCTTAAATCAGTCTTTTGCCAGCCTTGAGCCCTGGCAGGGTTCAAGCGCTCAGCTAGCCCCAGTTACGGCAGAGCTTTGTGTGCAGGCAGAAGGCGTGGCATAGCTCCAGAACGTATGCTTACATGCTTGATCTGGGTGGACTAGTTGAGTCTATATAGATGCTCGTCCGTCCGTCCGTCCGTCCGTCCGTCCATCGTTTTGTCTGTGCGTCGAAGCGACAAAAGTCGTAAGAAATCTCTGTGGCAAATGTTTGTTTCTTTCCATAGAGTTATTTATACACTTGTATATATATATATATATATATGTATATATATTAATTTTAATATATATGTTTATTTATTTTTTTAAATATATATATTTTTTTATATTTACCTTTACACATTATTTAATATATATTTATTATACATATAATTTAATTTTTCCCTATTATCGATTGAAATCCTTTAAGTGAGACGTCCTTAAGCTTAACTTTAACAAAGCGCAAAGATTTACGCTGTGGGTTATATATGTCTATATTTGATTGAAATTACTTTTGTCTCATCTCATTTCCATCAACTGGATCTTATTATCACGTATAGTTTCTCTCAGTTCAAGGAATTTTTCCCAGTTGAGGATTCCTCCTTGTTTTCTTTTCAAGCCTGAAAAGCCAAGTATTTGCTCAAGTCTTTGCAGCAGCTTCGACTCTTGCTTAAGGCTCACCTATATATATATATATATATATATGCATATCTGTATAAACATATATATATATATATTCATTTATTAAAACTTCATTGAATTGTTTACATAGTGCCTTCCCCATGAATGTCAAAAGTCAAAATTCAAGTCGGGCAAAATTTGTGCTGGGCAAGCGGAACGTTTTCTCAGTATTGAGCTGTCTGTCAGCGCAGTCGACTGGATATCTGTTTCGCATTACATTCTTTACATATAAATATCAATTTCCCACTGTTAGACGGGGCAACAACAACAGCTGGCAAACAACTCGTTGTAGAACTCTCTGCGTCTGCGTCTGCGTCTGCGTCTGCGACTGCGTCTTTAGAACGTCCGGTGTCTGCGGCTGCTGCGATTCGATGTTAAGTTCAATGTTGAAATTAGCATAAAATACCGTTAATTGCATTAGCATTAGCATTAGCATTAGTATGTCTCCCCCGCCCCCTCTGCGCCACTCTTTCCCACTCACTCTTGCCACTCCGCTCGATCGTCTGTAGTTTTTTCTTTTCTTGTAGCCTCTCCCACGATCGCCGCTCAGCTCGCCGGCTTTCAGTTTTATTTCACTTTTTTATGGCGCATTCTTAGCGCATATGTCACAACGGCAGCAGCAGCTAGAGCCGTCGCCACCGCCACCGCCGCCGCCGCCGCCGCCACCGCCGCCGCCTCCGCCGCCTCCGCCTCCGCTCTGATCGTAGCAGTTATCCTTGAGTCCGCTCTCTGACTATATCGAACTATTGCCAATTGCTACTATTTGACGATCATCGTATAGTTGCTCATGATCGTAAATTGACGACGATTGTCACAGCAGCTATACCCTGTAATTAACTTAACATGGGGTGGCTCACCAATGTTGACTCATAAATACAAGCCTATATGATACATAGATATGGTTTTCTCCTTGGGAGACTCTGTGCCAGTCCGGCTCGCCCGCACTGAACTGCAGCTAGGGTAACTGAGCTGTCGTTGACGCACACATTCAGCTTGTTAACTGTTTTTTACTACTGTTTACAGTTTGCTTTTATAGCCAGATATATCTATATATATATCTGTATATCTATATACATTTAAGAATGAGCTCATGGAAGATCCTATGGCAGTTCCGGCACCTAACTCTAGTTAAGTAATACTAAAGTAGACTGCAAAAAGTCCCAATAGATTTAGCTTGGTAATAATGTAAGCGGCCAGATCTATGGGAGCTGCTACGCTGACGACTGTGATTTCTGTCCACAATTTGTTTATACAAATATTATTTACAATTAGTAAATAAGTTAATGCGTGCGAAAAGAGATCTTATCAGATATCAGGTGCCCCATTAAACTATAGAAAATATCGATCTGATCCAGTTGCCACTTGGCGTATTTCACAGCAGTTCGCAGCTGACTCGGATTTCCTTGCAGAGCCCTCAAAATTAGAGTTTATAGAAATATTTATTGATATAGATGTGCAGCTATAAATATATATTTATGTTTTATAAATAGATATAACATTTATGTATAAATAATATATAAGTATAAGCTATAATATATGTAAATAGATATAGATAGATTTATATGTATATAGATACTTTCAAGGGCACCAAAAAGATATTCATGATATTCAATAATTATAGAAACTTACTTATCTTAAGCAGATAATATAAATAACTGAATATATATATATATATATATATATATATATAACTTCCCCTCAGCTATGAGTCTGTCGGGAAACATTTGTAAGTCCCAGTTGGTCGGGTCTGCGACATTTTAGACTTGTTCGATTCGAAAATTTTGATACAGTTTCCCGGCATAATTTCCTTTGGCTAAGCGATATGTTAGAACTTTTATGGACTTCAGTGAGCAGCAACAGAAGTTGAGAATGGGAATCTTTGGAATTTGTAAATGCATAATATATGTATCTATATATAGTTAGCCAGCTAAATGATAGCATGCGTATACATATACAGATAGAGAGATAGATCTAGAAACATTAATATCAGTTCAAGGTAATTGTGGAGCTTCACCACTTGTTATTAATGCAAATTTTAAAATGGGAACAGATCAAAGATTATATGTGTAACTATAATGAGTGAATGTGTCTACAGCTAACTCTTCCGCCCTGGCTAATACCACCCCCTCGCCCCCAACTCCCTTCCACCACTCTTTCTCTTTGCCTTTCTCTATCTCTCTCTCTCTCTCGCTCTCTCTCACTCTAGTGGTATATTATTTCTATTATCGTGTGAACTATTTTTTGTTTCTTTTTGTTTTTATGTGGGCCAATTTTGACACTTGATAAATAACTATGAAAGGTGCGCTATATATATATATATATATATATAAATATATATATAGATATGATATATATATATATTTATAAACATATATTTTATAGTCGAAATATGGAGCGCAGAGCACAACAAAGGATCTCTATATGGATCGCTTAGCTAGTTTGTTTGTTTGCAGCCAGAAAGGCAAATACAGTAAAATAGAGAGGGAGTGAGAAAGAGAGATAGAAAGAGAGAGAGAGGGAGGGAGGGAGCGAGAGGAGAGGAGAGCATATGCGTAAAATACTTTGACCTAGATTTCAAATGGCTTCTTATACTTTTTATTTATTTACTTATTTGTTTTTTTTTTTTTTTTTTTTTTTTTGGTATCTCTCGAAGAGACATAATATGTATTTCATTTTCGGTATGCCCTACGCGGGGCATATGCGCACGCTGAGCGCGTTTGGCGCGCGCTGTGCTGTGGGTGTGGCCGTGTGTAGGGCGTGCAGCGAACGCAGCCGCCGGCCGCAGAGTCTGGCTGGCTGTTCTCGTCGTCGTTGTTGTTGTTGTTGTTGCTTTATGCCGGGTGCGTGGAATATGAACACATAAACAAGCGAACGAGTGAGCGAGAGGGCGCGAGTGCGACATCGAGTGGGTGTGAGTGGGACGGGGCGAAAGGCAAACATTTGTTAATAACTAAATTCGGTTTAAACATATTTTTTCTTTCTCTCTTTCTCTCCCTCTCGACGAATTTGAATATTTTTGTTGTTTTAGAAGCCGAAGAGAGTAAAAGAAGAAAGCAGCAAACAGCGCGCATGAGCGCGACTAACAGATACCCTAGTTAGCATATGCTACATTTTATTGAAACTGAATTATTTGAGCCAAAGCAGCTGGAATTATAATAGGAAAAGAGAATATGCTCGACTTGCAGATACTCTTTAGATGACTAAAGGGAGATTTGCTGAAAACAATTAAACTATAGACTTATAGATACCCTGTAGCAGATACTCTATAGCAGATACTCTTTAGATGAGCAAATAATCAGAGACTAGTATTATAGATACCCTGTAGCAAATACTTTTGAGATGAGGAAAGCTAAAAGCAGATACCCTGTAAGTGTACTCGACCTCTCGAAGCCAAACAAACACAATTTGAATCGACGCAACTATTTGGTCCCACATGGACGTGCAGCTATCATCATATGTTTAGGGTATATCCAACAACAAAAATTTGAACTCGCTGACTGCCGATAAGATATAATACTAAAAACCAAAAAAAAAAAAAAAAAAAACAAACACCCGAAATAAAAAATAAAAAAAAAAAACAACAAAAATTAAAAAAAAAAAAAATTCTTTCCCTCTATTTCGAAACGTTGACGACGACGACGACGACCTACTTGTTGGACGTGTGGGCGTGCTGCGGCGCAGGAGTAGGCAGAGGAGCGAAGGCGGTAGCCATAGCGTCCAGAACTGTGCCTAGGGGGAGCATGAGGGCGCACGGACGGGCGGCCGAAAGAGTCGCGCTGTTCGCTCTTGTTGTTGTTGTTGTTGTTGTTGCTTTTCCACAGTGCTCAAAAATGATTGTAAACAAAAATAAACCTTCAACTTGATATGCGTCCAGGGATATGCTGAAGGTGCCTCACACACACACACACACACACACACACACAGATAACATAATCTCTTGAGGGGGCGACGGATGTGGATGGCGGGTTGACGGTGTGGGGCGACTGGCGACTGGCGACTGCCTATTGCTGTTGATATGAGCGCTGCGTATATTTGTTTCCTCTTAACTTTTCGTTTTACCTTTTGTTAATTGCTGCTGTCCATTGTCTAGCTGTCTCGCTCTCGCGCCTTGCTCACACCGCCCCGCCCGCCCCGTGCTGGTGTGCGTGTATATATAGGTCACTAGCAAACATAAATAGCGCCCTACACATGTGCTGCACTGCACAAAATTTCATTGACTTGGCGAGAGAAAGCATAAAATTGAATATTTGCAATGAGAATCGCATAGAGAGGCGTATAAGTCTGATGCTCTGAGCAACTGCAGGGTGCTCAAATTTGCCCCTTAAGTTTCATAAATATTGCATATGTATATATATATATATATATATATATCTCATCTACATAATCCATTTCTCTCAGTGTAGATGCGAGTATCTTGCATATCATATTTGTTTTTGGTGAGGTGTTCTCTGTTTCGCTTTCAGATAAGTTGCTGTATTCCAGAAGCGCACACCTTTTAGGCCACCCATCCACACACACACACACACACACACACACACACACACACACACACACCCACACACCCACACACATTGACATTTTCAAGTTCTTGGCCCAGCGCCCGTCGCCTGTCAATGGGCCTGATGGAGACGAAGATGATGTGCGCTGCTCGGCCACTGGGTGGGGGTTGGGGGCATCGATTTCTATAGATCAACCCGGTGTAGTTGTTGTTGTTGCTGCTGTCATTTAGTGTGTCGACGCAACTGTCAAAAATGACCTAAAAAGTGAGAAAAAAAAAACTTCGAATTCGAAATTCGAATTTGAAAAAAAAAACGCGCAACAGCCACAACAACTCAGGCATAGGGTAACTTGATAGCTGCTCGCCCTACGCCGAGCTGGCCCCCATGCAATCCAGAAACCGGAGATAAGAATATGGAGCAAGTCAAAAAGTGAAATGGTCAAACGAATTCGTATCGTATCGAAGCAATTATTTCGAAGACCCGATAGCTTATTCAAATCAAGCACTTGACGATCTTATGCAATGCCAAGTCATACAGTAGATAGATAAATAAAATAGATAGATCCGAGTCAGAAATTCACTCTCACTCTCAGTCTCTCTCTCTTTCTAACTATCTTTATATCTATCTGTTTCCCTCTCTGTGTTCTTTATCTTTATCTCTCTATCTGTATTCCCCTGTCTCTGTCTCTCACCTGTCTTCACTGTTTCGCTCTTTGGTTCTCTCTGAATATCTCTCTCGGTCTCTATTTCTCCGTCTTTCCGTTTCTATATTTCTCTGTATATGTCTGTCTCTATTTTCTCTCTTTCTGTCTCTCTTTGTCTCTCTGTGTCTCTCTCTTTCTCTCATGCAGTTTTTTTTCTCGTGCTCACTTTCTGTCTATATCTCTTTATCTCTCTCCCTCTATCTATCTCTCTCTCTCTTTGTCTCTTTCTCTGTGTCTTTGTTTCTGTCTCTTTCTGTCTTTATTTCTCTTTATCTTCTTCTCTCTTCCTCTATACATATAAACATATTTTTGCTACTATCCAGAATATAGAGTGAGAGAGAAATGACTGAGTGTATACTTTTTATCTTTCTGAGAATTGCAGAGAAAGGCAATAGCTGCAAAATGAGCCTGCGCAAATGTGGACCATCTAAAGCCTTATGTGATTAACTCTTAATAATTGTGAATAGTCTTAACTTACACTTATTTACTTATAGATAAATAACAATATGTGAACTAATAAATATTCTCTCTTTCATTTCTATTGCAGTTCTTAGAGGGAATGACGCAGGCATTTCTTTTGCAGCGTTGGACTTTCGTTTTATAAGGTCAGTCAAATCCAAGATCCCGAAATATATCGATAAATTCGAATAGAATAAGCTAAAGTAAGCTTAAAGCGAAGCAGTCATAAGTGAAGATATATATATATAAATTCGAATAGATATATATAAATATATTAATATAATATAGTACCTATCACAGCTGCTCGTCGTGGCTACATAGGTGCACAAATATCTATGACCCAGAAATATTACGCGAATGCCTCACAACAGCAACAGCAACAGCAACGGCAACAACAACAACAACAACAACAAACATCAAGTGTCAGCATTTTACACTTTACCACAAAACTCGCAAAACACTTTGGCAACTCTCTCCCTCTGCCTCGACCTCCTCCCACCCTTCCTCTCTCTCTCTCTCACTCGCTCCTTGTCTCGCTTTTTCAACTTCAACTCGAATTTCGTTTTCGATTTGCTTACCCTTTGCTTCGGCTTTGGCTTCTGCTTCTGACCTCCGTCACTCCCTCCCCTCCCTCCACACACACACACACACACACACACCGCTGGCAGCCCCCACATGGCTGCCGCCTTTGCTGCTTTTCCACTTGACATTCGCTTAGAGCCCAAAAGGCAATTTGAACGCATTTTGGCCAACAACAAAGGCAGCCAACGAATTACCGTTAAGACAACGCTGCTGCTGCTGCTGTTGTTGCTGTTGTTTTTCTACCACATTCTACAAAGCGTCGACAGCACACACACACACACACAGACACACGCACACCCTCTCTGGCCCCATGGACTAGCCCGTCGGCGTCTGTCGCAATACGTGGCGTATACGTAATCTCGTTGTTGTTGCTATTTGCAAGCGTCGCTGTTGTTGCTGTTGTTGCTGTTGTTGTTGTTCTGCCTTCTATTGCAGTTGCAGTTTTTGTTTTGCGTGTTGGGGGTGCTGGGGCTCGGGGCGCTGTGGGCTTTTCATGCAAATGGCGTTCAAGGATTTTTGTGTGAAAGTTGTTGAACCTCATGACTGGCAATTAGAGTGCAACTGCAACTTGTGCGCAGTTTATATAGAGTATGAACATATATCTATTAGCTCGCTTGCCAGCTAGCCCCCTGCCCAACCCCCCCCCCCTAACTCTTTTCTAATAAGTCAACAGAATTGTTAACAAAATATTGCATAATCTAAATCCAAATTCAAGATGAAATAACTTCAATGTGACTAAGATTTAGGAAGTGCTCCAAATATATAATGGAGTCTTGATGATGATGTATATATATATATATATATATATGAATATATATATATATATATATATATATATATATATATATATATAGTAGAAGCAATGGATGATAAAGCAAAAACTTTAGATGGTTCTGAATATATGAAAATAAATAATTAAAAAGGAAAATAAGTAAATAAAAATTAATAAAAATAAACAAATAAAAGTAAATAAATAAAATGAAATAAATAAACGTAAATAAATAAAAATAAGTCAATAAAAGTAAATAAATAAAAATAAATGAATAAAAATAAATGAATTAAAATAAATAAATAAAAATAAATGAATAAAAATAAATGAATAAAAATAAATGAATTAAAATAAATAAATAAAAATAAATGAATAAAAATAAATGAATAAAAATAAATGAATTAAAATAAATAAATAAAAATAAATGAATAAAAATAAATAAATAACATAAATACAAACATATTCATATATAAATAATAATATATAAATAAAAGTAATATATACATATATATATAAAATATAATATAAATAGACTTTCTGTGTGTGTATCTATGACAACTACTAGGTGGCAAACAACAAATGCGTTCACTGCAACAAAAACTTCTATGAAAAGCTGGCTCAATTGGCTCGGCTGCCAGGCGACATTTGGACAAGCCAAGGAACACACACACACACATTTGCTTAGGTGTATGTGTGTGTGTGAATGCATTTCCAATATGATCCAAGGATATTTCGGCTGCACTAAGTCCACATGACCTTCCAAAGTTGGTTGACTCGAGCCCAGAGCAGAACAGCAAAAAATGTAATAGTAGAGCGAGAGAGAGAGAGAGAGAGATAGAAAGAGAGAGAGATAGAGAGAGAGTTGAATAGGGGAATGGATGACAGCAACTTTTGATTAAGCAACAGAGCGCTGCAAGAGTTGGCAAGCGTCGGGTCAGCGGGAGCTTTAGACGGTGCGGGTGATGCGAGACGGACGTCCAGGGCAGAGCAGAGCGGTTGAGTCTATGATGCAAGCAGTGCAGCGCGCGAGAGCCAAAGCTAAGCAGAAACAGCTAGACAGAGAGACAGCGAGAGAGAGAGAGAGCGCGCACGCGAGTGCACTGCATGGGAGAGCGCATGCACTTGACGAAGCCGTTAGAAGCCAACGGACAAGAGCAAATGGCAAATGGCAGTTAGGAAAACTGCAACTGCAACAGCAGCAGCAGTGGCAGCAGCAGCATTAGCAGAGTTAGCAGCAGCAGCAGCAGCAGAGGTAGCAGCAGCAGCAGCCGTTGCAGCTTTTGGGGGCCTAAGGAAAACCCCACGCGCGCTGTCGTCGCTCGGGTTCTGCTCTCGCATGGTTTTCGGCTTCTGTTTCTGTTTCGGTTCGCTGTCGTCACTGCAAGCCGTTTGACAATTTCGCTGCCCGTTGCTGCTGGTTGCTGGCTGCCAGTTGCCAGTTGCACATTTCCGTTATATCCGCCAGACCGCCGTGCAGCAACAGCAGCAGTTCAATTGGCTAGCGCTTTAACAAAATACAAAAAAATATATATATAAAATAATTCGTACACTGCGTGCGACAGTAACAAAAACAAAACAAACCAAAAAAAAAAAAAAAAGAAGTCGAAAAAAAAAACAAAAACAAAAAAAAAAGAGTTAATAGCTTGAACAACTTCTACTTCAAGCACTTGTAACACAGCAACAATAACAACAACAACAACAACTGCAACTGCAACTGCAACGGCAAGTCATTTTCGCATACGCTCGCTGAGCTGTCGACTGCGCTGCTGACGCCGACGTTAACGTTAACGTTGTCGTTGTCGTTGTCGTCGTTGGCGTTGACTTTGTTTTGGCTTCAAGTGCTTCAGAGCTGCAGCAGCCTCTTACGAGCAGACCGCAGACGGCAGCGGCGGCAGCGCACTGACTTCAGTCGCTTTATGGCTCGAACGCAGTCAGCGCGCGCGCGATTACCAAAAAAAAAACAACAACAAAAATATAACCAAAAGCAACTAAATAAATAAAAATATTGAAAAGCGAACTGCAAATGGCGAGATTTTTTGTTCAAGTGCAGAGTGGGTGCTAAGAAGTGCAGACAATTTGTATAGCGAGTGCAACTGCAAAACAGTTATACGAAACAAAAAGGATCATAAAATCGACAACAACAAACCACAGTAGACGCTGCAGCAGAGACAAAACGCGTGCAACTATGCCTGGCCCGGCGCTGTGGTCCGGTGAGTACCAACGGCGATCGCCACAATCAAAGACAAAAAAAAAAAAAAAAAAAAGAATTGAAAACAAAAACAACAACAACAACAACAATGCTTCAAAGCTCGCTCACAAATGCGCGCACGCGTACGTTCGCTCTCTTTGACGCCGAGCACTCTCTTTGGCAGTTGCATATTTCCGCATGCCATCTCGCTCAGCCAAGCGGGCATGCGTGCTTGGCTGGCTGGCTGTCTCTTTTGCACGCCCGCCTGCGATCCGTGTCATGGACAAGGAAAGAACCCAAAAAACTTTCACTTGCGTCGCAGCAGAGGCAACAGCCTGTCGTCAGCTGGCGGCCGCACAGAGAGCGAGGCTCAAGAGAGCTCACTGCGTCTATGCATGTGTGTGTGTGTGTGTGCGTGCGAGAGAGCACATACAGCGCAAGTGAGCGCACAGTAAATGGAGTTTAGGCGGCTTTAAGCTTCCTGCGTTACAAGTTACATGCAAAAAAAAAAAAAATCAACTGTAAAAGCAACGGCAGCAACAACAGTAACAAGAGCAAATGCAGCAGTAGTAGACTTGACACGTTTGCTTTGCTCGCATTTTCATGCTCTTGTTGTTGTTGTTGTTGTTAATGCTCATTATAAAGTCGTAAGCCAGTTTTGTATGCATGTATTGGCAAATTCGTATGTGTGTGTGTGTGTGTGTGCTGTAAAGCAAAATGTCAGTGAGCAATAAGGAAATGAAATGTGCGCCAAACAATTACATATTGAATTTGCTGTTGTTGTTGTTGCTGCCGCTGCCGCTGCCGCTGCCGCTGCCACTGCGGCTGCTAACAGCGTGCAATGTATTTGAA
The DNA here is from genome assembly GCA_035047625.1 of Drosophila mettleri. NCBI lineage: Eukaryota > Metazoa > Arthropoda > Insecta > Diptera > Drosophilidae > Drosophila > Drosophila mettleri. The sequence goes on from JAWNPI010000109.1 coordinate 15,205,430, forward strand.
ATCGAAAGTGCTCGAGACAATGGTCAACGAACGAACGTGCCAGTGAGAAGGCATCACACACAGCGTTTGTAGAGGGCTCTATAGGGGGCGTGCCCGTGGGCTGGGCAGCATTTGGGGGGGGGGGACGAGGCCACGGCGACATATTAAATGGCAAATGCTGTGCAAGACAAGACTCGACACGATATTTATTTATTTATTTTGTGTTTTATTTTGTATTTGTCGCTACACCCACCCTGGCTGGTCTGTCCACATTTTGCAATTCATGACATTGCTGCTTCTTAATGCCGCTCGTCGCTGGCGTTGCGCTCCACTTGCGTCGCCGTTGCGCAATCGTTGATGATTTTCTGCTCTTTTTCAAATTCACTTTTACCTTTTACTCACTGTCACAGTGCGCCTGTGTAATGCATACTTTGGCTTGAGTCTATGTCTGTCTGTCTGTGTGTGTGTGTGTGAGTGTCACCCACTGATCAGCAATGGGATACCATTTGCAATACATCTCTCCACTCGCTGCGCTGCCAGCGACTCAGGAAGCATTTGCTACACTCACTCACTCACTCACTCACTCACTCAGTCACCCTCCCACTCACTCCCTCACTCACTCGCGCTCTCCGCTGGCTGCTCTATCTTTTTCCTTCGAACATCTAATAGCTATGCTGTGTTAATGCTCAAAGCTTTTTTATGCAGTGGCAGTGGCAGTGGCGGCGGCAGCGGCAACGGCAGCAGGCGTCGCAGTCGTCGCGACGCTAGCGTCGCTGCACTCGCGCACACTGGTGGCACAGTTTTATGTTTCATTTCATTGAACCTTTGCATAAGCGCCTTGCTATCTTCCGCAGCCGCTCTCTTTCTAGCCTGTTGACGTAAGTGACGACACGACTGTAAAGTCCCGACTCCCGTCGAGTGCGGGCCGGGACGAAGACGCAGACGAAGACGAAGACGAAGTCGTAGTCGTTGTATGAAAGCTTTTACTGCCTGCTATTAACTGCAATGAATACGACCCACTGGCAAGCCGGTCAACGTCCACACACACACACACACACACAGACAGGCACACTAATGCAGAACAACTTCAAATTTGAATTTAAATGCAGCACACAGCATAAACTGTAGCATTGGAAGGGGGAGCGCTCCACAAAGCTCAGCAGTTTTTTTTTTTTGTTTGTGTTTTTGTTTTTGTTTTTGGTCGTGCTTCTATTTTCTATTTTCATGCTGCCTAGGCGGCTGCGACGTCAACAGAAACTGTCGCCAGACGCAGCGGAGCTATTCCTGTAGGGTAGGCAGTGCCACTGCGGGGCGGGGCGCAGTGCATGCAGCCTGGCTAGAGTGGCTGGCGTGAGCTTCTGGTGTGTGCGCCCACTCGCATTCTCTCTCACACTCATATTCTCTTCGTTCATCTATCTAGCGCTTATTGCAGCCGACAGACCGAGCGAGCGAGTGAGCGAGCGAGCGAACGCTGGCCGAATGTGTTGCCGAGCGAACGGTCGCGCGTAGCATAACTATGACGTCGACGTCGCCTGGGTCTATGTCTTTGTCTGTGTCTCGTGTCTGTGTCTATGACTGCGCCATGCATATGCTTGCGTGTATTGGTGTGTGCTTTTTACTTTTTGTCTATTGGTTTTCATTTTCATTTGGAGTCGACGTCGGCTTCGGTGACTGCGACTGCGACTGCGACTGCGACGTTTACCATCTAATGGCGTGCTGTGATCGTTTCGGCTACGACTGCGACTGCGGCTGCGACAACGACAGCGCAGCTTTGAATTTGTTATTGCTGTTGTTGTAGCGCGATAGTTTTCGAAGCGCGCGCGCCTGCAACCAGCTACGTTGGCAGCGCAGCCGGCGCAGACGTCGCTGGCTGACTGGGCTGAGACGGTTTGTGGCTGCTGCTTGCTTTCTTTCGCTCGCTTACTCCTTTCATTTCACTTTATTTCGTTCGAATGTACGCACGTTGGCCGCGGAGCAGCATCAAACAAAACAACAACCAGCCGACAACAGCAACAACGACAACAACGACAACAACAACAACAACACACGGCGCGAAAGCGACTCTTAGCCGCTGTTTCTCTGTTTGTTGTGCGTGTTGTCATACGGAAGAGACACTATATCATTTTTTTTTTCTTGTTTATTTTTTTGGAATTTTTTTCTGTTGTTTTTTTTTTTTTTTTGTATTGTTTTTTGGTTCACTATTATAATTCCTGTAATATTTGTGTTGTCATTTTAATGGTTGTTGTGCGCGCACTAACGTGTACCCGGTTCACTGCCATTCGTGGCTCTCGGCGTGCGAAAACAGTTAACGGTTAACGGTTAACGGCTAACGGTCATCACGGGACTTCCAACTCGCTCGCGCCTTATTTGATGTGGTCTGCCTGTAATATACAAATACACACCTATCTCTCCCCCTCTCTCTCTATCACTATATTTAAATGGGATATATTTCTAAAATATGATAAAGAAAAATATGCACATGCAGAGAAGAAAGATGAAATGCATTCGGTGACTGTGACACTCTGTGTGTGTGTGTGTGTGTGTGTGTGTTGGTTGTTGTTGCTAGCTAGAACAACAAGTCAAATAAGAAAACAAATATCTAACGGTGAACGGCTCAAAGTGATCATAAACAATAAATATTGATTTAGATATAGATATATTTATTTATATCTGATAAATCTGACCATTTTTTTTTAAGTTTTTTGTTAGCAGTGTTGCCCAACTCCTCCACACACACACACACACACAGACAGACACACAGACAGACACACAGACAGACAGGATATTTCTCTCCCTCTCTCTTTCTCTCTCTGCGTGTGTGACTTCATCAAGTTCTTCATCTTCTTCTTACTGTTTTTTTTTTGCTCACATCTCTTTCCATTCGCTCCATTAGCTCCTAAAAAGTGAATCAAACTCACGTCTCGTTCGTGTGTGTGTGTGTGCGTGGGTGTGCGTGTGTGTGTGTGTGTGTGCAGTAAATACCCATTGATTGACTACAAAATCTCATGCCTGGATTGTTGTGCAAGCATGCGTCCTAGTTGGCGCTGCTTGCCAGCGGTTGCCGCTGCCAGCATGGCAACAGTTGCCCGTGTCGCCATTCAGCAACAGCATCAGCAACAGCTGTGCCTGCCCACCTAAGGAGCGCCAAGTGCGGGATCAGGATCAGTCCAAATGAATGCCAATCAGCCGCTGAGCCTGGAGCCGCCGGTGGCTGCTGTCAGTGTTGCTGCTGGCGCTGCCGAAGCGGCAGCAACAGGCACAGCGACAGCAGCAGCAGCAGCAGCAGCAGCAGCTGCAGCGACAGCCAGCAAAACTGGCGAGGCCAAGCTCAATGGCCAACATGCGCACGAGGAGCAGCAGCTAAGGGCTATCAATGGTCACGGCACCAATAGCAACAGCAACAGCAACAGTAACAACAACAACAGCAGCAGTGACGACGACAATGTTGCTGACAAGGACGCCGGCCAGGAGGTGGATAGCAGCAACAGCCACAGCAGCAGCAGCAAGCTGACCATTATCAAAACGCCGCTCAACAAGACGTTGCTGAAGAAGTGCAACAACAATAACAACAACAACAACAACAACAACAACAACGGCAGCAATAGCAATGGCAATCTGCCGCATGCTGCTGCATTCAACAACAACTTGCGCAGCAGCAGCAATAACACTGCTGGCATCGGCAACAGCGACGGCAGCAGCAGCACCAGCATCAGCGACAATGCTCTGGGTTTTGGCTGCGATTCCGGTTTTCAAAGCGGAAATAACAATGAGCAAGAACAATTTATGAATGATAATCATCATCATCATCATCATCATTACCATCATCATTATCATCATCATGACGGCGACGGCGACGGCGACGGCGACGGCGATGGCGCAGGTGTTGGCGACGGCCACGGCGATAATGATAATGATAACATCAATGATGCTGCCACTGCTGTTGCTGCTGCAGCTGCAGCTGCTGCTGCTGCTGGCGGCGACATTGATGTTGCTGTCACAGCAGCAACATGCTGCTCGCCGCCCGAGCACGCTGCAGCCGATGAGCAGCAGGATCAGCAGAAGCAGCAATCGCTTGACTTTCGTATACAAACGCCAGCAACTGCAACAGCAACGACGGCAGCAGCAGCAGCAGCAGCAGCAGCAACAGCAACAGCAGCAATAGCCTGCACATCAGCAACAGCGCAAAATGCTTGCAGTCAAAAGTGTAACAAGTGCAACTCTCACAACAACAACAGCAGCAGCAACAACAATAATAATAACAACAGCAGCAGCAACAACAACAACAACAACAACAACATCCATTACAACAACTACAATAATTATTATAAGAAAAAATCTCGTATGCCGCCCATTTGCCGTTAGTATTTTTTTGAATACGTTCTGTTTTCACTTAACATATTATCATAATACCCTGTATTCTCAGCTACTCCCCTAAGCGCCACTGCACTCAACCACGCCCCACACCCCCAACCCGCAACGCCCCAAAATACACACACACACACACACACACACAGTCGAACCCAAATTACAACAAAATAATAAAATCCCAAAACTAAAAACAAAATCAAAATTTTGGAAATTGTGACAAAAATACCGTAAAAATACCACAAAAATACCGCAAAAATACCGAACGAAATACCAAAAAAAAAATTAATATGCAAAAACAAAAATTGTTAAAAACCCGAATTGGCAAACCCTTTTTCCCTCTCTCTCTCTCTCTCTCTCTCTCTCTTTCGTCAATACGATCTGGTCGTGTTGATGAACGAAAACTACCCTGTAATTTGTTTTGTTTCATAATGTCACAGGCTCTGCCGTAATGTGGCAAGTGTGGCACACAGAGCTGACAGCAACTAAATGCTTTCCTCGAGCACAAACACAACAAGAACAAAAACAACAACAACAACAACAACAACAACAACAGCAACAACAACAGCAGCAACAGCAAGAAAATCTGCAACAATTTTAAGAAATCAACCAAAAAAACATATACAAAAACGAAAACGAAAAGAAAAACAAAAACAAAAACAAAAACAAAAACAATTACAACACAATCGGCACTCAAAATTTTTACGTATTCTGTTACGTTCCAAATTCAAGAATCGAATCGGCAACAACAAAATTATGACATCCATAGGTAAATTTGCTCCCAGTGCAAAACTGTCCAAGCTACCCGCTAACCATATCTACTAATACCACTAATATATGCTAGATATCGCTCCACATTCCATGCCATCCCATAAGCCAATCATTCCTAACCTCACTAACAACAGAAGCTACAACATCAACAACAACAACAACAACAACAACATCATCATCATTATCATCATTAGCCACAGTCCCTCACTTACGTATTCTTTCTGGGCTGCACATAATTTCCATAACATTCGATACATTTCCAGCATGTTTCTTGTACACTGAACAAAATGATGTGTGCACCTTGATATTAGTTAGTTATGTAAGACTTGATATCATTTGATGGATAGGGTATTTACTGTATTACATAAGTATGTGCATTTTGCATTTTTGTTATCGATAAATCATGTCGATTAATACTTGGCATAGATTATAGTCTAATGTGGACACTAAACATATTTGATGCTGCACATTTTGGGCTATCGATTTATTTATCGATAAGCCAATAACAGGCAGCACATATGATATATATATATATATATATATATATATATATATATATATATATATATTATTTATATATTTATTTATTGAAGTAAGTAGATTTTACTATCGATTAGAAATCGATAGGCGACTTTGGTAATTTATCAATTTAGTTTCCAGAATTTTCTAAAAATCTACCAAGCGCTGATATCACTGCTGCTAATTGCTTATGCAATGGCTAAGTTTAGTATTATTTTTCTATATTATCGATAATAGTCGCAATGATAAAAGTCAATCAAATGTCATTAAAAATAAGTGATAGAAACTATATCAAAGCTTATTAGTCACTAAAGGCTGTATGGCTAGGCAAATGTCTATTTATTGTTTATCGATTTGAGCAGCAGTGATCGATAATTGAGTTGAGTAAGTGTAAATTTATATATATATATATATATATACATATATATATATATATATATATATATATATATATATATATATATATATATTTTGAAAAGCTTTATTAACTTTCAACACAATAAATCGTTAGCCGCAAAATATCGCAACTGAAAGAAGTTTCGATAAACATGCGAAGAGGCAGTTGGGCTTACAGTGAATTGGTCGCAACAAGATCGAAAGTCATATGCGAAGACTTCCTGCATGCTCGACAGCAACATCGAATGTGGTAGAAGCTAGAGAGTTTTCCAATTTTCTGATGTGAACTGGAAATGGGATCCCAGCGAGCGGCTGCAATTGCAGCTGAAATTCTACAAATGCTCTTCTGTTCGATTCTCATTACGACTCTGACTCTCACACAGGTGCGTGTGCAGCGCCTCTCTATGCCTGTGTGGGTGTTTTTACTGGCTGCTGTTCCTACCACGCGCCGCACACATACACTGCCGCACGCAGACAGCCACGCATGGGCTTTATTGTTTAGAATAATCTTGCGCTTGATAATGAAAATAGGTCAAATTTTAAAAATACACACACAAACGCGACATTGCGACGTCGCTGCCGACGGCGCTGCTGCCGTCACCGTCACCGCCACCGCCACCGCCGTCGTGGCTGTCGTTGATCGTGGCATGCGTGTAGATACGACATTAGATAGATACACACACACACATACACACACACACAGGCATAGAGAGAGCCATGGGCCAACGCACCGCGTTCACTAATTGAGCCAGAGCGAGAGCACGCATGCGGGAGCGAGAGAGCAGATGTTAGAATTTTCAATGCGATCGAAAGTTCAGCTGTTAACGTTGCTGCGTCTACTTGGGACCCCCTCAACTGCCGCAGCCCAGGCAGCTAAGCATTAGACAACTATCGCTCCCTCTCCGCCCTCTCTGCCCAACCCTCTCTCTCTCTCTCTCACTCTCTTTCGCCTCTCTCCATTCGTGGCTGCTTGAACTTCTAGCTTGCAACAGATTGCAACATAAGCGCTTATCTTCTCGCTGATAGCGTGCCCCCCATCTACTCCCCCACCCCAGCCCCATCCCCCTGTCTTCGTTGATATTTACTTCTGACCCATTTCGCGCTGCGTTTTATGACTTTTTTTCGTCGTCGTTTCTTTGACGCTACGCAGCTAATTAGACAACGAACCGCTCGCCCCGCTGCCGCTGCCGCTGTCGCTGTCGCTGCCGGACAACAGCTCCAACCAGTTCGAGCGCTGCTCGCTGCTGGGGAAGTAAATGCAAATTTTGTTTTGGCCATTTGGCAATAACTTCCGCAAAATCCGATACGACGAAACAGAAAACCTAAACAAAGCAAAAAACAACTCGAAACTGAAATACGATTTTATGCATGCCGCAGAGATAGTGATTCACCCCTGACTAGGCTAGGCTAGACTAGGCTAAGTCGGCCCAGTTATAGCGGGTATTATGAATAGTCAATGGGTCTATGAGCATATATATATATTGAGATATTATCAGCTGAAGTAGTTCAAACTTGACTCCATCCATCCATCCATCCATTCGTGATCATTTGGATCATTTATGATCGTTTTTCGTAGTAAAACAAAAATTATTTCATCTTCATCTATAATTTATTAGCGTTCATATTGTACACATAATTATGATGATATTAAATCATAATCTCCTATATTCCATAGATATTTTAATAATTAATAATAGAAATAATAATAATAATAGTAACAAAAATAATAATAATATTATTAATATTAATAATGAAAATAAAATAATAATATCAAATAAATAATAATGATAATAACAATAAATATTATAATAATAAAAAAAAAAAAAATAAAAAATTATAATAAACATAGTAATAATAATTATAATAATAATAAAAATAAAAATTTAAAAAAAAAAATTAAAAAATGATGATAATTAAAAATAATAATAATAAAAATAATAACAAAAATAATAATAATAAAAATATCATTATTATTAATAAAAATATTAATAATATTATTATTAATAATATTAATCTTAATAATAAAAATAAAATAATAATATCAAATAAATAATAATGATAAAAATAAAATAATAAGAACAATAATAATAATAATTATAATAATAATGACAAAAATTAAAATAATAATAATAAAAATGATAATAAAAAAATTAATAATAATAAAAATAAAAATAATAATAATAATAATAATACAAAAATTATTATTAATAAAAATAAAAATAATAATAATAATAATATTAATAAAATCAAATCACAGCATATCAGCTCATATATATTATATATACTCCCATATTCCATAGATCTTCCGTAGATCGATATATCTCAGCGCTTTTTTTATAGTTTTAAAGCCATTATGTCCCACTCTTCGGTTCGTTATTTTAATGAAAATCTGAAATTCTAAACGGCAAATCAAGTTTGACAAGTTAACACCCATGCGAAACGGATTTCGGATTTCGGATTTCGGCTTCGGCATGAGACAAAGTCACGGCCATGGGAAACGTAGCAACAGCATCTCCCAGACCGAGGCTGAAGATGCTAAGAATGCAAGAATATTTTAGCCAGCTGCTGCTTAGTTCTGCAAGCTCTGCCAGCCAGCTCTTGCGTCAAGCGTTGCAGTCAAGCCCGGCCGACTGCCCAATGCTCGCTCACGCCCCCCACAAACAGCGAGATACACACGCCCCAGCAGTCAACTTGTTTGATCTTAGCTCTGCAACTCTAGAGTCTAATTGGAGGGTGCATCTATAATTTATATTTATAGTATATACTTTAACTAATCTTCGAGAATTGTACCAATGGGCTGAAAGATATAGTATTTCCCGCTGAAAGATCTTAGCAAACTTTATATGCATACAACATTTCAATGATATCTAAATAAGAAGAACGTTGTAGTTAAACCGACTGCGTAATACTCTGCTTCCATAGGTCTATTTAGCTAGCAAAAACTGTGAAAATTACAGGGTATTTTTAATATATCAATATTTATAAAGTGCAGACTTTGACAGGGAAGCTCAACAGCAACTGCACAAAGTAATTTTGCTTAGATACGATTATTTAGATCCCATTTGCCACGCCCCCAGTAGGCGTACACGATCTTTAACAGTAAATTAACTGCCAAATTTAAGCTTTGGCCTCTAGAAAATATTGTTGACTTAATTTTAGCCACGCCCACAATATATATATTATAAAATAAATAAAAAATATAAATATATATATTATTATAAATATATATATTGATCTTGTAATGTGTGCGATGTCCATATATACTCTTTTTGCCTTTTGGGAACAGAGCATAAAAATTAATGAAATTAAATTTGCTTTACTCATTTCATTTACTTTGATCTACTTTGGGCTTGTTATAGTTTTTTATTCCACCCGCCACGCCACGCCCCCAATCTAAGGACTCTAGCTGTAATACAGCGAAAAATAGTGCTCAGACTGTTTTGCCACGCCCTAATTGATCGCAGCCCATTTTGACATTTGTCTAAGAAGACGTCTCTAGCGCTATTGCTTAAAAAATAATAAAATCAAATTTTCAGCAAATTGTATCTGTAAATTGTATCTGTAAATTGTATCTGCAATTTGTATCTGCAAATTGTATCTGCAATTTGTATCTGTAAATTGTATCTGTATTGGTTTCTTCTTTCTGCTTGCATTACAAACTTCTGGCTATAGATGTAAATTCTTAGCCCCCAGCTTAACTATGACATCCAAGTCCTCATTGGGCATGCTCAGCAGTTAAGTTGGTAACTCTAAGCCAGAGAAATACGAATCCATGATCCACGGATCAAACATATGTCTTAGGCTGCAGCTCTATGTCGAACGGACGAGCTCGTTGTAATATCGAATATATATACTTATGAGCTCTTCTATATGCAACTTGTATTTGTATTCAATTTAGCACATAATATCCATAAAAGATATCGGACTAGTTCTTGACAATATTACCAAAAAAAAAAGAAAGTATTTTTGGGAAAATTTGATCAATTGCCTCAACAGCTTCAGTTCTTGGGTAATTTTGTGTGTCTCCATTCAGAAATCCTTGGCAAGGACTTATGTAAAAATAGCCTATATAAATGCTTTATCAGACCAATATTTCTTCAACTTGTCAAGCAGGAGCACAGATCCTTCCACTTGATCAGGAGCTGACTCCAATCAAATTTGACTAATTTATAAGCCTTAACTTTGCGCTGTGTTTAGCTCATATCAAAACTATTTATATATATATATATATACATGTGTGTACATATGCATTTCTCGCTCTAACTCTCTCTCTCTCTCTTTCTCTGTTTTTCTGTTTCTCTGACACATTCTCTCACATTCTTTGCGGATGGTGTCTCTGCCGCGCTGCATCTGTCTTTGTTGCGCAGGAATTATGACACTGAGCCGTGGCCCGTACAGCGAGCTCGATAAAATGAGCCTTTTTCAAGACCTCAAACTCAAGCGACGCAAAATCGATTCAAGATGCAGCAGTGACGGCGAATCCATAGCGGACACATCCACCTCGTCGCCGGATCTATTGGCGCCGATGTCGCCGAAGCTCTGTGACAGCGGCACGACGCCGGCGCTGCCGTCGCTGCCGTCGCTGCCGTCGCTGCCAGCGCTGCCATCGGTGACGGTGACGGTGACATCAGCGGCATCCACATCGGCAGCAGCGGCCGCCACCTCATCATCATCAGCATCATCAGCATCAGCAGCATCAGCAGCAGCATCAACGGCCGCCAGCTGTCCGACCAGCAGCACCATAACCATAACCGCAACAGCTGCAGCCAAGGCAGCGGCAGCATCGGCGGCGGCAGCAGCAGCAGCAGCAGCAGCAGCAGCAACAGTTGCTGCTGCAAGCACCGGATCGGCTGGTGGATCCAAGCATCAACAGACTGAAATAAACTCATCCAGCAATGCGATCACGGCGGCGGCTGCTTCGACGGTTATGTCGCCACCGCCGCCGGCGTCGACGCCGCCCCTGGCGCTGGACACCGGAGGGAGTGGTAGCGGCAGCGGCAGCGGCACTGGCAGTGGGGGCGTGCCAGTTGTCGAGGCCCTGTCGCTGGCATTGAGTGCGCGCGGCACGCCGACGCCGCCGCACCACAACAATGGCGGCGCCTCCAGCTCGAGCAATGGCAGCAGTCGTCTGGCCTCGCCGGATTCGCTCGAGGAGAAGCCGTCGACGACAACGGGCGGTCGCAGTGGCGCGACGCCCACCAACGGACTGCTCGCGAGCAGCAGCAACAACAGCAACAACAACAACAACAACAACAACAGCAGCAACAAGATCAGCAGCAATCTGAGTGTCATACGCTCGGTGAAGGAGGAGCGCATCCTGGCCTCGCCCACCAAAATGCTCGCCTACCATCAGCAACAGCAGCAACAGCAGCAGCAGCAGCAGCAGCGGGAGCGCGAACGGGAGCGCGAACGGGAGCGTGAGCGGGAGCGGGAGCGGGAGCGGGAGAGGGAGCGGGATCTGAAGGCGGCCACGGGTCATGTGACGGTGCTGGTGACGCCCTCACGCATCAAGGCCGAGCCGCCGCCGCCCGCCTCGCCCTCATCCACGACGCAGCGCGATAGGGAACGAGAGCGAGAGCGAGAGCGAGAGCGAGAGCTTGGCAGCTCCAGCTCGATCAGCTCGTCGCAGCACATCGGCCGCGCCAGTCCGCCGATGGGCCAGCATCATGCACTCGCTTACGGCCATCCGCACGCGCACTCGCACTCGCACGCCCACGCCCAGCTGGGCGGCCATGGGCATGCCAGCCTAGCGCCCGCCTCCATCGTGCAGACCCATCATCTGCATCAGCAGCTGACGCAGCCGCTGACGCTGAGGAAGAACAGTCCGCCGCAGGAGCTGCAGCTGCCGCAGCTCGCCATGCAGTCCATGCAGCAGCTCACGCAGCAGCAATTGCATCTGCATCATCTGCTTGGCCAGCAGCAGCAGCAGCAACAGCAGCAGCAGCAGCAGCAACAGTCGCCGCAGCACTTGCAGCAGCATTCGCCACATGCGCTCATTCGCGTCAAGAAGGAGCCCAATACGGGCGGTGGATCCAGTGGCCAGGTGCAGCGGCACCTCTCGCCACACCACCACCAGCACCAGCAACACCAACAGCAGCAGCAGCAGCAACAGCAGCAGCAGCAGCAGCAGCAAAGCCAGCAACATCAGCAGCAGCAGCAGCAATCGCTGATGCACTCAGCCTCGCTGCAGACGCTGCGTCATCCGAGCCGCGATGCAGCCATATTGTTTCGGGTGAAGAGCGAGGTGCAGCAGCAGGTGGCGGTGGCTGCCGCGGCTGCGTCCAGCGGACTGCCGCATCTGATGCAGCCCACTGCAGCGGCAGCGGCGGCCGCAGCGGCAGCAGCGCAGCGCATGGTCTGCTTCAGCAATGCGCGCATCAACGGCGTCAAGCCGGAGGTGATTGGCGGCCCGCTCTGCCCGTCGCCGCACCCCTCGTCGTCGTCCTCTTCGTCGCAGCTGTCGCCGCAGACGCCCTCGCAGACGCCGCCGCGCGGCACGCCCACCGTCATAATGGGGGAGAGCTGCGGCGTGCGCACCATGGTCTGGGGCTATGAGCCGCCGCCGCCCACAGCGGGTCAGCACCAGCAGCAGCAGCAGCAGCAACAACAGCAGCAGCAGCAGCAACACCAACAGCAGCAACAACATCAACACCAGCAGCAACAGCAGCAGCAGCAGCAACAACAGCAGCAGCAGCAGCAGCAGCATTGCCTGCAGACTGCCTCTTCACCATCGACGGGGTCCATTACGCCCAGCCATACGCCCGGTCCGCCGGCCGTGGGCCCGCAGAACAACGAGGAGGCTGCGCAGCTGCTGCTCTCACTCGGACAGACGCGCATCCAGGATATCCGTCCGCGTCCGCATCAATTTCGCACTCCGCACGCCCTCAACATGGAGCGCCTGTGGGCCGGGGACTACTCGCAGCTGCCGCCGGGTCAGCTGCAGGCGTTGAACCTAAGCGCCCAGCAGCAATGGGGCAGCTCCAATTCCAATTCCAACTCCAGCGGCAGCGGACGCTCGCTTGAGGCGCCCCACGAGCCAACGGACGAGGATGATCAGCCGCTGGTCTGCATGATCTGCGAGGACAAGGCCACCGGTCTGCACTACGGCATCATCACCTGCGAGGGGTAAGCTCAACGAAGGCGGTACAAACGCAGTAACACTATAGCTCTCTCTCTCTCTCTCTCTCGCTTCCTCTCTCTATCTCTCTTGCAGATGCAAGGGCTTCTTCAAGCGCACCGTGCAGAACAGAAGGGTCTACACGTGCGTCGCCGATGGCACCTGCGAGATAACCAAAGCACAGCGCAACCGTTGTCAGTATTGTCGATTTAAGAAATGCATTGAGCAGGGCATGGTGCTGCAAGGTCAGTATGATAACTTGGCTAATTTATTGCTAATCATAACTATCGATTCACTTGGCCCCATCAAATTGACCTGAATATATCAAGTCGGTAGTGTCCGACTGGTAAGGTCATAGAACCCTGCTTAAGGCTGGGTATAAGTTATTAGAGTAGAACTTATTGAGTGGCCTACCCAATCGACTAGGCTCAGAGAAAGACCAAAAAAGTGCTTAATAAAAAATATTGACTATTTTTTTACTTTAGGTCTAAAAATATCCTGAATTTTCCTAAGCTAAATTCTTTTCCTTTGCTAAATGAAAATAAGTTATGGAGAGCACAATTTATTGACTTCTTCTTTGAGTGGTTTACCCAATCAAATAGACATAGAGTGAGATCAAAGAAAGTCTCTAATAAAAAAGCTTTAAATAATTTAAGTCTGCTCAAAATTTCCCGAAGAAAAATACTTTCCTAAATAGAACAGTCGCATCAAAAGCCAAAAGTCTAAGCCAACTCAGAACTGGTAAGAAGTTATAGAGAGCAAAAATTCTTGCAATTTTCGATCTACCCAATCGACTAGGCTCAGAGCACAAAAGGATGTCCTGAAAGTCTTATAATATCCAGAAATGCCCAGAAATACCAAGTCAAAAAGTCATAATACCAAAAAAAAAAAAAAGTATATTTTACCTTTTACTACAATCTATTGAAAAATAAAAATTCCAAGTAAAGTTCATGTCAAAAAAAAAAACAAAATATTAAAAAATGTTCGACTATTTCCTAGTTTATTTTGAATAATCATAATAAGATTCCCAGAAAGAAAAGTTGCTTTGCTAGAAAGTTAAGTGTGCTTAGAAAAAAAAAATTTGACTCTTAAATTTTTCAGATTTAATTAATTAAATTAAATTAATTATATCAAAATTTTCCCGTAGAAAATTATTTTTCATAAGCACAAAAGTCGCATCAAAAGAAAAATACCAAATAAATAGTTAAAAATTTTCGAATATTACTTAGAATTTATGGAGAAATAAAAAGAGTCAAGAAAAGTTTATGCCAAAAAAAAAAAAATGTTCGACTATTTTCTGGAATATTTTGAATAGTCAAAATTACCAGAAAATTTCAGAAAATTTAAAAATTTTCGAAAATTAATTTTCGAAATTAATGGAGAAATAAAAAGAGTCAAGAAAAGTTTATGCCAAAAAAAAAAAATGTTCGACTATTTTCTGGAATATTTTGAATAGTCAAAATTCCCAAAAAAATTTCAGAAAATTTAAAAATGTTCGAAAATTGCTTAGAATTTATGGAGAAATAAAAAGAGTCAAGAAAAGTTTATGCCAAAAAAAAAAGAATATTTCAAAATGTTCGACTATTTCCTGGAATATTTTGAATAGTCAAATTTCCCAAAAAATTTCAGAAAATTTAAAAATTTTCGAAAATTGCTTAGAATTAATGGAGAAATAAAAAGAGTCAAGAAAAGTTTATGCCAAAAAAAAAAAAATGTTCGACTATTTTCTGGAATATTTTGAATAGTCAAAATTACCAGAAAATTTCAGAAAATTTAAAAATTTTCGAAAATTAATTTTCGAAATTAATGGAGAAATAAAAAGAGTCAAGAAAAGTTTATGCCAAAAAAAAAAAATGTTCGACTATTTCCTGGAATATTTTGAATATTCAAAATTCCCAAAAAAATTTAAAAATGTTCGAAAATTGCTTAGAATTAATGGAGAAATAAAAAGAGTCAAGAAAAGTTTATGCCAAAAAAAAAAAATGTTCGACTATTTTCTGGAATATTTTGAATAGTCAAAATTACCAGAAAATTTCAGAAAATTTAAAAATTTTCGAAAATTAATTTTCGAAATTAATGGAGAAATAAAAAGAGTCAAGAAAAGTTTATGCCAAAAAAAAAAAAAAAATATTTCAAAATGTTCGACTATTTCCTGGAATATTTTGAATAGTCAAAATTCCCAGAAAATTTCAGAGTATTCACTAAAAGTTGCTTTTCTGGAAATAGTTAACTGTGATTAGAAAATATAATTCAAAAATTGTTTAGATTTTTTGCTTTATCTAACTATTCAGCTAGTTAAGATTAAACTATTGAGTTGTCTATCCAATCAAATAGGCTCAGAGAGAGAAATGTTAATGAAAGTCATTAATGAAAAAAAAAAAAATGAATATTTTCATACCTTTAATAATAATAGTATCCAAATTTACCCAAATATAAATTATTTTTCATAAACATCGAAAAGAAAAAATACCAACTGAATAGCTAACAATTTTCGACTATTCCTAGAATATTTTGAAAAATAAAAACTCCAAGCGAATTTCAGAAAATACCCAATAAATTGCAGATTAAAATGGGCTTGGCTGGAAGTACACCTCGCTTTACACGGCAGAAATGCTCCCTATAAAAAACATAGAAATAGGTCAAAAGATTAGAATAACTTTTGAGTCTCATAGTAAATTCCCGCCTTGTTAAAATATTATGACAGAATACCAGATCTATCTATCTACAGAATATTATGTAGTATTGCCAGACTTAAAGTAATGTAAAAAAAATTTAAATTAAAGTAAATAATTAACATTTATTTTTTTGATTGTGAAAACCGAAAGCGAAACCGAAAGCGAATCCCTGTAAAGCGAATACCCTGTAAAGCGAGGCATAGGCGTAGTTTACTTGGGCAAGGATAAATTGTCCTTAAATATTTTTCAGACTTTTGCCTCATTTCATTGTCCAGTTCTTGGGCTCATTTAGAAAGTAGCTCAGCTTTCATAGCAAGTCTAATTTCGTGCTTGTATTTCATGATTGGATCCCTGCTAGCCGTGCGGGAGGATCGCATGCCGGGCGGACGTAACAGCGGCGCCGTCTACAATCTGTACAAGGTGAAGTACAAGAAGCACAAGAAGACAAACCAAAAGCAGCAGCAGCAGCAGCAGCAACAGCAGCAGCAACAGCAGCAGCAGCAACAGCAGCAGCAACAGCAGCAGCAGCAGCAACAGCAGCAGCAGCAGCAACAGCAGCAGCAACAGCTGCTGTCGCCCATACATCATCATCATGCTGCTGGCGGGCACGGCCATCCGGCGCAGCTGTCGCCGCATCATTTGCTGTCGCCGCAGCAGCAGCAGCTGGCGGCAGCTGTGGCAGCCGCTGCACAGCATCAGCATCAGCAATCGAAGCTGTTCCTGGGGCCCGTGCTCAAGACGGAGCACTTGCAGCCGCCGCCAATGCACAGTCCGGCGCAGCAGCAGCAGCATCAGCAGCAGCAACAGCAGCAGCAGCAGCAGCAATCGTCGCCGCATTTGTCTCTATCCTCCCCGCATCATGTGCCGCCACCGCCCAATGTGACACAGCAGCAACACCACAACCATCACCAGCAGCAGCAACAACAGCAACAACAGCAGCAGCAGCAGCAGCAGCAGCAGCAACAGCAGCAGCAACAGCAACAACAACAGCAACAACCATCGCTGCCGGCGCATCTGATGAATGGCACCATATTGAAGACGGCGCTGACCAATCCCAGCGAGATCGTGCATCTGCGGCATCGGCTCGACTCGGCCGTCAGCTCGTCGAAGGACAGACAGATCTCGTATGAGCACGCGCTCTCCATGATCCAGACGCTGATCGACTGCGATGCGATGGAGGACATCGCCACGCTGCCGCACTTCAGCGAGTTCCTCGAGGACAAGTCGGAGATCAGCGAGAAGCTGTGCAACATTGGCGACTCGATCGTCCACAAGCTGGTGTCGTGGACCAAGAAGCTGCCCTTCTATCTGGAAATCCCAGTCGAGATACACACAAAGCTGCTCACCGACAAGTGGCACGAGATACTCATACTGACGACGGCCGCCTACCAGGCGCTGCACGGCAAGCGCTCCTCATCGAGCGGTGCCGCCGCTGCCGCTGCCGCCGCCAACGCAAGTCCCAACAATCACAGCAGCAACAGGCACGGCTCGCCGGCACCAACATCGACGCCGACGGCCAGCCAATTGCCAATGCCGCTGCACAAGGACGATCCGGAGTTTGTCAGCGAGGTCAACTCGCATCTGAGCACGCTGCAGACCTGCCTAACGACACTGATGGGCCAGCCGATTGCCATGGAGCAGCTGAAGCTCGATGTTGGCCACATGGTCGACAAGATGACCCAAATAACGATCATGTTTCGCCGCATCAAGCTCAAAATGGAGGAATACGTCTGCCTCAAGGTGTACATATTGCTGAACAAAGGTACGTCCGCATTCAGACCTGCCCAGTCCCAGTCCCAGTCCCAGTCCCAGTCCCAGTCCCAGTCCCAGTCCCAGTCCCAGTCTAGCGAGTGACCCTGTTCATGTTGTGCTCTTTGTCAATTTTAGCAGAAGTGGAACTGGAGAGCATACAGGAACGCTATATCCAGGTGCTGCGCTCCTATCTGCAGAGCTCATCGCCCCAGAATCCGCAGGCGCGGCTCAGCGAGCTGCTCTCGCACATACCCGAGGTAAGTCCTCAGCTGCCAGCCGCCCAGCCGCCCAGCTCATTACTAATCACCATGACCACCCCCAACCCACCCAGATTCAAGCGGCGGCCAGTCTGTTGCTGGAAAGTAAAATGTTTTACGTGCCCTTCGTGCTCAACTCGGCGAGCATAAGGTAGCAAATGCTTGAGCATGGCCTGCTGCCCGCCAGCAATCATCAGCCGGCGCCGTCCAAGCGCCAACAGCAACACGAGCCACATCTAACAACAACAACAACAACACCAACAACACCAGGAACACGTCGCAGATCCCGGCCACAACAACAACAACAGCAGCAGCAGCAGCAGCAACAGTTGCAGTTGCAGGCGCAGGCGCAGGCACAGGTTGCCTTGTTGCTGGATCTGCCCAAGATCAAAATTGAGATTGGCGCCTCGGAGCCGCCGTCGCCGCAGCCGCAGTCGCAACAACAACAACAACAATTGCCGCTGTCGCTGACAGCAGGCAACACGGCCGGCGCCAATGACGATGCCTCCGCGTCCATACTGAAGACTTCGCTGCTGAGCGGCGCAGCGGCAACGTTGGCCACGCTGACAGCGGCTGCTGATCAGATAGCGCGCAGCAGCAGCAACAGCAGCAGCAATAGCAGCAGCAGCAGCAGCAGCAGCAGTAAAATGACGAATAGCAGCAACAGATTAGAAGAGAGCAAAAGACTTGAACATCAACAACATCAGCAACAACAGCAACAGTATACATCAATTCTACAAACGGCCTTAATGTCACAACGTCCAATGGCAGCTGCCAGCACGCTAGCAACACCAACAGCAGCAGCAGCAGCTGTAACAGTAACGCGAACAGCAACGCCGCCGCCAGCGCATGTGCTGAAAACGGCGGTGACATTGGCCAGCCTAAGTGAAATAGCCTCTGCTCAGCAGCAACAGCAGCAGCAGTTGCTGGCATTGCAGCAGCAGCAGCAGCAGCAACAACAGCAACTTTTACTGCCCCGTAGGATAATCAACTTAAGTAACAACACTGCCACGAGTCCAGGAGCAATAACAATCACTACCAAGCCGCTGCTGCGACAACGCAACGGCAGCAGCAGCAACGTCAACAACAGCAACTGCCACAGCAGCAGCAACAGTTCAAGTCAGGCGGCAAATGGTAAGCAAAACTATTTCTAGGCAAGAAATGCGGCTAATTTTTAAATACCAATTGCCAGCAGCAGCAGCAGCAACAGCCAGAACAACAGCAGCAGCTGCAGCCGCATCGACAGCAACAAGCACAGTACTGCCCAACGGCAACTGTTGCCGACAGCAGGCAACTGTTGCCAGCACTGCCACAATACACACACAAACCGATGAGCAGCTGTTGCTGCCCGCTGCCACGCCCACGTCATTAACAATGCGCCCAGCAACAATGCAACAATGGACTGCCGTGTCGACGACGACGACGACGACACAAACACAAACACAACAGCAACACCCACACCCACACCCACACCCACACCCACAAACAACATCATCCACAGCACCACACAGCAACAACAACAACAACAACAACAACAACAACAATAATAATATTAATAATAACAATACTTTTAATAATAACAATATAAATAATAATAATTATACTGCCGCTGCTGCCACGCCCATGCGCCCGCCTACGCGCACGCCCGTGACCTCAGCTTCTGTTACTGTAGTTGTGTTCAAAACAATGTTACCTGATGACTGAATTATTTTAGAATAGTACACTTAAAGCATGTTTTTTATTATCGATTACCGATTACCAATTACCAATTTAAAATCGATTACCGATTACCAATTACCATTTACCACTTACCAACTATTAAGCTTCGATTATCGATCCACAATTCGCGATTATCGATACACCCCACTATCGATCATCGACTATTGATTATTATTATCATTATCATTATCATTATCATTATTATTACTACATACATATTGTAGAGCATATATTGTATTTTCATGTAATTTTTAATTTTCGCCCCAATTGTTGGAGATCTTATAAGCCAAAACCTAACCTAACCTATAAACAAACAGAAAAAAAAAGAAACAAAAAAAAAAAAAAAGTTAGCAAAAATCAAGAAAAAAAAAAACAAATGAAAACACTAAACCAGGCGAACCAACCAATCCTGTTGTCCTAGCCCAACCCTAACGTATTCAAAAGACTGCGGACCGAAAAGGAAACGAAACAAAACGAAAAAGAACGGAACGGAACGAAACGGCATAAAAGAGATCAGCACAGCCAGACTAATGAAATGAAATATAGCTAAAATGAGCGTACGGAACATGAAATTGAATTGAAACGCTGGCCCACAACAAGACTGCAACTAAATGTGAAACAAAATGGAATGAAACACTTTTGTTCTGTTTGACGCCTTTAACAGACAGACCAAGACGAACGCACTGAACACACAAGACTGTAGACTGTGAAACGGAACGAAATGGCATGAAGCGACCAGAGCAGAAACGCAATGGAATGGAACAGTTTGGTTTGGTCTAGTTTTGGCTAAAAAAAAAAAGAAAAGCAAAATGAATAAGAATAGATTTTTGTTTTGTGTTGTTCTCATTCGGTTTTAGAACTGAATTCTGTGCTTTTTACGGCATTACGAAAGGGTGTGTGTGTGTGTGTGTGTGTGTGTGTGTGTGTTGACTTTTTAAACTAAATAAATTATGCTTTTACTATATACATACATTATTTAATATATATATATATATATATATATATATATATGTACACACACACTGTCTCCCACACACACACACTCACACACACATATGCATATATAATTATAAGAAAAAAAACTTTTTTTTTCATGCAAATTTTAAAGAGGAAAAAAATTGCAAAGAGGAAAAAAATCTTAATTTAAGTGTTAACATTTATTCATATGGATATTGATTTAAGATCAGTTAAGATTGAGCTAATCACTTATAGTTGACTATAGCCACACACACACACAGACACTCACACACACACACACACACACACACAAAGATACACACTCATATTATGTATACAGCTATAAGATACATTGTTTTTTTTTTATACATATATCTATATATATATATATACACAGATCTGAATAGATATACATATATATATATATATGTAACGCAAATCAACCACATAAGCTATATATATATACATATATATGTATATCTATTCATATACACATATATACACGCATACATCTAATATATATACATAGTAATTAAAGTCGTATTTAGCTAGTTTTTACTGTCCCTGGTTTTTAAGTACTTTTTTTGTAGAGAAATTCACACACACCCATCCATATATACACACTCACACACACACACACATACATACATACATACACACACGGGCTGCGCTGCGTGTAACGGGCTTGGTAGGTTGAGCGTGTTGTGCGAGTGTTGAGGGGCGATTGGCTACGTTTATCGATAAGCGATAACGCGGCAAAAGCTGCAACTTTAAATTATTTAAATGGCATATTATGTAACGTTAGTTTAATAAACTACACACACACACACACACACCCATACATCTAAGCCTAAGCTAATCTAATCTAATATTAATTAAATAATTGAGAAGAAGAAGAAAAATGTGTGCATACAAAGTTATACAACTGTTTATTATTATTATAATTTTTTTTTTTTTTTTTTTGTATGTTTGTATGTATCTGTCTTGTACACTTGACCAACAGAAGAGAAACAAAAACAAAAAAGTCTAATTCTAATTATTCATTTATTTTTATTAGTTTTTTTTTTATTCATTATTATTATGTATGTATATACCTATATAGTATATACATATGCATACTAAACATAATTATCGCATAGTACATATATATATACACACATATATATATATATTATATGACGAAAGCGTCGTCGTCGTAATCAAAAAAAAAAATAAGAAAAAAAAATCATTAAACAAAAAAAAGGAACATAAAAGCTGAGAGAATGAAAACAAACATACAAGAAAGAAAATATGCCTGAGATCGGGCTGCTATCGATGCCGTTTGTTATCGATATCGATGTCGCACTATCGTTTATTGTAAATGTATTAATTTTGTTGATTTTTTTGCTGTCTGTATACATTTTTTTTAACAACATTTTTAATAAATGTAATTCTTAAATAATTTCCTTTTTCGTTTCTTTTTGGTTCGTAGCTCTCGTACTTCCAACTTGCCATCCAAGTTTTTATTTTTTTATTATTTTGTTTTATTCTAGCATCAAAAAAAAAAAAAAAACATGTTGGCCAACGAAATAGTTAAGAATTTGATCATTTTTACGTCCTTGCGGCGCCTGAAGTGAAAGTTGAAAAGTGTTGCATACTTTTAGGGGTTCCTAATTTTAAGCTCTTCTCTAGTTGAAGACGTGCGACATGCGTGCAATTAATGTAGATTGCGGTCTAAGCTGCACAGGTATATCAATTGGTAATCAAAATAAATATAGTTCTAAAAATGTACACCAATTTAAACGAAGGAATTTGACAAATATTCAAACGAATCGAACTTGCTGTCTTGAGCAGAAGCAAATATTGCACTTGATATCATCATGATATTCTCTACAAAATAAGATTCTAATTACTTTTTTATATTTCGAGGCAATTCATAAAAATTGAATTTATTTCTTTAAAGTGTTTAGTTCACGCCGTTGACACAGCAACAGATAAGAGAGAGAGATATATATATTTTGTATATTTGCAAAAGTTGGCAAAGTTGCCATAGATAATACTCCCTGCTTTGAACCGAGCCCGAACAGCTGAAACAATTCCTATCGCCTACCACACAAACGGGGCAAATGCGCTCTCTCGCTCGCACCTGCAATGCACACACACACACACACACACACACACACACACAGACACACATACACAATCACATCTAGATACAATGAATATAAAAGGTAAAGAAAATGAATAAAGTAGCTAAGAAAAATGTAATTACGTTTAAAGCAAGAGTCTGACATCAAATTGCCTTCAAGAGACAAAACAAAAAGAGTCAAAAGAAAATGAAAAGATTTTCCATAGCAAAAGTTTCCTTTTCGTTCGGTTTTGGTATATTAAATGCAGCAGCAAATACATAAGAGTACAGTCTATGTATTACTGAAATATATAAAAAATACGATTACGATTACGATTACGATTACGAATACGAATAACTCAATAATGGAAAAGTATAGTCAATATATATATATATATATATATATATATGCATATATAACATATATATATACATGTATGGTATATAGATGCATAAAGAATAGTAGCGAAGGAGCAGATACAATGATGATAATACCATATTTTTGCACTGTGTGTTAACAAATAAGTGTTAGGCCATAAATTGTCATTTTATTGCAATACATTTGAGCTGGAAATAAGCCCTCTCCCTCTCCCTCTCCTTCTTCCTCTCCTTCTCCCCCTGCCACAGTCCAAAAAGCGTCATTTCCATTCATTCAGTTACATATATATATATATATAGATATAGGCGTAGACCTTGACTAGATCCAAATGAAAAACCTCCCAAAATTAGGCCAGGCCAGTTTTTTTTAGACTAGCGAGTACGTTTCTTCAATATGCTCTTATGTCTTTGTAAATAACGAGTAGCGAGTAGCGAGTACCGAGTAGCGAGTAACGTTTATGCAGCACACGCACTAGATATACTGTTAGAAAAGAGAAAGCAAAAAACAAAAGCAAAACACTTTTTGCTTTTGACCCAATTAGCTAGCTAATTTTTAAAAGAAACACACAAGAGTTGACATCCACACACACACACACACACACACATAGATACATACAGACACACGTAGACGATCCTAAGTAGCATTCACTCAGACCACAGAGAGCACTCGCTAAGCATGATATAAACGATATTCGACGCAAGCCATTTGAAGCAAAACCGTTTCAAAAATGCTCAAAAACCAATGAATGGCAAGCAAAATCTGAAATATAAAATATATATATATATATATATATATATATATATATATATATATGTATATACATAAGATATATATATATATATATTTATTATATAAGGTATAGAGCGCGTGTTATGTGTATGCCAGCTAAAAGGGGAGTACATACTTTTTATGGTGCTTAACTCGATCAACAATCCCCTACAACATAATCGATAACGATAACCGA
Source organism: Drosophila mettleri (assembly GCA_035047625.1). Classification (NCBI taxonomy): domain Eukaryota; kingdom Metazoa; phylum Arthropoda; class Insecta; order Diptera; family Drosophilidae; genus Drosophila; species Drosophila mettleri. The sequence goes on from JAWNPI010000109.1 coordinate 15,229,387, forward strand.
TAAACACAACAACAACTCAAAACCAATGGGACTGATGCAATAAAAGCTAACAAACACACACACTCACACACAATATATATATTTATATATATAATAGCTGGCATTTTTTCAACATGAAAAGAAAACACAAAAAGTGAAAATATATATAAAATAAAATCAAGGTAGATCCTTACAAAAACAACAAAAAAAAAAAACATAAAGGATTAGAGTAAACGTCGTCCTGCTAACAGTGCGGGCAAATGCCATTGTTACACTTAAAAAAAAAAATTAATATAAACATTTTTTGTGTATAAGTAACAAAAAATGAAAAGTGAAAAAAAAAATGAGAGTTTAGCTATTAGATAAAAATGTTTTTTTTTTTTGTCGGCAGCAACTGCAAGGACTCAACTTGCTGTACGAGTGTCCAGGCATAAGGACTGGCTCAAGCGTTTTATATAAATATATACAACACACACACACACACACACACACATTAGCATATATATACATATATATAGATACATCATATTTTGTTTGGTTCTGGAACTTGAATTAAATGTTACTTGATGGATTAGCGAAACGTACATGAGGAGCAAAGAATATAATATAATTTGACATTGATGTAAATGGGCAAAGCAAAAATGAAAAATGAAAATGTTAGCAAAATATAATAAATAATTATAATAAAAAAGAAGCAAATAATGAACAAACAATGATAAAATGAACTAAGCCCCAAATTGACAAGTTTTAAAGCACGATTCGAGACACACACAAATACATACACACACACATTTAATAAATTACACATTGTATTAATAATAATAATAATAATAATATAAATTAATAAAATGAAATGTATTTACGAATAAAGTTAATATTATCACATGAAATGTGGAACTCATTTATTTGCGCGCTGAACTCGCCGCGATCTTATGGACTACTTTGGTATTTCAGCTGTGAACTGCGGCTGCATGACGATCTTGAACTGTTTCTTTGGACGGACATGAGCCACCTCATTGATAAAGTCCCTGCAAGGAATAAGAATTAATTGCCCATTCGCATATGGTAAATATTATAGAACAGCTTCTACATACTCCTCGTTGGCCAGCGTCACATTGATGCGATCTGTGGAAACGCGCGTCGGTCGTATGGCACCAAAGAAATCGGTTATGGGCACCTTGTGCGGATCACGTCGGTACAAATCCTTGCGAACGCCAACGGTGGAGATGCAGACGCGCTTGGGACACACTTGCAGCTGCAAACAAGCAAATGAACATTTCAATAAGCTGAGATAAATGCGCTCTCGCTGGCTGCTTACGAATTCGCCAATTGTGCGCTTGCTAAACGGCTGCACCTTCTCCAGGAACTCCAGGGCATAGTACGTGTAGCGATCGATCATGTAGACGCCAATCGAGGGGTCCACATGATGCTGCGAAATACATATGTTAAGCGACAGTTGGTCCATCGAGGGCAGCGACAACTCACCGATAGCGAGTCCTCGCCGACTAGGCTGCTGGCAACGGCCAACACATTGGGCGATGTAAACTTCTCGTACAGCGACGCCGCCTGGCAAGTGTCCACCATGAAGAAGAGCTCGTTGTAGCTGAAAGTGAGCAAGAGCAGCAGCTGAGCGTGATGGATGCAAACAACTTGAAGTTATAATCATGGCATACAAACCGTTTTTTCTCCCACATTTGCTGTATGCCATCGGCCAGTTCCTGGCTGGTTATCTCCTCGGAATCCTGGAATTTCAGAAAACCATCGCCACCATGTCCTGTCAAATAGATGAGCACATTGCTGCCCGCATCCGAGAGCAGCTTTTTGGAGCGTGCGGTTCCGTTTTGTGTGCGGCCCGTTAGCAGCCGGACAAAGTTCTCGACGGTCACCTCGTAGCCACGATAATCCACCTCCACATCATCGCCATACACATTAATGTGCTGATTGGCATTGTTGTACACCTGGCCCGGTCGCGGATTACGCGCATTGCACGCCATATCATCGGCAATCATCAAAATGATCTGCGAGTCGGGTATGCCAAGACGCTTGACGGACCTATAAATGGACAGCACATTGGCCACATGACGATAATTGAACCAGAAACGCGATGCATCCACCAGCACAGCCCAGTTGTTCGTATGCGTCGAGCGTTGGGCGGCGTCTACATAAGCCTCTGGCAATATTGAGGTATCCTATCAAAGAAACAACATTAATTGGTATATCTCTGGGCTCTCTTCAGTGGAGTCAGTGTTTTATACGCTTTACTCACATGCTCAGCGACGCAGACTTGAATAATAGCAAGCCCCAACAGAAGCCCTTTGTAAAACATATTCATGAATTTTTATTTATTGTTTCCCCAATACTATTTTGTATGCCGGCGTTGAGCCAACCCTGTTCCTGCTTAGAGCTGCCAGTTGTTTATGTTAGGTAACAGCTGATAGTGCTGCCAGTACTGCCATTCACCCTTCTGGCAACGCTTTGCTATGTGACAATAAATGTTGTTAAATTCCAACATTTTGCATGCCAATTTTAGCACATTATAATGATTTGAATGAACCTTTCTGCCATAAAACATAAATTTCATAGTTTCAGCTATTGACTTTCAGCTAACATTATATTCAAAGTCAGCTTTAAAGGCCATAAAAACTAACAAAAAAAAAGTCAATGGCGTTCTGAGACAATCCAATATGGCGTATAAATGACGCTGGCATGTCGGACAAACACATGAAGAGAGAGAGAAACGGAGCAATAAACAGCACGTCAGCCGAAAGCAGTTCGTACACATGCTTACATACAAATATACCTGTACATGTGCATACATGTGTATGTGTAAGTGCATATTCCAATGTAAAATGTGCTTTAACGTAAATATGTATATACATATGTATCTGTGTGCGTATATAAAAGATACAAAGGTACTTGGCTTTTCTCATGGCGAAACTAAAGAAAATTAACCAACAACAATGCTTATGAAAACTCTCTGAATTCGCCGCAAACATCTCGCAATCGCGATCACATCGCTGGCACTCTCACTCTCCCTCTCTCTCTCTCCCGCTCCCTATATATTTTCTGTTCTTAATGATTCTCGCTCTCTGATTCACGTGGGTTTCCAAATGAATGCATGAATATGGGTTTGGTTTCTCTTAGTCTGGCGAATATTGAGCATGTGTTGGGTGTGTGTATGTGTTTTTCACCATTTAGTGTTGAGCTTGAGCTTTGCCGGAAGTTTTCTTTTCATTTTTCATCCGTTTATTGTTGTGCATTACGCCTGCCCATTGATATTCGCATATTGTCGCTTCTGCTTTACCTTGAGATTCATGGCTGATAGCTGCGTGGCGTTTGTCGGCCATTGCGTTTTCCAATTTCTGTTGCCTTCAGCGCTTAAATACATACACACATACATATGCATGCATGAGTGTGCTGCGAATGTACATGTTCGTATCTATGTATGTATGTACATTAATGTGACTGCCAGAGCCCACTGTTTCTACTTGCCATATTATTTTATGTACATGCATGCATGTGTATGTATTATAGATACATATATACATATATACAACGTATTTACTCTATGCATCCACAGAACTATAAAGGTGAAATTAATGGAGTGGGCGTGCTATGAAAGCCTGCAGAAAACAATTAAAAGGCGACTTTTTCCATCTATATATATATATATATATACATACGCCTGCATGTGTGTCGTGTGCTTGATTTTTGCGTGCGTATGAACGTGTGTGTGTGTATGTCTGTACATTAGTTACGTATGTGTATTTGTGCACCAATTTATCGATATGTTGGCTGCCATTGTTTTGAGATCGTCATTTACATAACAATAATTGTTTTTCTATTAAAGGAGGGTGCCAAGAAATTCTAAATTGCTGTGGAATTTAGATTATATATATTTTTTTATTTAAAGAAACCAATACAGTTTACAATTGGAAAGCGACTTCAATTGCAAGCTTGATCCTTGGTGGCTCCAAGATTATCCTTGACATAGTCAAATATTTACAGTCAGCTGATTTTACATGCGCATCACTCAACAGGCTAGCAGCGCGGGAACAGATGGTGCCACGCAATGTCCTAGTTTGGTCCATCCTTTTGACCTTGACCTAGTTAAAAGCTTCGTTTTTTTTTTCTTCTTTGTCACACACACAAGCGTGATGTACACTTGTAAATAAACCTTTGTTAAAATAGAGCTAACAAGATGCCCAGATATGCACACCCACATATACATAGGTATATCTATTGATTTTCCCTTTGCCCTTTGCTCGGGTCCAAGCGGCACAATGAGCAATTTGCAGGGCAATTAAGTTGGCCTTTAACCCATATAATAACTAACGCTCACACACACACACACACGCACCTGCAATTCTGTGCGTGTGCGTTGCCATGAAAAGGAAAACTGGACTCTTTGCCTGCCACTTGCAGGATTCCCCACTTCACTCAGCGTCGCCAGCTCAAGCACAAAACTACGATAACAAAACAAAATTAAAAAAAAAAGATGAAAGAAAAATAATTAAAAAGAAACAAGCGAAAGAGCTACATCATGTGCTTTCGTCGCGCTTTCGTTTAAAGTAATACAAATACCTAAAACTGTAACGAGATATAAAGAAATACATAATTGTTTCAATAGTTAAATTTCGGGACTCAACTAATTTTGCCATATTCAAATCGAACTGCAAAGACTCGTTTATTTCCGATTATAATACACAAAACAAACAGCACCGAGGAGATTGACAGCAGCGACAGCAGAAACAGCAGCGGCACCGCCGGCGGGAGCAGCAGCAGCAGCAGCAGCAGCACCAACTGTTAAAGAAAATCAGCGACAAAAGCGATATGAATAAATGAATTTGCATACGAAAAAGCACAGCGAAAACTCTGCAATCACATCAATCCAAGCGAAGTCCATAATATTGTATGCCCTAAGTTGCTTCGAAAGTCTTTAGTTTTAGTTTTATTGCTACCCCCAGCCGAAAACGAAGCGTTTGCTCTTAGCTGTAGTCCTTGCAGTCGATGTCGTGTTCCAGGCCAAAACCAGCAACGCGTCAGAGCACAAAACGAGTAAGCGTAGACAAGTTTCGGGCGCATATCGACTTTTGCCTGCCCTACGCTTCAGTGTACACTCTCAGCGTAAGTTGTCAAACTTTTTAAATTTGCTTCAAAATTTCATATCCGGCGTTTATGTGTGTATTAGTAATGTAGTATATATGTCTAGAAGCAAATAACTACTATTACACGATATATATAGCGATAGTATTTCATTCTCGAGATGTTTGCTTATTAATTACGCAAATAATCTCGCATATCCTTTTAATAGATTCATTATAGTTTAGTCGCTTTCAAGTCTGGACTAGTAAGTAGGGTATAAATATATCTCAGAGATAGCACTTACATGTGGTCGAGTCAGAGTCAACGGCGAATACATATTTCGCCGCAGTGACGCTCTCTTGTTCTCTTGCTCGCTCTCGCTCTCTTTGGCGTTTTGTGCGCTGCCATTTTGCCTTGTTATTTCACTTCGTACCGTGTTTGCGTTCACAACTCTGTCGGTTCGGGTTCTGCATTTTATTTTATTATTATTATTTTTTTTTTGTTTTTCTCTGCTTTGGATTGTGCAGTTTTTTCGTACATTTGTATATCAAACTGACCGCGTTTCCACCGACATTAAATTTAAAAACTATTGCGGATTGATTTCGGTACAATTGAATAACAATAAATGCGGAAAATTCGCAAATGATGCGAAGGCGACTCTGAAAAAAGAGAATTAAGTAAGTATCGTCGTTGTGGCTATGTGCCCGCTGTGTACGTTGGTGTGTGAATGTGTGTAGATGTGTTGCTCGGGTGTGCGTGCGAGAGCTGTTTATGTACAAGCACACATACATCAAAAACTTCGCATGTATGCGTATATGGCAAATCATTCGCAAACAAAAATGCTCCCATGCATAATTAAAAAGAAAACTCTAAAATGATATACTCTGCTATAAGCCCAAACAAATTGCTTAGAAACAACAAAAAATCAATGTTATCAGCTTAAGTTAGTTTTACAATATATTTATCTTCAACAAACTAAATAATAAATCAACTGGTGCACCCTTTTCAAATGTTACTCTTCATTTGTGGCAGGTGAATCTTCTCTGCAGCTGCTTAGCCCGGCCACCTGCAGCCGGGCTTGACTAGCCGACTGAAATAACATCTAGACGTGTTTCATATTTTTTATTATTTTGTTTTTTATATTCTAAGCAAATTTAAAGCTCAAGCTTTATATGGCGAATAATAACTTTTGTAATTTATTTTAATTCAAAACTTGACAAGGCGCTAATTTGCGCTTTCAGTGTGGCCAAAAGTTATGAACGTAAATCCTTAAATTGAAAACTTTTAGTGCATAAAAATACAATAGATCAACAAAATTGTGAATTTTTGCATAATATTTGTTTACATTTCGTTTTGCATGTAAGTTTTGGTTGATTTGTGTAATTTCACATGAATAGCAACTTAAATTGATATTTAACAAATACATTTAAATGACATGTGCTCATTTCCTGCAATTAGCATGTTTTTTTTTTAATTAAGCGCTATGCACCTCTTTGGCCTTTTTCACACTTGATCTAACCGTGATCCTGTTTTAACTAATTGCAATCGAAGCACGTGCAACGCTCATAAAAAAAAAATGTAAGTCCTTCCAATGATTACACCCAATATTACCCACCAAAGTAGTTGCAGTTTGTCTATAAGCGATCTAAAATTTAATTCAATATTTGCAAATGTAGCAATTTCCGCAGCCATAAAACATCGAAACGGCCAAATTTTAGATATCGATGCTGTTACGATACTCTGCTATCGATATTTTTACCCCTACATCTCTGCGTGCGGGAACGCTGTGCAACATATAAGTAGAAGCCAGATTTGATCGGACAAACATTTTAAGCAGAATTGAACGGGTTCCAATTTTGTGTTTTCTTTTTTTTTTTTTTTAAACAACTTTATTAAAAGTAAGAGTCGTAAATTTGGCAATCGCAAAAAAACTTTTTTAGAGCATAAACTAAGTTAGGGATCACATTAGTCCCGGGACCCGCCGCTGCTATTTGCGCGTGTGCTTATAAGTGTGTTTACAACTGCATTATGGTTAAATTATTTAAATTTAATTTTGATTTTATTTGATTGTAATATATTTTATTTTAAATTTTTTAATATATCGTATATGTGTGTATTTACAATTTATTTTTGTTTTTGTGTATTAATGTGCATTAATGTGTAGACTTCATTTTGATTTTGTTATTTGCGATTTGCTTTTGTTTCCTTTATTCGCTGTTTGTTGTCGCTGTCATTTGTGTTTCAACTTCCACCGCCTTCGTTGCAGAGGGTGGTGGCGGCTTCGGCATGTCATTTTACGATGAAGAGCGCACCGCTGCGTTAGTGTACGTGAGATTGTGAACAACATACCACTGAACTTGTGTGTGTGTGTGTGAGAGAGAGAGAGTGACGTTAAATCCGTTTTGTGCTATGTACTTGTGTAAGTAGAAGTGGGAAATGGAGGCCGATTTTCTCCTGTATTTATGCTGCTTATACAATTGCAGCCGAAGAATTGCACTGACCAGGCGAAGGTCTTGTTTTACGTGTTTGATTTTCATTGCAAATGAGCAACATAGCACCCAAACGGTGCATGCATATTGCCAAAAATGAAACTAATTTAGTGACTCTCTCGCTGCGCGCTCTATTGACAGGCAACGCAAAAAAAATGGCGCCTGTCATCTCGCACGCGCGTCGTCTCTGCGTTTATTGCTTACAATAAAGTGACAGGATCGGCAGGCTAAATATTTAGCGTGTCATTGTATTTTTTTTTTTTTCTCGCTATTTATTACTGTGCATATATATGCTTTTTCTGCGGTTTTTGTGTGCAATGTGTGGTCGGTCGGTCGGCTGGTCGCCTCAGTTGGTGCTAGCAGCGACGCTCTAAATTCGCTTTCTGCCAACGAATTTGCTGCGCTCACAATTTGAATGTTTGTACATTCGCCGCTCTCAGTTAGTTTTTTTTTTTTTTTATGTTCAGGCGGCCCAGCTGCTACTGCTATTGTTGTCGTTATTGCTTTCAAACTAGTTTTGCTTTTTGGCTGCATTTGTGAGGGCGGGGCAGGGGGTGCAAGTGACACTTACTATGTGTTATATATATATGAATATAATTGTTTTTTTTTTTTTTCTTGTATATATTTAAATATTTTGCAATTCCTCTTCCCTTTCCTGTTCCTACTGTTTGTTGTCCAGCGTCATATCTGTTACAGCGTCCACACGGCGTATGTGCAATATTCTTCATATTTAATATAAAACGATAAATCAACTTAGTATAGATTTCCCTATTTCAAATGCAATTAATTAATAATTTGTATATGATGCTTTACAGGTAGTCAACAAATGGGACCAAATCACAACGCGTTAAAAAGTTTTAAAGTGCAGCTAGAGACTTTCAAGATTCAGGCTGAGCAAGAAGCGCAACAGCAGCTGCAGCTGGATCTGGTGGAGCAGCCGGCGAGCAACGAAGCTCAAGCGTCAAAATAGGAGCGTCGACATCGTCGACAGCAGCGTCACCAGCATTGCCCAGTGACCGCTCGAGGATGTCGGCGCGTAAGCCAGTGGCGGCAACAGCATCGGCAGCAGCAGGGGCAAAGACAGACAACAATAATACCACATCGCCCACACTTGAGCTGGAGGTGGCGCAAGGCGAGGATGGTGCAACGATAGCAGCCACTGGCGACACAGCAATTGCTGCAGCCGCACTCACCGAAGATGCGCCTGAAGTTGATCATCAGGAAACGGACAAGGATAAAGATTCCGATGCTGAATTAATCGAACGATCATGTGATCCCTCACCACTGATAACCGAATGCGGCTCGCCACGTAAATCCTGTTCAAAGAATTTTCGCGTCACGCGCCACTCTTCGCCGATGCTGCTGTTCAGCTGGTCGCCGTCAACTAAGCGGGATCCACGCGACACAGTCGACGGTGCGCCAACGGCAGTTGGCAGCGACGGCGAAGAGCTGCCCAGTGGCAGCAGCCACAAGGGCAGCGTGCAGCAACAGCGCTCCCGCAAGTCGATCAAAGAGCAAAAAGAAGCCAAAGAAGCAGCTGCTAAGTCAGTGGAGGAGCTGCTGGTCAAGGAGGAGCAATCCTCCGATGCAATTGACATGCTCGAGCGGGAGGCGGCCAGCGAGCCGAAGGAGGCGAAAGACACAAAAGACAATGCCAATGCCAATGCAAAACCAAGCGATAGGGATAAGGAGAAGGAGCCCAAGGACCCCAAGGACTCCAAGGACTCTAAGGACTCTAAGGACTCCAAGGACTCGAAGGACTCTAAAGAGAAGGAAAGCACACCCGTTAGCACAGCTCCAGCATCCACAACACAAGCAGCCGCAGCATTAGCCACAGCATCCACCACGTGCAATCGCGTTACACGCAAGGCGCACGCCCAGGAGCTGGCGCTGGCCAACAACAATAACAATAAGAGCAACACGCGAGTCACCCGTAATCGCCGACAATCATCGACGGTGAACAACGAGCCACAGCTGCCGGCACGCGGTCGTCGAAAAAAAGCCGCTCCGCCAGAGCCCAAGGAGCAACAGCATCAAGTGCTTAAGCGAAAGCGCTCCGACGACGACACCGAACTGGGCCTCAAATATGCCAAGGTCGAGGTCAAGGACGAGGACGATGAACCGGATGCCCCGGATGAGGCCAAGGCCACGCTCACAATTAAGCTGGAGCCACCGGACGGCGAGGAGCAGTCTGCTCATGACTCCCAATCGCCCGCTCCCATACCCGCGCCGCAATCAGGGAATCGTCGTGGTCGCGGCAGGCCGCAGACAAAGGGAACGTCTGCCGCTAATACGCGTGCCACGCGCAACAGCAAGGCGGGCTCACCGGGTCTGCTGGCCGCTGGGGCTGCAACGACGCCGACATCGACGTCGACACCCTCGGAGCCAACGCAGGCCAAGCGACGGCGCGTAGGCTCTGCAAATCGCAGTCTGCTGGCCGCCAAGGCGACATCGGTCAGTTCCAGTTCGCTGGCAGCCAGCTCAACGGGCGGCGCCGGCGATGAGGACTCCAAGGACAGTCTCACGTCCACCTCAATGGACGAACATTTGCTGGCTGTCGAAGACATCAAGCAGGAGAAAGTGGTCAACGATTTCGAGGAGAGTCTCGACGTCAAGAGCATGGAGACAGAGCTGGACGTCACTGCGTCCACATCCGCTGCTGCGGCGAACGGCATCGAACCGCTGACCGTGGACGTCGAGCCAGCTACGGGCGAGGCACAGCAGCCAGCAGCGGAGACTGTGCCGCCCGAGGGCGAAGCCGACGGCGTGGGCGAAACCGAATTGAATGAGGATGGCAAAGCGGCGTCCTTGAGTCCCGAGCTGATCAGCGAGGGAGTCAGTGCGATTAGCGTTAAGCAGTTCTATAAGAAACCCGAGTTCCTGGCAAACAATCTGGGCATCGAGAAGGATCCGGAGCTGGGCGAGATTGTGCAAATTGCAAGCGAGACAGAAACCCCAACAGTTACGGCCATCACCACGACCGAAGAGGATACCGCTCAAACGGAAGGCCCCGATCTTGAGTTTGAGCGTGAGACCGAGTTGGATGACAAGCTGCTTGAGTGCAGCTCTGTGACCATGGATGAGCTGCGCGTCGACGAGAGCTGCGACGACATGGAGCAGGAGGCCCAGAAGGCAACCTTGGCCGGCCACGAGGCAGACACGGAAATTGTAACGGAAACTGTAAGCTCGCCGAGCGAGCTGAATGGCGAGGCCAAAGAGGATGAGCTGCCGGCTAGAACAGACAACGACGATGATGACTATGAAAGCGAGATTATGGAGCAGCTGACCAAGGAGGGCGTCCTCGATGCCAGTGGCAATGCGCTAAGCGCCAGCAAGCACAGTCAGGAGGAGGAGCTAGTGTCATCCAATCAAGAATGTGATACGACACTGGAGTCGGAGCTGGACGATGAGGATTCCCCAAAAAAGTTGCCGCCCGAAGTGGTGCTGACACTAGAGGTGGAGCCACTCACCGAGGAGCAGGAGGCGGAAGCGAACGCTGTGGCCGACGCTGACACCGATATGCAAATGCTAAGCGAAGACGGCTCCGATTATCCGGAGGAGAACAAGGAAAATGTGTCCACGGCGACAACAGATGCGATTGCTGTCGCCGCACCAGTCAGTCCGGAAACCGTCATGGAAATGGAGCTGGCACTGAAGGTGGAGGCGGGCACCAAGCTGGAGCACCAAGAGCTGTCCGAGCTGGATGAGGAGAAACCCTTGGCCGCCGTTGCCGCCGAACAGAAGCAGCCCAAAACGGAGGCCATTGGCAAGCTGACGCTGACGCTGGCTGAAAGCGACGACGACGATTTGCGTCGCGAAAAGGAGCGACACCTGCAGCATCTCGGCCTGCTCACACACCAGGCTGCTGAGCAGGTGCGCCAGGAGTTCATACACACGCACACACGTGCTGTGCACCATCAGCAGCACCACCAGCAGCAGCAGAGCGGCAAGCGATCGGCGGGCAAAGGTGGCAGCGCCTCGCACATCGAGTCGAGCGGCACGCTGAAGACCGTCATTAAGCTGAATCGCAGCAGCAATGGCAGCTCAGGCGGCGCCACTGGAGTGCCAACTGGAACTGTTGTGCATGGCGCTGCCATCTGTCCATTTGGAGCCTTTGGCACGAGCGCCACAGCAGCCTCAGGCAGCAGCAGTAGCAGCGGCGGCGGCAGCGGCAGCGGCGGCGGCAGCGGCAGCAGCAGCAGCATGGGTAGCGCCACGCGCAAGGGCGGTGTCGCCAGCAATGTGGCCAGCTCGGCGCATGGCGTCCGTCGCCAGTCGCTCAAGATGACATTCCAAAAAGGACGCGCACGTGGACACGGCGCTGCCGATCGTGCGGCCGATCAGCACGGCGCCCACGCCGAGGACTCCTACTACACCATTCAGAATGAGGTAAGGCGGTCAGAGAGCCGATGCTCAGCGCAGTCTAGGACTAATCCGATTCTCATTCTTTCTTTTACAGAACGAAGGTGCGGGCAATCGAAACAATTTGAATAACGCGGGTAACGCGGGACGCAAGACAACTAACCGTTTTAACAACCATAATAACAATCAGCAGCCGCAGCAGCAGCAGCAGCTGCAAAAGCAACAACAACAAACAGCAAAGCAACAACAGCACAACAATGCGTCCTCCAAGAATTGCCTGGGTTGGTGGCCGACTGTTTGTTCGAGTGTTGCATTTGTTATTGTTCGATTTGATTTTGTTTTGTTTGCCTTGCCTTGCCGCTTCTTAGATATACTAACTTCTAGATGGCATTCAGTAGCTACCAGCTAATTCCAAATAGTTTAACTCATTCACTTTAGTCCATTCGTATAACTCTATATGTGTGTGTGTGTAAATTCTCTACAGATTCGTCGCACTCTGAGGGCCATGGCGGTCAAATGGATCACGGCTTCTATCAAATGGTGAAGAAAGACGAAAAGGAAAAGATTCTGATACCGGAGAAAGCGTCCTCGTTCAAGTTCCATCCCGGACGTCTGTGCGAGGATCAGTGCTACTATTGCAGCGGCAAATTTGGCCTCTACGATACGCCCTGCCACGTGGGCCAGATCAAATCGGTGGAGCGCCAGCAAAAGATACTCGCAAGTAGGTGGCATGCAGCAGCAGCAGCAGCTCTCATCATATCCATTATGCTGATTCCAATATTCGATTGCAGATGAGGAGAAATTGACTGTCGATAATTGCCTGTGCGATGCCTGTTTCCGTCATGTCGATCGTCGCGCCAATGCGCCGTCCTACAAGAAACGCCTCTCGGCGCCCGGCCACCTCGAGACGGGCAATGCGACTGGCGTCGGCGGCAACGGTGGCAATGGGAACGGCGGCAACGGCAACGGCAACAGCCTGGATAAGCATTTTGCCAACGATGCGGCCGATGCTGAGTTTGCGACGACCTCGTCGGGCGCAGTGTCCGGCTCGGCGGCGGCGCAGCGTGCTTGCGCCGTCAAGGATTGCGCTGATGCGGCCAGCCATTCGCTGCGACGCAAGTGCGTGCGAAAGAGCGTTAAGAAGTGCCTGCTTAATTTCGAGATACCGCCGGGCACCTCCAGCGTGTGGCTCTGTGAACCGCACTACAATACGGTCATCCAGTCGTCGGGCTGTGTGCTGTGCAAGCGTCGCCTGGGCAAGAATCACATGTATCACATTACCTCGGTAAGCAATCAATGCACACTTAGATCAGATCTCAGCTGTGATCGTGCTCATTGGTTCGTTTCTCAGCAGGACACGGATCGCTTGGAAAAGGCGCTCACCGAAATGGGCATACCCGTGCAACTGGGCGTCGGCACCGCCGTCTGCAAGCTTTGCCGCTACTTTGCCAATCTGCTGATGAAACCGCCGGATAGTACCAAATCCCAGAAGGCGGATTTTGTCAAGAGCTATCGCAAAAGGTAAGCAATTGCCGCCCCATATGTTGCACATTTAGGTTTCTAATGCATAATCTGCGGCAGGCTGCTGAAGGTTCACAATCTGCAGGACGGCAGCAACGAGGCTTCCGAGGTGGATGAGGGCGATGATGCCACGCCGGCGACGGCGGCTGGCACTGCACCGACTGCTGCATGTGATGACGCCTCCAGCGAGCTGCCCATGGTGGTGGACTACGATGGCCCCACCGATTCCAATTCGAGCAGCTCGTCGACAACGCCCGCCGTGGGGCACGCGACCAGCGCCAGCAAACAAATGTCCAAGCTGCAGGCCATACTCCAGCAGAATCTGGCCGCTGGGGATGTTGCGGCCACAAATTCCAATTCGAATTCCAATGCGAATGCCAGTGCCAATGCGAACACCAACGCCAATGCCAACGCCAACGCCAACGCCAACGCCAATGCCAATGCGAATGCGAATGCAAAGGGCAAGACGGGCGCTGACATTTCGAATGTGCTGCGCGGCAATCCGAACATCTCCATGCGCGAGCTGTTCCACGGCGAGGAGGATCTGGGCGTGCAGTTTAAGGTGCCGTTTGGCTGCAGCAGCAGCCAGCGCACGCCCGAGGGCTGGACGCGTGTTCAGACCTTCCTGCAGTACGATGAGCCGACCCGCCGCCTCTGGGAGGAGCTGCAGAAGCCATACGGCAATCAGAGCTCCTTCTTGCGCCATCTCATACTGCTGGAGAAGTATTATCGCAATGGCGACCTCGTGTTGGCCGCGCACGCCTCCTCCAATGCCAGCGTCTACACGCAAACCGTGCGCCAGCGTCTCAATTCCTACGATCATGGCCATTGCGGCGGCCTGCAGAGCAATGCGAAGACTAATGCCGCCAGCGCAAGCGCACCACCCGCCGATGCCGTCTCCAATGCCGCGCTATCCTCGTCGTCGTCGTCCTCCTCCTCCTCCTCACCGCATGCCGTCAATCCGGCGACGGCGACGAATGCCAACAGTTGCTGTTCGCCCAATGCTGGCAGCGGCAGCGTGTTGGCCAACGCCCTGACCGCACCGCAGGCAGGCGGCCACAACAACAGCGGCCTAGAGCAGCCGTCGGCCGGCCAGCAGCTGGAACCGGTCATTCCGCTGGTGGAGCTGAACGACGATGATGACGATGACGAAGACATGGACAAAGAGGACGAGTGCGGACTGCTGCCGCTCGATCACCTGCGCAACGTATCCGTGGATAAGCTAACGAAGCAGCTTAGCTCCAATGCGGTTACCATCATAGCGCGACCCAAAGACAGCGCCAAATCCTCTGGCGGCGGGGCAGCTGCGGCGACGGCGACGGCGACGGCAACCGTTGCCCTGGACGATGACTCGCCGAGCAAGGCGTCGCAGTCAAAGGATGCTCCGCCGCTGGTGCCCACCAGTGCGTCCAACAGTCGCAGCATTCTCAAGACGAATCTGTTGGGCATGAACAAGGCGGTGGAGATTTTGCCGCTCGTGAACAATCAACAGCAGCAGCAGCCGCAGCAGCAGCAGCAGCAGCAGCAGTCGTCCAATCTCAAGTTTTCCATTGCAGCCGGCGAGAAGACGCAGAAGCTGCTGGACATGGCCAACAAGCAGTTCAGCCAGAGTCACAACGAGCTGCACCCTCAGCAGCAGCAGCCCAAGTCCAAGCCACTTATGGCCAATGCCACGTCTCCGATGCTGCAGCAGCAGGCGGCGCCGAAGTCAGCGCCGCCCAATGTGGCGCAGCTGCTGAGCTCGCCGCCGGAATTGATCAGCCTGCAGCGGCGACGCACGAGTGGAGCGGCCACTTCGACGGCGACGGCTGCGACGCTGTCAACGGTGGGGGGCAAGCGGCTGCAGCTGCCGCGCACTGTGTCGGGTGGCGGCGGCAGTGGCGGTGGTGGCAGCGGCGGGCCGGGGCCCAGTGTGATAATGCTGCCGGACACGCTGACTCCGCAGGAGCGGCACGAGAGCAAGAGCTGGAAGCCGACGCTGATACCGCTCAAGGAGCAGATGAAGGCGCCCAGCAAGTCGCCGACACTTTTCCAAACCGCCGACGGGCGACGTCTGCCCGCCCAGGTGCAGGTGCAGTCCGGCGGCAAGCCATATCTAATCTCCATCATTGACTACAATCGCATGTGCATATTGAGGCGCGAGAAGCTGCTGCGTGACCAGGTGCTCAAAGCCAACGCCAAGCCGAAGGCTACAGCTCAGCAGCAGCAGCAGTCGCAGCAGCAGTCGCAGCAACAACAGCAGCAGCAGCAGCAATCGTCGAGCTTTGGAGCCATCATTGGTAAAATGACAGCGCAGCAAACGGCACGCCAGCAGCTGCAGCAGCTGCAGCAGCAGCAGCAGCAGCAGCAGCAACACAAATATCAGCAGATGCCGCCGCTGCAGCCAGGCGGTGTGCACGCTGGTGCCCTGCGCCTGGCCCGACTCGCGCCCAAGCCGCTGCCGCCGCTGAGCAATCCACAGAACGCGAGTGGAGCTGGCGGTGGCAATGGAGCTGGTGGCAACGCCGCGGGCGCAACTAGCTCCAGCTTTCAGCCGCTGCTGAGCAATGCGCTGGCGGTGGCAACGGCTGCCGGCAACAACAGCAGCGCTGCCGGCATGGATAGCAACAGCTCATGGCTGTGGAAGAACTTTCCGGATGCCAATCAGTATCTGCTGAATGGCGCCGCAGCAGCTGCCGCTGCAGCAGCCGCCGCCAGCAAGCTCTCCCACTCGACCGGCAAGCCCACAACGGCAACGAGCGGCGCCGGCATGGGCACTGCCATCACATACACGCTCAAGCAGCAGCAGCAACAGCAGCAGCAGCAGAAGCTCATCGACAACGTGATCCTGTCGAAAATACCCAAGACACTGACGGTGATACCGCAGAGCATGGGCGGCGGCAAGTCAGCAGCGGGCGATGCCGCCGGCAGCCACAAGGACTGATGATCAGCGTGAGAGCCAGAGAAGCAGAAGCAGAGAACCAGAGAGCCTGATGCTTGCAACTAGAGATAAAATGAACACAAAATCCTGCCAGTGAGGGAAACTAAATTGCATACGCAGACGACGAGAGGGCAGCAAGAGGCGCCTATGCATTTCAGAGGATATGAAATAATTTAAGGAGGTGAATTGAAGATGGATCCGAGATCAAAGTCAAGGCGTTTTGTTAGATTTAACCACAAATAGCATGTATTCCATAAGAATCAAACACAAAAGGAGCAAGGAGGAAGCAGGAGGCGGAAGCAGAAGCGGATGCGAGCATAAATGAAAAGAAAGGAAGAAGATGCAAAACTTAAAGATAGAATAGACTTATATAGTATATAACACACATATGTATATCTCTCTCTCTCTCTCGATAGATATATATATATATATATATATATATATATATATATATATATACAGCTAGAGTTGAAAAAATAGAGGCGAAGAAACAACATGAGAGACAGAGAGAGAGAGAGAGAGCGCGCGCAGAAGAAAGGATATATTGTTTTAGGCATATATACATATATATACATATGTATATATATGTATTTGGTAATATCTAGTATTACGTTATACGGTGTGTGTTTTAATTAATTAATCATGTGTTTTTAAGTCAGCCTTCAGATAGATCAGATCAGAAAATAACACACACACACACACACACACACACATACACACACACACACTCTATATATATATAGAGAAGATATATATGAAATCTATTTTTTTATTAGATTTTAGATCACTTCACACTGAGTAACGGAGAAATTGATAAGTAACTGGGCATTCGTGTATTATAGATACCAAATTGCTAGTGGGTTAGCATACCAGCATACATTATATTAATACTATATAGCTCTCATTACATATAGGCTATATATAGATCAGCAGAAAGAGACAGAGAGAGAGAGAGCGAGGGATAATGAGTTGAATAAGTTCTTCTCTTTCGCAGAGCACAAGCAAAAAGCTGCCAAAATGTGATGCATAACATCTATGATGGTCGTGCATACATCATACATACACACACACAGACACAGATACAGATACAAATACTGATATACATACATTAAAATATCCCCAATGGCGAAACTGAAACACAGCAGCTGTGCTTGGGTTTTTGCTCTTGGAGAGATCCGGTGGCGTTGCTTGCCCATTTGGGGCTTTTTGTTTGTGCTGACTATCTAAGCTGTTGTTTACTCCAATTGGTTTTTTTTATTAACTACGCACACACACACACACACACACACACACACATACACATGCACGGGCATACCCTATGGAGCAAACTTAGTTTTAATTTTAATTTTAAGTTTATTTTTTTTTTTTTATAATTTAATTATACAGCGACAACAAAGCGAAGAAGAAATTCAGTTTAAATGGGGAAAGTACCCGAGCTACATATAGAAATTATATTTCAACATTATACATATACATATACATATACATATGCATATACATATACATATATATATTTGGATATATATATATAACACACATACACATATAATTTATGTTTCATTTCAATTATTATTTGTAAATATTTATACACAGACATAAACATAAACATAAACAACAAAACACAAACACAACAGATAATCAATAAACAAAAATTATATTAAAAAACAAAAAAACAAAACAAAAAAAACTTAAATACATCGATTTATGCTGTTCCATTTCCATTTAGTTCCATGCGGTCTTTTAGATGTAGGCATAGGCTTTTGTTATCGTTATCGATTATCGATAAGGCAACAGGACGATCAAATCAATTATCAAAACAAAAGCGAAGAAACAAAGAGAAAAGCAAAAGAAAACAATAAATCGCACTCAAATTGAAAGCTTTCAGAATGCATACAAAATGATTTATATATAAGATATATATATATATATATATATAGGCATACATACATACATACATACATACATATATACACTTAAGAGAGATTCAATTGTTGTTGTTGAAAACATTGCAAATGTATTTATAAACAAAATCAAATTATTAATGTTGAGTATATTTCGGTTGTCGTTTAGCCTGCAGAGAAAATGAAAGCAGCAGAAGCAGAGAAATGCATATTTATTAATAGATCTAGACACTATATATATATTATATATGTATATATATACACTATATATACATATAAATACTTTTCCAACTGCTGCGT
The DNA here is from genome assembly GCA_035047625.1 of Drosophila mettleri. Lineage (NCBI taxonomy): Eukaryota > Metazoa > Arthropoda > Insecta > Diptera > Drosophilidae > Drosophila > Drosophila mettleri. The sequence continues at coordinate 15,247,944 of JAWNPI010000109.1, forward strand.
CGAAAAGTCATGGGTCCTACGGACCCAATAAATGGACCAAAACTGATGCAAAATCTGCCTTCACGTGTTTCGTGTGAATGTTTGTGTGTGCGTGTGCGTGTGCGTGTGTGTGTGTGTGTGACTGTATTATATTATGCACTTAAATGAAATACAAATTGTATACCAATTATACTTACATTTAGTTCTGTTTTAACATAAGCAACGATCGCTGCAGACTTGCAAAATAAATCCCTTATGCTATAAGTAATACCATTTACATGTGTATATACATGGCCTATATATATATGTGTTTGTGTCTAAATCTTATTTTTATTTTATTCTTTTATTCATTTTTTTTATTGCATGTAAACACAAATCTTTTTCTAGGCTGCTGCCAAGGCATTTCTAATGAGAATTATATATATTTTGATATATATATATATTTTAGATCAAGCCAACTAGCGCCTTGTTGCGCCATTGATGCAAGAAGTGAACCCATTGAAAATGAGCTTCAGAAGCTTCAAGCGCTCGTTGGCTCACGCGCTAAAATTTTCCAAATTTCGAAATTATTTTTCGCATTATTTTATGAATGTTATATATATTTATAAATAATTATATGCATATATATATATATATATATATATATATATATATATATATATATATATATATATATATATATATATATCTAATTTTATTAGTTATATATATACATAAAATTATATATATAAATAAAATATAATATATATAACCTTATAAATATTTTTCTCAAACTCCGAAATTATATATTTTTTTAATTAAATTCTCATTGCAAATATATATATATATATATATATATATATATATATATATATATATAATTTTATACATATAATTTTATACATATAAATTTTGTTAATTTTTCAAAATTTGCAAATTATATTTAGCATTTTTCCAAATGAAATTGGCATTGTATATTGAAACACAATAAGAACAAATAATTTATTTGTTTCGTTTGCTTGTATGCGTGCGTGTGTGTGTGTGTGTGTGTGTGTGTGTGTGTGTGCGAGTGTGTGTCTCTTGTAATCTGTAAGATTTTTCCGATGTTGAATTTGTAATGCTGAAAACTGAGATAAAAAAGAGAAAATATATATATATAATAAAGAACACGATATAAATAAGAAATACGAGTTTCATTACATGAATAAATAAGCTACATACATACATATATGCATATATATCGTATAGATATATATTTTTTATATATCGTATATATGTATGTACATATATATAGTTTACTTTATTGGCTGTTTCTTTTGTGTTTCGAGTTTTATGTTTTATGCCCGTGCTCCACATACATTATATAGTGCCTTCTCTCTCTCTGCTTGGTTCAGGGCTCTCTCTCTCTCTCTCTCTCTCTCTCTGTCTCCCTAGCTACCTCTCTCTCGCTCTGTTTCATGTCATGCGCAGCTATCTATCTCTATCTCTATCTCTCTCTATCTCTATCTCTTTCTCTGTTCGTTTGTGCCACTGCCACAATTTCCTTCCTTCCGTTTTGCCTTCATTTTTATAGAACTTTTCATTTCTTTTTTGTTGTTTTTTTGTTGTTGTTTGTTTTGTTTTTTGTTTTTGTTTGTTTTATTAACATAAATTTCAAAAAATAATGGTTTAGATGTTTTGTTGTGGGATTTCTTTTAGATATTCGATATGCATTTGTTTTTCATTCTCTGTTTTACAATTGGCTTGAAGAAGATGTAAGGATGTAATGTAATGTAATGTAAGGTATGAAATATATCGAGATATATATGTATATGTATATGTATATGTATATGTATATGTTTATGTATATGCATATGTATATGTATATGTATATGTATAGTAAGTACAATATATAATTCGCAAAAAAATTATAATTTTCTCATCTTTCTTGAATTTTAAGCTTTACGAGTGTAGCATAATAATAAATCTATGTTTATTAATATTATTATTATTAAAATTTAGCAATTATTATATGATTTTGTTTTCTTTTTGGGGCTTCATTGCCACCCGACGAGCTCTCTGTATGAGTGAGTGTGAGTGAGTCTGTGTATGTGTGTGTGTGACTGTGTGAGTGTCTGTGTGTGTGTATCTGTGTCTGTGTGTGTGAGTGTGTGTGTGTGCTGGTAGAGTGGAGGATGATCGAGTGCGTTTACAAATCGGTCTCGCCATAGAGAGCTGTGCTGAACGACATGTAGTCCAGGGCGCCGGGCACTCCATTGGGTCCCTTGTATGGCGGCATGCGCTGGATGCAGTATTCGGCCTGATCTGGTGGCAATTCGCGGCGCAGCTCATCGGGCAATATGTATGGCTAAAAAGGAAAGAGAGAGAGAGAGAGAGATAAGAGATGCTGATTCGTCTGCCATCGATGTGAGGGGCTCTCACCTTGTCGGCTGCCAGGATTCTGAAGGAATCAATGACTTGTTCGGCGGTGTCGGTGTCGGTGCTCTCGCGGGTCATGAAATCGAGGAAGGCATCAAAGTGCACGTAGCCGGTGTTGTTGGGATCGACAACGGCCAGTATGCGCTGGAAGTCCATGTCGCCCTGGCGATCCTTGCCAATGGAGTAGCCCAGCGAGACGAGGCACGATTTGAATTCCTCGGGCGTGAGGCGACCGGTGCGATTCTTATCGAAATGATTGAAGCTGGAACGGAACTCGTTCAGCTGCTCCTGGCTGATGCCCTTGGAGTCGCGTGTCAGTATTTGGTTCTCCACCTCGTTAATGTTGCGATTGATCGAGGTGAGCAATTGCTCCCAGCCGACGCGCAGCGTTTCCATCGTATAGTTCGTGTAGCGGTTCTCAAAGATCATCGACTCCTGTACGGCCTGATGGATCTTCTCGAGCTCCTCAATGTTCGGCTTGTATGCGTACACGGCCTGCTCGTACTCCTTGAGGCGATGCAGCTGATCCTCCAGTGAGCCCTGCAGACCCATGCCTATCGCTGTCACGGCATCCATCTGCACCTCGATCCAGGGACCGACCACATTGGCCTTGTCGGCGAACTGGCGGCGCAGCATCTCGTTGTTCTGCTGCTTGCGCAGCTCGTTGGCCAAAGTCTGGTCGCGCTGCGGCACCAGCTGGCGCACATCGGTCCACTTGCGTGTCATATCGTGGGCCGTCAAAGTGGTATAGGGATTCTCCAGGCCGCCGGGTATCTGGTGCTGCTTGACAATCGATTCAACCTCGCGCACCAGATTCACAATCAAATTGAACTCCTTGTCGGCCTCGCCGAGCGTCGCCTTGAACTGATCGTGCGCCTGGATCAGACCCTGTATCTCCTCCATAGTGTGCACTATGAACATATCCACCAGATCCTCGCGCGTGCCATCCAGCCAGTTGTTGAACGGCGCCGCACGCTTCGCAAACTCCAAATGCAAGATGTCGATCTTCTCCAATATGCGCTCAGCCTCATCCAATGCGGTGCGGCGACGCTGGGTGAGTGCACCCAGGCGATCCCACTGATCGCAGATGCGCTGGCAACGCGCATTCACCGACACGCAATCGTGATACTCCAGAGTGCTGCAATATCAAAATCGAACATCAATTTGAGTGACTGATCAAGATCGTGGCTTCATTGATGCTCGTGAATGCTCAAACTGAGGATCGTGATGATTAAATAAACTAGGCCTCTTCCAATACTCCTGCTCTTGCCTCATTGCTGATCCTCAGACTCGATAGTGAGATTGATCCTCCCAACATACTCTTAGGCTCGACCCAGAAACTCATCCCCAGGCTCGAGACTCCCTTGACTTGATCGTGAAACTGATGCTCAGACTCTTACACTCGAGACTTCTTGGACACGATCGGGAACTGATCTTCAGACTGACTTGAGACACCCTAGACTCGTGAGATTGATTTTCAGACTTACTCCTACATTAAAGACCTCTTAAACTCGATCGAGAGTCTGATCTTCAAGCCCGATTGTGAAACTGATGTCCAAACTGAGTCCTACACTCGAGAATCTTTAGGCTTGATACTGAGACTGATCTTCAAAATTACTCCTAGGCTTGAGACTCCTTAGACTCGATCGTGAGAATGATGCGAGAGTCCCAAAATTACTTGATCGTGAACCTGATACTCAGACTGACCTCTACACTCGAGACTCCCAAGACTCGATCGTGACACTGATCTTCAGACTGACTCCTACAGTAGAGACTCCCTAGACTGATCCTCACTCTCCTACACTCAAGCAAAATTTGACTGTCTCTAGATCATGTATTGGTCAAGCGCCTTGTGGCTATGGAAATTAAATTTTCAAATGATGTGAAATGAGAATGATCGTGTGAAGGAGATGGGCAGAAATGAGAGCGATGATTTGATGTGCAGACTCGATCGTGCACTCTAACCTCACACTTTGCGTTGTTCGGCCCAGCGGTTAGCATTGCGATAGTAATTGAATAGAAAATGGATAGAGATTCAGTGTAACACTGGATTAGGCGCAGGATAGGACACCGAGTTATTTGGGGGCGAGGGGGTTAGCAACAGCTTCACTTACTTCAGCTCCTGGGCAATGGCGGCAATTTGTTCGACGCGATCCTGATGGGCGGCCAAATCAGACTCAA